>OY755211.1:8589170-8845120 GCA_963576765.1 Draba incana | reverse complement strand
TCACATGGATGGAGAGGGATCGTGACAGGTAAAGAACTGCTAAAAAAAGAAGTTAGGATATCTGATAGGCAATGGAAGACAGATACAGGCCTCGAACCACCCCTGGTTGTCTCTAGACAGTCCCCTTACACCAATGGGCCCAGCTCCTGCAGCAACAAAAGACATAAGAGTGTCAGACCTTCTCCATCCAAACTCAAGAGACTGGGACGTAGAGAAAATCAAAGAGGTATTCCCAGGTTTAAAAGGAAAGATAACTCAATTAAAGCTTAGTGGATTAGAGAATCCAGATAAACTGGTTTGGATCTCTGCTAGCAACCAGAGGAATCAGAGAACATGCACAATGTGTTAGATGCGGAGAAGTGGAATCCACTAGCCATCTCTTTTTCCACTGCAGCTTTGCCAAAGATTGCTGGAAGCTAGCACCTTTCAAGGAGAGATTCAAGTCAGAGAATATCACATCCACTCATCAAGCTTTAGAAAAAGGAAAAGATTTAGTAGTGTTACCTCCAACCGAAATAGACACAAGCTCGCTCTTTCACTGGATGCTCTGGAACATCTGGATTGCCAGAAATAAAATGATTTTCAACAACAGAAGATTCACACCAACAGAGACAGTGACAAAAACGATCTGAGAAACTAAGGAATGGATTGAGGCACAATAAGGCGCAGCGAAACAATCCCAGGAGCGGAGCAACATCCCCAGACACAAATCGGAACAGAGCAGGAACCAAATCAACACAGACGCGGCCTGGCACTCGATCTCAAACTCTGCGGGTTTAGGTTGGCTAATTTGGGACCAGAACAACCAACTCATCGCCCAGGGAGCTAAGATGGAGCCACAAACTAGATCACCACTCATGGCAAAGGCCTTAGCGATCCGAGAACCACTCCACCAAGCGGCGTTGCGACAGGTCAGTAACATCGCCCTAGCCTCGGATTCAAAGCATCTCATCACACTCATCAATCAGAAACAATACCAGCTGAAAATCTATGGAGTTATCCAAGATATTCTCAAGCTCTCTCATGATCTCAATGTCACATTTACCTATGTCGCTAGATCAGAAAATGTAGAAGCTGATTTGATAGCCAAATTATGCTTAACCAATGTAACAAACCTCCCCGGTTAACACCGTTTTATGAAATGCAATTAAACATTAGAAAAAAAAGCTTTGCATGTGTAAAACAGATCTAAGAAATATACAGCAGCTCCATTAGAATAAGCCTAAAAGAAAATAAGGCCCAGAACCGGTTCTGTTTTGAGAATTTTGAGAGCCTCCTAGAACCTCATACGTGTCGCATTACGATTGGTTTCGGTTTAAAAAAAAAAAAACTCGGGGAAAACTTTTTTCTCTCTCTCTGGTCTCTCTCAATCTGATCTACCGATATCTAAGATCGATTTTCTTATCAATTTTGGGTTTTGGTTTGTCGTCGTGTTTGGGTTTGGCATTAAGGGAAATCGAGATGTTAAATCGAATGTCTAAAGCGACTCTTTGTCTCCCAAATTTCATGAACAATTTTAGGTTTTGCTTATTATTAATCCCAAATATATCGATTTTGGAAGAAAATTGACTTAATTTGTTTTAGGGTTTGATTAATGGAATCTAATTTGTGAATTTTGATAGAGATCATATCAAGTTTCAGAGTTTTTTTGGGATTTGGGTTTTATTTGCAGGATGGTTCTCGAGCCTTCAAGGGTTAGATTTGTTCTACGAGGACTCGATTTCAAGACATATATCTAAGGATTTTTCGGATTGATCTGCTAGAATTCATTGATTGGTCCGGTGTTGAATGTCTTAATCTTAACCAAAGCTCAAGTCACTCTTTGCTCGAATCAATTTCTGATATGGTGTTAAGAAGGGGGGGTTGTAATCTCGATGGTGCTCATTTAATCTACATGGTGTTGGTGGGTTGGAAAAGTCACCAACACCATGTAGTCCCAGTTGTACCGGTTGTCTTAGTTGTACCAGTTGTACCAGTTGTACTAGTTGCTCCCCCCAATTGTACCAGTTGTCCAAATTGTACTAGTTGCCAGTTGTCCCAGTTGTACCAGTTGTTCCCAAAAAACCCTCCAGTTGTACCGTGCGGGGGAGGATTCGAACCCCGGTCGTGTGTCACACGCGGGTGCGCGAACCACTGGGCTAGCGTGTTTTTCTCGTTATATTTAGCGTGTTAATTATATTTAACCACATATGTGCCAGATCAAAAAAAAAAATTTATTTTTTCAACACCATTTGAGATTACAATCCTCCTTCCCAACACCATATGAGATTTTGACTCCTCTTTGCTCAATGCTCTTAAGCAGGTTATTATTCTTCTCTTATTGATTTGTCTATTTATGTATCTTTGAGATTAGATAGAAGATGATTGCTTTTTGAATTCGTGATTCCATGTTGTTGTGTTGTTGGTTTGTGAGCTGAGAATGATTTTACTTTGTTTGTGTAGAGATATAGAGAAGATGAAGGATTAAACTTAGAGACTAATGCTGATGAGCAACTTCTGGTTTATATTCCTTTTAATCAAGTTATCAAACTACATTCCTTTGCCATCCAAGACCCTGAAGAGGAAGGTAATTCGTGATTAGTTTTGCAGTAAGATTTTGGCTTAAAAGTTGTTGAGCTGGAGATAGGATTTTGGATATGTGGGGATTTTACATATAAGTCAGTGAGATTTTACTTTTTTTTTTTTTTTTTATTATTATTGTAACATATAAGTCGTTATACTGGAGTTTTGCTTGTACTAGGTTCATATGTGTGTGAGATATGTCTGCTAGTTCTATGGATTCATGTTCATAGCTTGAAGCCATGTCATGAATCATGCGCTTCCTCTTTGGCCCTTCTTGAAAAAATCTGCCTTCTTTGTCAATTGAATCATGTTCTTACAGTTTGTTATTCAAAGCTAAAGTTTTGTTGCAATAATTGTGTCAATTTTATTTCTTAGAATAATGGGTTTAGAGTCGGTTACAAGTTTTACAAATCAAATCGTAACATAAGCATTACAAGTACAAGGCTTCACAGATTACTTGACCTGCAAAATAATTCCTTAAACCATAAACTACGGAGTGATAAAAACAAAGATCCGGGCCTAATCAAAATTCTGAGTGAAATTCTAATAAAACATAATAGAGATTTCCTTAAAACATAGTATAATGGAAAATATATCTAGCAAGAAAAGCTTTGAATTCTATCTAGCTTTTTATTTGAGATGTAGGTGACAATTGCTTGCCAAACATTGATGAACTTTGTCTTGAAGAGGTTTTTTGGTAAGGTTAGACGGTCTAACCTTAGACCATACTTTTGAAGAAAACTGCAGTCGAAACCAAGTGATTTCGAGTCTCTAAAGGCTCCAAACACGAACACAAGCTGGATTCATATTAATTCCACATTCCAACTAAGCATACCATCTCCTTAACGGACACTCCATTGGTTTGGTTCATGACCTGCAGTCATAAACTTTGGTGCGACTTTTTCCTGCTATTTAAAAAAACATAATAGTACTACTCCATTTCTCTATATAAGATGTTTTGGAGTCTTATTTTTGTTTCACAATATAAGATGTTTGCAAAGTTCTAAATAACTTTTTACTTTATTAAAAACTGTGTGACCAATAGTATTATGCAGTTTTTTTTTATAATTGATTTAACTATTTTTTGTTTATGTATTAGATAATAATTGTTTGAGGAAAAAAACAATATCTTAACATGCTGTTAACATCTTATATAGAGAAACAAGGGAGTATTATTTCGGATATGAGAGACTTGGTGAGAAACCACCATCATAATAATCTTTCTCCCAACTTTTGTCTCAGATTTGTTGTAGGATCTGATTTCCGAAGAAAGCGATTTTCTTGAAAGAGTTTGCGACTTAAACATTTTAAATCTCTTCTTACTCTGTCAAGGAGTTTACACGCTCATAAGCTTCACTTAAACAAAGAGGACACACACGCACGCACACGTCCACTGAAACTACGAAATCACTGAAAAAGAGGGCGGCTTTGTTTCCACATGCAACTGATACCGAAAACTTCAAAATGATCCGACTGCATATTCATATCTAATCATAATAAGAGTCCTAATTGTCAGAATGATTGTAGGGATAGCCAAAGATGTGCTCGTACTCATCACTGCCAATTGAATCGTCTTCATATTCTTCTCCTAGTAATGAATGAGTAAGGGAACGAAATGTGCAATCAGCGGTTGAGTCATTGGGGCGTCTGAAATCTTTGACCCTCTCCAAACATCGTTTCTCCATATCCCCGGAGAGGTTAATGTTAAAACATTGGCGTAAATCAAGATGATCCAGGTGAGGACAGTTGTCAAGAATGGCGTTTAAACCACTATCTGTTAATTTGTTCTCGAAAAGTTGGAGGTGGCGTAGTTGGGGCATGCTTTCAGCGATTCCAAATGCATCTTCATCATTATCTTCGTAGTTCCAAGAGCGCCTGTCCCCTGAGCTGTTTACCTTCAATGTGTTTAGCTTTGGGCAAGAATGGCCAATAGCTTTCAAATCCAGTTTTGACAATGTGCTCGAGATCTCGAGGACTTCAAGCAGTGGAAGTTTTGCCATTGCGTTGACAAGTCTATCGTTCGTCAATATGAGATGGTGCATTTCAAGTTTAAGGCTTCTCAGATTACTTGATCTACGGAGAAAAAATATGTTAGGAATTAAAATATATTCATAGTACTGAATTTACTGATCAGCTCAGAAGCATACAAATCTTAGATTCAGAGTTGGTTTCTACTAATATATATAACGAGCAAAGAACAACGTGTTACGAATAATGTTTAAATTGGACGGCTTATACATGAGACAAAAGTAAAGAGTTCCATAATCTGATTATGCTAACAAACTACTACTTGATTTCATAAACAATGACAAATGATGTGGAACAAAACAAGTTTCTACTAATATATATTTCAAGTTTCTACTAATATATATATATATATATATATATATATATATATATATATATAATGAGCAAAGAACGTGTTACGAATAATGCACTGTTTAAATTGGGACGGCTAATACATGAGACAAAAGTAAAGAGTTAATCTGATTATGCTAACAAACTACTAATTGATTTCATAAACAATGACAAATGATGTGGAACAAAAAAAGACTCGAAAAATGAATAGTTTAACAACATTGTAGCAACAATGATCGACTTCAACATACGACATATATAAGCATGAACATTAATTGTCCCATCGTATAATATTATCCCAAACTTAGTACTGTAAATTAAAGAAAACTCATCGAACTCGAACTTGAAAGGCATACATTCCCAAGCAAGAGTAACTCAACATCCAATATTGCATTCAAGCCAGGTCCAACTGATGGAAAGAAAATAATTCCAGGAAAAACGTTTTTAAGCTAACAAAAAGTTTGCCAAAATAGTGAGATATGACTAAAAACTTCAAAGATTTCCTTGTAATGTCATTAAAAACGAGTGCAACAAAATCAACGCGGCTTTCTAATAAAACATTTAGAGTGTTAGGAATAGAGAGACAAAACCTGTCGGCGATGTAGTTGAGGAGAGAATCGCTCCCAATGTTGCCAATGTTGATTTCGACCAAACCGCCCTCGCTGCGATCAACGGCGTGACGGCACATTTTGTCCAAGTCGTATTCAAAGGTTTTCTGGTTAGGCATGTCGATTTTCCGCCACATAGTGGGTTCCTTAGAGACACGTCTCCACGATCTGCACACTTTCTGAGCGTTTTCAAGTATCTCAACCACGTCAAGACGGAGCATGATTGAAGACGTCAACTCCTGCGGAAGCTCCGACCAGTTTCCCGGCTCTTCGTCTTTCACCACCGGAGGAGGAACAGGCATGGAAGAGGAAGAAGCCATTTTCTGAGGAACCAAAACTAGATGTCACATCACTGTGTCTGAAATTAAAAGCAACAAGACTCAAATTCAACAAATTAAAAGCAACAAGAGAAAACACAGCCACACAAAGAAATGGGACTAAACCCTAGAGACGATCCCACAACATCAAATTTCGATCCCCCAACTACGTAACATCAAATTCATTGTAACAGAAGCATAGGCTTGATTCATAGAACACAGAAATCGAACATCTTCGAGCTTTGCTAACTTGGGTTTTCACACACAAAGCTAATATCCGATTAGCTTAAGAAATATTCACAACATCTCTTGCGATTTTCTCCAGTCTATCATTTCATGGGTACCTCGATTAGACTCTGGAGAATTGCGAATTGCAGATGTGACCTCTTCGAGCTTCTTGGCAGAAATCAAACACGAGGAGAGCAAGTGACAACTGACAAGTGAGAAAGGTGAAGAAAGAGCGACGGATGGTTTATCAAGTCTCAAAGCAAACCGATCGGTTCTAATCCCAAACCGAACTCAACCGTATACCAATTATTTTTTTAAAATTCGGTTATTAGGTTCGGATTATATTGATCTGAAATTAGTTTTGCATAATTGCATGTGTAATTAAAAACATGATCTAAGAAATAGAAGAAGAATCCCTAATAAGATGCATATATTGATCATTAAGAGCTTATCCCATAATGATTTTATACCATAAGGGAAGAACAACAAAATATCAAAATGTATTGATACATAAAAGAAAGTCTATACGATAATAAGTTCCACAAGCTCATGAGGTTAGCTTCAATGTCTTCATCCGTGGACAAGAACGGCCTAGAGCTTTCCATCAAGATCACGTTCTTCAAGCAACAGCTCAGATTGGTCTAACACAATGACATTTCACAAGTTGAAGTTAATCAGATCTATCAAGTTTTCAGGTTGGTCTAATCCCTCAAAACCGGACAAGTTTTGAAAGGGTACGTAACTTGAGTTGCCGAAAGGGTACATTTATAAATGGTACGGAACAGGTCTAAGGCAAAAATAGACACATATTATTATTGCATTCTTCAAAATGATCGGACCGCTTTGCGTATCTCATAATAGGAATAGTCAATAACAGAGTGATCGTCAACATCACCCGACATGTTTACTATTATCATCGTAGACATACTCATTGTCATCACTGCCATGACATTAAAGTAGCAAATGATCATCTAGATTGCAAAAAAGTGACATTGTTTGGATAATCAGCGGCTGAATCGTTGAGGCGTCTAAAATATTTGACCCTCTCCGAACATCGTTTCTCCAAATCCCCAGAAAGGTTAATGTGACACTTGCTTAAATCAAGGTGTTCTAAGTGAGGACAGTTGTCAAGAATGGCGATTAACCCAGTGTCAGTCAGTCTGTTCTCAATAATCTGGAGGTAGTGTAGTTGGGGCATGCTTTCAGCGATTGCTAGCCCATCATCATCATCATCAGCGTCATCATTGCATAGGATGATGAGATTTCTAAAGTAACTTAATGACTTTAGCTTCAATGTCTTTAGCTTTGGGCAGGAATGGCCTATAGCTTTCAAATCCAGTTTTGGCCATATCACTTCGAGTTGGAGCTCTTCAAGCAATGGAAGTTTTGCAACTACATTCACAAATCCATGATTCGTTATTAGAAAGTTCTTTTCAATTCCAAGGCTTCTCAGATTAGGTGATCTGCAAATAATTGCGAGTAGAGTTAAATCATGCATAAACAAAGAGGAACAATGTTTAGAGATTAACTTAGAAGCGTGTAACAATCATGCAATCATACAATCATAGTTGTTTAGATTGGGAGCTTGTACTAGTACATGAGAGAAAAGATCAAAACCCTAATGATGCTGAAATTTGATGGTTTTTTTCGGTTGATCTGAAACAATACAACACTCCTTAGAAAGACTTCAATATAAGTAACTGAGACAGTTCACTACAAGAAAACAACCGCTATTCCGACGGCCAAAACCGTCGGAATTCGGTCGGAAAAGACCCATTTCCGACGTGTTTCCGCCGGTTTTGGTCCGTCGGATCTATCGCGTCGGAATTTAAAATCCGTCGGAATTTAAAATCCGTCGGAATTCCTTCTCTTTGTTGCAACGGAACTCCGACGGAATACGGATATCCGTTTTCCGTTTGATATCCGTCGTTATACCGTCGTAACTTCATTAGGCAACGGAATACCGACGGTTTCGGAGATCCGGTAGTTTCCGAAGCCTTTCCGACGGTTAGGGCATCCCGACAGTATACCGAGGGTAAAAGGAACCGAGGGAATTCCGACGGATAAACGGCACGACGGTGTTCCGACGGAATTCTATACCGAGGGTATACCGACGGAATTCGTATGTTTTTAAAAAAAAATTAAATCTATTTAAATAATTTAAAATCATTACAATTCAATAAATCATTAAAAATTAAAATTAAAATCTTAAAAAAACCAAATTAAATTAAAATTGTTTCAAAAGTACATTAAAGTTTTACAATAAATTTAAAAACGCATAAATGTTTATTCCGGCCTACGGGTACGGAAGAAGTCGTTCATCTGATCTTCCAACGCTTTAAAGCGTTTTTCCGACTCCGCCCTATCTCTGTCTCTCTCTTCCTACATTTCCCTAAGCCGGTCGTGCAGCTCTCGGTTTTCCGCCTCCAACCTGCTACCACCGCCATATCGAACCGTCGAAACAGACGAGCTACTATCTTCAGGGAGGCCGTAAACACGGCCTCTGGTCTTGGGAGTCACCTACGATAAAAAAAAAATTATATTTTATAACTTACTTGTATTAAAAGTAATGTTTAAATTTCTTTAAAAGTGAAACGGTTACTAACCTCGTACGTGAACTCGTTGATCTTCTCGACTGGAACTTCGGTTGGCGCCGGAGTTCCTTCCACGATAGGTTGCGATTGGAGGAACTCCTCCTGCCGCCACTGCACGGCTTCCACGATTTCACGAGCAAGCGGGTCTGGAATTTCACCGGTCTTCTTGTTGGTGTGCGAAACCTTGACCAAATCAAGGTTGGAAGGATAGACACCGGTCTGCTGAAACTGATAACATATACAATTTCGTTAGCGAATTTAATTTTTTTTTGAATTATTAAACTACTTACAATTTTCTGAGCAGCTGAAGCCTTGCTCGTTGCTCCGAGGTTGTGGGTCGCCTTTCCCTTCCCCTTCCGGGTGCTGTTGCGGTTAGTGGAGTGTTTCTCGGAGTCCGCCCGAGTTGCCTCTAGTTCCCAATGTCGAAGTAGTCCAGCCCACATCTCTTGTTTATATTTAAAAACTTTAGGCACCTTCCCGTATTTATACCACGAGTCTTTCCACTCGTTGATCTTCCACGAGAACTTCCTCGCAGCCTTTGTGTCGAATTCCTTTCGGACCATCGATGTGAGCGGTGGGTCCCACGTAAAATCTTGCTGCAAAAAAACACCACATCCCCGCATTAGTAATTAAAATGTGAGTCATATAGAAAATACATTTGAAAAAAATAAAATAAAATCATACCGCAAATTGTCGGAACCAAGTGTCCCGGTCCTCCAATGGCATGTCGGTGTATGTGGGATACGGTTTAGTGAGCATGGAATTCATCATTTCGTTGATAGAACCCGTAATACCGTTTCCCGAGTATTGGAACCTATTAAAACATTTAGTTAAATATTTATCTAAAATTATTAAATCCACTACATGTTTAAATAAGACTTACCAGGTCGTGTTAGGTGCCGGGTCTGGATGTAGACGCGTCAACCTATCACGTCCGGGTTGCGCCACAAACTGCTCGATGGTCATCGAGGTGGGAGCTGAGTGGGCTGTAGGCGGGGGCTGAGACATGTATTGGGTCTCCAAGTCGGGACTATCCTCGGGGATAACCGTCTCACTCGTAGTCCGACCTCCCCTACTGGAACTCGCACCTCCTCTAGAGTTATGAAACTGCCCATAATTCCTACGATTTCCATAATTCTAAGATTTAGAGATTTCGGGATTTATGGAATTTGGAATGTATAGGAATTTGTAATTTTGAAATTTTGGGATTTAGTTAATTGGAAATTTAGGATGATGGGATTTAAGGATATTGGGGATTGAAGAGTTTTGTAGTAAAGGAATTTAATTCAATTGGGATTACGTGGTTTTGTGATTTGCAATTTTTAAATTTAAGTAATCTGGGTTTATTTTATATTGTATATTCAGAAACCGAAGTTCATGGATTTAAGTTTTGTTTGATGTACAAGATTTAAAGTTTTAAATTTTATTATTTTTTAATTGTTAAAAAAATTTTATAACATTAATTTTCCAAATTTTTTAAACTTGTAAAAAATTTCTAAATTTGAAGTCTTTAAATGCTTTAAAGGTTTAAATTTGTTCAAAGTTTGAATTGGTAAACAATTTTTATTAAAATTAATATGACAAATTTTAAAAAATTGTTAAAAAAATTGTAAATATGAAGGATTTAAAGGTTTAATTTTTTTTAAATTTTTTAAAATTCTGAACATTAATTTGACAAATTTTATTAACGTTCAAAAATTATAAATTTGAAGGATTTAAAAGTTTAAATTGTTAACGTTATAAACTTTAAAATTTATAAAATAGTAAATTTAAAGGATTTAAAGTTTTAAATTTTATTAATTTTAAATAGGTTTAAAATTTTATAGGTTCAAATTGTTTTAATAATGTTAAAAAAAAATTAATTTTGAAGGATTTAAAGGATATTGGGGCTTTGGGTTTTATGGAATTTATGTGTTTTATGTAAGTTAAGTAATTAGGGTTTTTTTGTACAATTTTACATATTAATCATAAATTAAATTTTAACAAAATCCCTAAAAATAACAACAACATAATCAAATCAAATTTTTAAAAGTAGAATTATTTATATAATTTTCGTTCTATAAAAATCCATAAATTTCGACAAAAATCATCATGAACCCTAATATGTTAATTCCTAATTTAAATCCTAAATTTGATAATTACAAATTCACTAAAATTATCATAAGCAATATTGACAAACCCTAATTAACGAATTAACGAATCTACAAACGCTAATTCAAACGAATTCACAAACCCAAAATGTTTTTGTAAAACTTACATTGTGATTGTGAGAGAAGTGGTGAATGATTTGGGGATTGACTGAGATAGATGTTGGGGCAAATCGGCGGTTGATCGGTGATAGATCGGTGGCGAGAAGACGAAGACGGCGGTTTGGAGAAATTTTTGTGATTTGCAGATCTGTCTGCGGGGAAGACGAAGACTGTGGATTTATAACAGTGCCCGACGGTCCTAATGTCAGACGGTATTCCGACGGAATTTAAATTGTATTACTTAGGGGGGGGGGGGGGCATAATTCCCGTTCCGTTCCATTCCCGATCCTATATTCCCGTTCCATTTAGTTTTTTCTATGTGACTAATTTTTTTGTTTGGTACAAATCATCCGAAAATGATTTCAGCTGTTGAGATTTATTTATTTCAGAATGTTGGTTTACTTACAATTTTTTTTTCTTTTAGTAACACTTTCGTGTATTAAGTTGCAAGTGTTGGTATACTTGAAAATATATTTTATTTGATAAGACTTTAGTTTGTTCAATTGCATTTTATTTATTTAGACATTAGTTTGTACGCCTAATTAATTGTTTACTTAATAAATTTGGTAAAAAAATCTTATAATTTTGAATCTCCGAATAAATACGTCTGATTTTTCGAATTGGTGATGTTATTTTTTAAACATTATCATATATTTTATACAAATCTTATACTTCCTTTCCAAAAACCTTATAATCAACTTTAAAACCTTATCATATACTTTAAAAAAAAAAAAAATCAAACACCGTCGGAATTCCGTCTTAAAGTTCAGACGGAATTCCGACGGCATATAATTTATTTATTAATTTGAATTTCTCGGAACAAATAAAAATTAATTTAAAACAATAAACCGTTAGAATTCCGTCTGAAAATTAAGACGGAATTCCGACGGTATTTGATTTTTTTTTTTTTTTTTTAAATATATGATAAGGTTTTAAAGTTGATTATAAGGTTTTTGGAAATGAATTATAAGATTTATATAAAATATATGATAATGATTAAAAAATAACATTATCATATATTTTATATAATTAAATATATAAATTGATGTAACACCAATATTTCATAATTTTAGTTACTTTTGTTTTGTAATGATTTGCAAATCAATTTATGTAAATAAATATTTTGAAAGGTATTTCACATATATAACACCAATATTTCATAATCATTAAAAGGAAATATAACACATGAAAACATTATACGATCGTAAAATAGATACTGGATCATTATTGAACATAAAAGCAACATAAAGTTGTTATCATTAAATTATTCTTATTTGTGGACGAGTTGGATGTTTAGTCTTCATCAGAGTCTGGAACTGTTTCATACTTGTACCCAGTAGTTACTCCATCTTCCGCCTCGATGGTAGATCCTTCCATTGGTTGGTATTCAGCAATAATCGAATTAGCACCGATTATCTGTTTCAAAAACGAATTTAGTTAAGCATTCCCGTAAATATTTATAAATGTATATATGGTGTATCTACCTTAACAATGTTCCGCTCTGTGATGTTCAGGTACTTTTGGTTTCTATCAAAACGGCAAACGGTAACATTCTTCAGGATTACCACCGCATCTACACTAGTGGTGAGTCTGTACTCGTCCTTCTTGAAGATGTTATGGTGCATGGTTCCCTCGATTTTTCTTGAAAGATCTTTTAAGGTTACAAGCAAATCTCCTTGGTCATTGGGGGTTAAACTAGAGAGTATAACCACAATCTGATAATAAAATATATAGAATATACTTGTCAGGTAAATTGTATGTCTAAATGTTAATAAAATATGTCGCAAAACGTAAACCTTTTTGACTTTAAAAAATTGTGAATGCGGGGATTTAATTTCTGCAACCTGG
The DNA here is from genome assembly GCA_963576765.1 of Draba incana. Taxonomy (NCBI): domain Eukaryota; kingdom Viridiplantae; phylum Streptophyta; class Magnoliopsida; order Brassicales; family Brassicaceae; genus Draba; species Draba incana. Next base: position 8,832,356 of record OY755211.1, on the reverse strand, counting down.
GTCCACAATGGTGTGCTTCTTTTGTTAGAAGAACCTACATGAAAATGAATGGTAGATTTAGTATTTGTCAGCTACAATCATTATTGTAAAAGTAAAACCGGTAATTATATATACCTTCACGGATTATGTAATCGATAGTAGAAGTCCACCGAGGACTACTAAAATCCTGGTCCTCCTGTGGTGCCTCATTCATGACCTCACGAATAAAATCTTGTGTTGTGCGTGGCTGAGAACTTTCACCTCGCATCACCTTTGCATCATGAGACCTCTTTCGAAACAGGCCTCGCCGTACAACTTGGCCAGGTCCCGGTATTACGGGCGTTTGGTTCTGGGATTGTTGAGTTGGATGGAGTGAAATAGTCGGTTCAGCATTAGTAACATTTAAGTTATCGTAAGGAGGGCTTGAAGGAACAAGAGTTGTGGCTAGAGGGTTATGACAGGGGGATCGGTTTTGCATATAGTAATTCCACAGATCTTTGTTTGCCATTACGCAATTGAATTTTTCTGTGTTATGACTTGATGGTTATAAATTTGTTATGAATGCAATGAAAAAATGTGCAAACTTATGTAGAACGGATATCCGTCGAAAAACCGTCTAAACACTCCGACATAAGACCCCACCAATCCCTCCCGCCACTGCAGACGATTTATTAGCCACGCAAACTTTGCCGACATCGGAAACCGTCTACAATCCGTCGGAAAGCCGTTACATAATTGTGACGACATAGCTCCGCCAGAAATACGTTGGTACAGCTGACCAATCAAATTTTGCCGACATCGGAAACCATCTGCAAGCTGTCGGAAATCCGTTAAATAATTCTGACGACATACGGACGGTTTATACAATCAAGTACAACTATAAATAGACCTTATGGGGTGTATATCTTCTACACCTCTCCATAACCAAAAAAATATGTCTTCTAGCTCTCCTAATGAAGACGCAAAAACAACATCCGAGGTTAATTTTTTTTATGTCCCAACATACTCTTGGGAAACCGAATCTCAATGCGACGAATTCACTCAAGAAATTCTCACTTACTCGTGGGAATTTGATACGTGCTCACCAATCCAAAAAAGAAGATTCCACATCAACAGTAGTGCCTGACAGCCAGTGGTCGCCAAACATCCACCACGCCAATCCAATCGAAGTCGAACAACCATGTGACTTGGTGGAAAAGTCTGATACTTACGGTGCAAGTACTTCAAACGTATGTAAGGATCAGTCGTATGATTTTGAATTCGCCCAAAGCCCTGAAAAGCCAAACTTAAATTTAGATGTTGATGCAATCAAAAGTGAATTGTGCGGCGGATTTATAGATTGTGCACAAAAGGATCATTACTATGATTTTGAATTCGCCCAAAGCCCTGACAAGCCAAACCTAAATTTAGATATTGATGCAATCAAAAGCGAATTGTGCGACGGATTTGTAGATTCTCAAGAAAAGAAAATAAAGGGAAAGCACATCAGGAAATGGTTCTAACAAATGGTAAGTTCGGAGTGGAAACCGACATATGATTGTAAAATGAGGAGTTTATTATGTACTTGTGTCTTAACGGTTGTGTGTTAAAAATTTCAAACTCTCTAATGTACCTGTTAACGTTTATTTCATATGTTTTAAATTTTATGTTCCAATAAATGTAATGTTTTATTGGAATTGTAATAACATTAGTTATCGTTAATTACTCATTGTCCATGACTATATATATAGTATTAAATAATAAGATATAAGGAACACACAATTGTGAGAGAACAACATGCATTAATAAGCAAATTTTTATTCCCAAATAATTATTCTGAATCTTCGGAGAAACCTTCACTAGGGATGGAGTCTGAATCGTCGTCAAATTCTCCACGTGTTTTCTCTTTGTCCGAATGCACTTAATCATCCCCGACATAATTAGGATCAACGACAAGGTCGATGTTATCCATCTCCTCAACCGGTGACATTTGTACACTTCTCGATGGTTGTAGAACATCATGTTATGGAACTCCATAGATTTTTCCTCTAGGGTTTATTGCAGTTACTGTGATCCATGGATCTGTACGGTAGGCAACTCGAGGATAAGGAATGTAGCAAACCTAATAATAATTAGTGGTTATTGATAATATACATGAACAAGAAACCTTAACAATGAGTAAGTAGGTAAACATATTACTGTATTGATACCTGGTCTGCTTGAGACGCAAGGATAAATGGATCGTAATACTGTAGTTTCCGGCTTGAATTAATCGAAATAACACCAAGAGGGTCAACTCGAACCCCTCGACCATTGGATGGGTCATACCAATCGCACATAAACATAATGCACCGCAAATCCAACATTCCTAGATAGTGGATTTCCAAGATTTCTTTTAAAATCTCATAGTACATCGTATCACCGGATTGCGCCGAAATACCACAGTCCGAAGTTGACCTTTTACGTCCTTCCTCACGGATCCTGAACGAATATCCCCTAGTACAAAACTCGCGATATGAAGTTGCGGTGCTGAGTAACCCATGAACAAACTCAACTAACCATGTCGGGACATCTTCACCACGTGCTATACAGTCAGACACCTAAAAAATGATATAAGTAAGATATAAGTAACATATGAACGTGAAAACATGGAAAAGTAAGAGTAAGTAATTATCTTAAACTTACATAACATGGCAACTACCCCGGAAATTCTTCATCTTTCAAGACAGCTAGTTCGGCATCTGTCTTATCAGAATGGTATTCACGGGCGAGAGACATGTAGATCCTGTAACATAACAGTTGTTAGTTGATGAAGACATATATATATATATATATATTTCCATAATTTGCCATAAAAACTTATATACCTTTCGTACTTCAAAATGTCGTCACAGTTTTTGAGGATATACGTATGCAAATGTGTGACCTCTTGTTGTGATAGTCTGCGTTTCTTTCCTTTTCCAATTAGTCGACCAACTTGGGCAAACAACTCAGGTACAACCACGGCAGAGACAACTTTCTCACCTCCATCATCATGTCTGGCAGGACGTCTCGCCTTAGTACGAGCTTCCGATGGAAAGTGTGAGACTTCTTCGTTTAGGCTTTGTTGAACAATAGATCCCTCAACCCTGCTCAAATTTTTTACCTTTTGCTTCAGGTGGAACATATAACGCTCGAACGGATACATCCATCGGTATTGAACAGGGCCTCCTAAGGCTGCTTCTCGTGGGAGGTGAATAGTTAGATGTTCCATAACGTCAAAAAAGGACGGTGGAAATATCTTCTCAAGATTACAAAGGAGAGCCGGGATATTGTCCTCCAAGTTACGTATCCCGTGGACGGTAAGCGTTCTTGAACATAAATCTCGGAAGAATGCACAACCTCCTATGAACGAAAATTAAACAAGTTAGCTAGTACATATATAGTAATATTATGTTTGTAAGAAACTAATGGGAGTACGAAATATACCTCCAATTTCTTGGTGGATTGGTTGTGGAAGAAGATATGCAAATACAAATGGAAGAAGACGCTGCATCACGACATGACAATCATGACTCTTCATTCCTATAAACTTCCCTTTCGTCGAATCCACGCAATTACGTAGATTAGATGCGTAGCCGTCTGGAAATTTTACAAATTTTTTGAACCATTCAAAAAATACTTCTTTCTGTCCTGCGTCTAACCGGTACGCAGGCATCGGTAATCTATCGTTAGAAACATGAAGAGATTCCCTTGAACAAACCAATGGCAAGTCTAACCTAGACTTCCTGTTGTCTTTTGTCTTCCCTGGAACGTTTAAGATGGTGTTCATGATGTTGTCAAAGAAATTCTTTTCAACATGCATGACATCTACATTATGGCGCAGTAGATGGTCTTTCCAGTAAGGCAAATCCCAAAAAATACTCTTCTTGTGCCAATTGTGATATTGTCCACAACCGTCGACGGGGTAATGGTCATTACCCCCACATTCAGGAGTTCGCTCTGCACCAAAATCTCGTAACTGTTCTAATATGCTGCGACCATCTATCTCAGGAGGTGGACCATGTAACACTTGTACATTCGTCTTGAAATGTCTTCTAGACCGACGATATGGATGGGTTGACGGTAAAAAACACCTATGGCAATCAAACCATGAAGTCTTCCTTCCGTGCTGCAATTGGAATGCTGAAGTATTGTCTTGGCAATAAGGACATGCCAATCTTCCATACGTTGTCCATCCAGACAACATACCGTATGCCGGAAAATCGCTTATGGTCCACATAAGAACCACTCGCATGTTGAAATTCTGCTTGATTGAAATGTCAAATACCTCGACACCATGCTCCCACAACATCTGCAACTCATAGATCAATGGTTGGAGGAATATATCGAGTGACCGTCTTGGATGATCAGGCCCGGGAACTAGAATTGAGAGAAACAGGAACTCTTGCCGCATGCATATAGAAGGAGGCAAATTGTAAGGTGTTATGATGACCGGCCACAATGAATATTTTCTTCCATGCTTTCCAAATGGGTTGAAACCATCGGTGGATAAGCCGAGGTATACATTCCGTCGTTCATATGCAAAAACTGGATATACGGATTGGAAGTGCTTCCACGCTTCCGCGTCTGAAGGATGCGTGATATCTCCATCTTGACTATGCTCTGCATGTCATCTCATAGCCCTAGCAGTGCGGTCTGATTCGTACAGCCTCTTCAACCTCTCCGTTAAGGGTAAATACCACATCCGTTTAAATGGAATCTTCGCCCTCCCACTTGTGTTCTGGAACCGTGGTTTGTGGCAAAATTTACATTTATTTCGGTTCTCGTCTTCTTTCGAGTATATCATACAGTTGTCGATGCACACATTTATAACCTTGTAAGGCAAACCAAGACCGGCAACAAGTTTTTGGATCTCGTAGTATGATCCGGGGGACAAATTATCTTCTGTCAAAATATCTTTCACGAACTCGGCGAATGCATCAACACATTCTTCGGATAAATTGTAATCAGTCTTCAAGTTCATCATCCTACTAGCAGCAGATAGCGATGAATGACCATCCCTACAACCGTTGTATAGTGGTTGTTTTGATGCGTCTAACATTTCGAAAAACCTTCGGGATTCTAAATTAGGTTCTTCAACCCTATCACCCTAATGATACCCACCCGACTGCAAATTCTCTCTAAACGCATCGTTAACCATCGCAACCGTACTTACCCCAACATCTACTTCCGGTGTACGTTCTCCTACGCTATCCGGAAAATAAGGTGCATTACTACTACTACTACCATATTCATAATTGGTTTCTCCATGTAAAAATCAAACCTTATATCCCGGCCTAAATCCATATATATATAAGTGATTCGAAACTTTACTAACCGAACCACTAATTCTATTACAGCAATTAGAACAAGGGCATTTGATATCCTGACCTTTGTTGGCCGCCTCTTGATTTCTAGGTAACTGCATGAACTCGCAAATACCTTGAGCGTATTCAGTCGTTAATAAGTTCGACCCCTCTTCCATCATTGGCGCGTCCATCCATGACCGAAAATATGAAGAACTCATCTCTCAAATTTTTTTAGTTTGGTTTTCAGATGTTGGTATAATGAACATCGGAAGAAATGTGCAAACTTATGTAGAGAGGATTTCTGTCGGAAATCCGTCGGAAATCCGTCAATACATCCGACATAACACCCCACCAATCACATCGGCCACCGCAGACGATATATCAACCATTCAAACTCTGCCGACATCGATAACCGTCCGAATTCCGTTGGAATGCCGTCGGAATAACCGACGGATTTCAGAAGGTTCGCCATTCCAGTCGGCATTCTGTCTGAAACACGTCGGAAAGGACCGACGGTTTTCCGACGGAAAAAAAAATTCCGTCGAAAATTACATTGTTTTCTTGTAGTGGTTTGGTTTTTTTTAAACAAGTAAAAATCAAACCAAGGCTACTTAACATTTACAGATTTCCTTGTAACGAATAAATAAGTAGGAGCGAATATTAGGAACAGAGACAAAACCTGTCGGCGATGTAGTTGAGGAGAGAATCGCTCCCAATGATGCCAAGTTTGATTTCGACCAAACCACCCTGGCTGCGATCAACGGCCTGACGGCACATTCTATCCAAGTCGTACTCATCACGGGTTTTTAGGTTTCGCATGTCGATTTTCTGCCACATAGAGGGTTCCTTAGAGACACGTCTCCAAGATGTGCACACTTTCTGAGCGTTTTCAAGTATCTCAAACGCCCCAAGCCGGAGCATGATGGAAGACATCAACTCCGGTGGAAGCTCCGACCAGTTTCTCGGCTCTTCGTCTTTTACCATCGGAGGGGGCATGGAAGAGGAAAAAGCCATTTTCCGAGGAGGTGAGTCAAATTTAGTCTCGGACCTTTAGGTTTCCCCTCAGCAATTTGTAATTTAAGTCGTCGTAGCATTTATTACGCTTCAAGTTCCAAACGAAGAGGCGAAATTAGATCATCGTCTCTAAACCGAACCGGAAATAACCAAATTACCTTAACCGAAATTGTATTCGGTTATTTATGCAACAATATCCACAAATTATCGTCTCCCCCATAAAAACCCTTGGCGCCGAAAATAAGGGCTTTCTTATCTTCTCGATTCTCCGGCACCGGAACTTTGAGTCGGAATCGGATTCTTACTCGTTGGTATGAAACTATGAATTCGATTTCTCGAACATGGACAAAAGTTTCCTTATCCTCACTATACCACTCGAGAGCAGCGAAGCTCCCAACCCAAAAATGGGCCATTTCGCAGCAAATCCGTTTCTTCAAAGTTAAAATCGACGGTGGGGGAAGGAAGCCTGGAGCTAAAGCATCGGGTGTTGCGGCGGAGGAAGGATTGGCTCGACCTAAGGTAATTGAGTACCAAAGGGAAATAGCGAATTGGGTTAATCTGATTGGATTCGTTGATCAACCTATTCAATTCGATTCTCATTCCGATGGAAAATTCTGGGCTGGTACTGTTATTTCGCAGCGTTCTGTTTCAAAATCCTCTAATTTTTGGTAACATTTTCCTTAGCTTATTTGATTTTGATGTGGTTATTGTGGAATTTCTATTTATATGAACTAAAGTTGAGATTTTTGCAGGATTCCGATTATATTCGAGGGCGATTTAGCTAAGATTGCAGCTCACCATGTAAAGAAAGATGATCGGATTCATGTTTCCGGGAAGCTGTTTATCGATTCGCCTCCTTCGGATGTGACATTTCCTCAATCCAATGTTCAGGTGATCTTTAAACAGTAATTGAGTGTTGACAAGTTGGATTAGCTATGTCCTTGTTCATCTCTTTTAATCTGTTCATGGGATTTATAATAACATATGAAGGTTGCTTATAACAGATTATGGTCCAAAATCTCAACTTCGTAGAAGCTACGGTCTCACCTCCTGAAAAAAAAGAAATCAGCACCAAGAAGAAGCAGCCTGGTATGTCTTGTGCCCTTTTGTATCATGTTTATGGTATGGAAATACTTATGTTATGTATCTGTTTTGTTAAACTTTATGATACACTCTTGTTACTTTCTACTGGCTGCTACAATAGGCCTGGATCAAGTATATTAAGAGCTAGGTTGGCACTATCTCTTTTGCAATGCTCGAGCTAACAGTTTGATTATATTGTATGTTCAGCAAGATCCAAGAAGGTTAAAGTCACAGATGAAGAAACCGCTAGTGCTTGGAAGCACCTCCTTGAAAAGCCTGGAGAATGGTTGGATCACCGGGGAAATAAAGCCAGCGGATTGGTAAATCGCACTTTAGTTTGGATTAATTTTTTGTCTCAGTCATGTTACTTGACACGTTCGACTACAAATCTTTTTGTTTATTGATATTCCCTTCTGCAGGTAAAACCAAGACATCCTGACTTTAAGTGCAAGGATGGTGGTTTTTCTCTGTGGCTCGACAGCGCTCCTGATTGGGTTTTACCAAAACTCCAAGGGCTTGAGTTTGAAGTTTTTGTCCCTAATGTAAGACTGAAACAACTCAAAGGTAAGTTTCCTTTTAAGCAAGTGTGGTAGGTATGTGGCATTTTGTTACGGTCTCGTTCCTAAAGCGAGCTATCCTGATATGTAGGAGAGGAATCGTGGAAGGATTTGGTTCAGAACCCGGAGAAATGGTTGGACAGCCGACTAGATAAGGTAATGTATTACGCTCCAGGCTATCTTTGAAGACACTAGTCACTTCCCATTTCTCCTCTTATGTTCTTTCAAGTTCACACTAATGTTTTTTACTGCATGGTAGATAAACGTGAAAGCCCCTGACTTTAAGCATAAAGAGACTGGTGAAGCACTGTGGATGACCGACTCTCCTCCGTGGGTACTGTCAAAGTTACCACCTCTAAAGAAGAACCAAGAACGACCTCTCATGGCCGGTACTGTCTCGCAGCCAATACCAAAACCACTTAGAAGTAAGCTCTCCTTTTATCAAGTCTTAGGAAGCTACGTGGTGTTTTTGTTACTCTCTCGTTTTCTGAAACGAGCTATGATGTAGACGAGGAATCTTGGAAGGACTTGGTTCAAAACCCACATAAATGGTTTGACAACAGATCAATCAAGGTAATAGATCATGATCTGGGTTTATCTATAAAGACACTAGTCTCTGCCCATATCTCCTCTCATGTGCTTTATCGATGTCCCAATACTGTTTTTGGACCATGTGTAGACAAACCCGAAAGCCCCCGACTTTAAGCATAAGGAGACTGGTGAAGCACTATGGATGACCAGCTCTCCTACTTGGGTAGTGTCAGAGTTACCACCTCTAAAGAAGAAACAAGAACAACCTCTCGTGGCCATAACTGTCTCGCAGCCAATGCCGAAACTGCTTAGAAGTAAGTTCTGCTTTCCTAAGAGTCTTAGGCAGCTATGTGACGTTTTGTTACTATTTCTTGTTTTCTAAAACGAGTTGCCGTGAGATATAGGAGAAGAAGTTTGGAAGGATTTGGTTCAGAATCCGGATAAATGGTGGGATAACAGATCAATCAAGGTAATACATGTCATCTTTGAATCTTTGAAGACGCATGTTCATTTTCAACTTTCCCTGATAATGTTATTGAACCACTTGTAGAGAAGCGAAAAATCTCCTGACTTCAGGCATAAGGAGACTGGTGAAGGACTGTGGATGAGTAATTCTCCAGGTTGGGCACTGACAAAGTTACCACCTTTAAAGAACCAAGAAAGTCCTGTCATGGCCTAAGTTCTTACTGAAATATTATTTGGTCACCCACAATGTAAAAAGTGCCTATTACATAATTTCTACATTATCTAACTAGAGGATCTTGAATGGGAGAGATCAAATATCAAGATTAAAACCCTGACTTTTGCAGAAAGTATTCAACTGTGACACGACTTTTCAAAGTGATCATGTTACGCTCAATGTATGATGCTATATTGAACAACAAAACTGATTTATCAATGGACGCATGTCTAATTCAGGTAGATCAGCCTCAGGCCTTGATTCAGCTCAAACATCACCTTTCTTTAGATTCCAAGAAATTCTAAATAACATAACATAGCTAACACAACCTCCATATCTTGTCTGCAAATAACATAGCATTCGTTGAAAATATGCAAGGATAAGTATTCAAGTTATTAGAGGAACCATAAACTCTTCAATGTCTAGCTCTTCTTCTGGCTTTGAAGAATCTCTCTCTGATTGATATCAATTCTTTTACAGCCTCACTCATTGCCAACCGGCTCGTAGGAGATTCTTCAGAACACCTGAGTCCCACCTCCAAAACTAGAGTCAAGCACGCAACAGCAGGGAAGCCGATTCTAAGGCCGTTGTGAAGAATCAATTCGTCCGCGACTTCCAATACTCGATCTGGCAACGCAGACTTGATGTAGCTGCAGAGGGTAAAGTTTCCCTCGAAAAACTCATTGGTTGGTCTTTTTCCACTGAACATTTCCAAAAGGAGAATCCCAAAGCTATACACATCACCATGTATTGATGGCTCTCCTCCCATTCCATATTCTGCACCACAATTCACAGAAACAAGATTAGAGCAATCTAAGTAATAAACTAATATTCTTCATTGAAACATTACAGATGTGTGATAGTTTTACCTGGTGCAGCATAGCCAATGGTTCCTCTGACTCCGGCCGAGCTAAGTTGGTTGAGGAAGGACTCCTGGTCGAATTTGAGGAGGATACGAGCGAGACCAAAGTCACTAACATGGGCAGTTAGATCATCGTCTAGAAGGACATTACTTGGTTTAAGATCGCAATGAGCAATAGCTTCATGACAGTGACCATGAAGATAGTCCAGAACAGAAGCCACGTCTATGGCTATATTAAGCCTTTCAAGAAGGGTCAGGGTTCTTGATGGCCTACAGATCTCTTCGACTTCCTCCGGGTGCAACCACGTATCCAAGCTTCCATTTGGCATGAACTCATAGATTAGAGCTCTGAAGTCATTTCCTTGGAAATCAATACTAGAACAAGCCGTCAATAGTTTCACAAGATTACGATGCCTTATGTCCTTCAGGGATTCACATTCTGCCATAAAGCTCCTCATTGCTCCACGTCTCTGCAAGTTTAGAATTTTCACTGCAACAACCTTGTTCTCTGCCGGGAGCAATGCTTTAAACACGGTACCAAAGCTGCCTGATCCAATCAAATTACTCAAAGAAAAGCCATCTGTCGCATTTCGGAGATCTCCATAACTTATCTGTTCATGGAAAGTCCCCAAGGTAAGCGGAGTTGGGTTCTCGGTCTGCTTCTTCTTTCTGTTTTTGAACCAACGAACTGAAACTGAAGCTATGAACAACAACAAAAGCAAAGGTATGCCTACGCTTACTCCAATCACAAGATGTGAATGCTTTGTCCCCCTCGCTGGTGCTTGCGAAAAGCATGGCTTTAGTTGCAATTCCAACACGCCTCCACAGAGGTTTATGTTTCCAAAAACTGAAACTATAGTAGCATTCTTAAACTTCCCTTCTGTTGGCACTTTTCCCTCGAAGTTGTTTACCGAGAGATTGAGAGACTCCAACAAGTTAAAGTTTGCGAGATATCCAGGAATGCTTCCAGAGAGGTTATTGTTTGAGAAATCAACCTTTTTAACAGCCACCAACCCACTTATGTCTGGAATGGTTCCCTCAAAAGAATTTCCTTGCAGATAAAGTTCTTCCATCGAGAGACACTTCCCCAAAGTCTCTGGGAGTTTCCCGGATAGCTTGTTATGCGCAACAGATAGTGTACCGAGATTTCCAAGTCGTCCAACTTCTGGTAGAGAGCCGGTCAATGAATTATTTGACATGCTTAGTAAAACGAGGGGCGAGACTTGCATAATCTCCCGAGGTATAGTCCCATTCAACTTATTATACCCAATGGTTAAATATAGCATATAGCTACAATTACCAAGACTTGGAGGAATGATTCCTTCAAAACTATTGTTGGACAAAAAGAGTTTTACTAACCAAGTCATGTTGCTTATAGAATATGGTATCTCTCCTGACATTCTATTTGAATGGACACTTAATATCCCCAATCTTGAAAGCTTTCCAAGAGAGGTTGGGAGTGGTCCTGTCAATAGATTTTTTTCTAACGAAAGTGTTTGTAGGCTTATGAGATTCCCAATGTCATAAGGGATGCTTCCAGCGATGAAGTTCGTTCCAAGGTGTAAATTGATGAGGTTCATTGACAGATTGGCAATGGAGGTAGGCAAGTCACCCCCAAGCCTATTGCCAGACACACTTAACATTTGCAGTTGGGTGCAGTTAGTTAAAGCACCAAGAAAGTCAAGATCTTCACCAGAAATTTTTCCCAAAGAATTACCATGAAGTGCCAGCATTCGCAAATTTTGTACTCTTCCAAAGCTCGGAAGAATACTTCCTGTCAAATTGTTAAGCTCCATTCCCAAATTTTGAAGAGTTGAGATATTAGGAAGTGTTGTCGGAATGGTTCCTGTGAGGGAATTATTTCCCATGTATAAATGTTGAAGCCTTGGTAGCAAATTACCAAAATCAGGCCTCAGGCTCCCAGAGAAACCATTATCAATGATGTTGAAATACTCAAGTGAGGACATATTGTAAATTGGGGGAGGAAAAAGACCAGAGAAACTGTTCGCTGCTAATTCAAGATGCACCATCTGAGTCAATCTAGCTATACCATCAGGGATTCCTCCTTCTATATTGTTACCTGCAAAGCTAAGTTCTCTTAGGGATGTCAAGTTTCCTAGAGATGCAGGTAATTCTCCTTTAAGGTTGTTTAGACCAAGATCTAAAGTAACAAGCTTCGTCAATGACCCTAGTTCTGAAGGAATACCTTCTCCAAGAGAATTTTTAACTAACTGAATGTTCAACAATCTAGAGCAGTTAAACAGACCGGCCGGAATCCCACCTTTGAGAAAATTATATGACATAATAAAATGTCGAAGTCTAAACAAGTTTCCCACCTCTTGAGGGATGGTTCCACCAAGAGAATTATTTGCGAGATTAAGTGATACGAGAAACGAAAGATTACCAATAAATGGTGATATCACTCCGCCCAATTGCAATCCTCCGACTTCCAAACCAGTGACTCTCTTGTGTTTCCGGCCACATGTAACGCCGATCCAGTTGCAGAGAGGGAATGAGTTGTTCCACGAGGACAAGACAACTCTCTTCTCTTCAGAGACTTGAGACTTGAACTCGAGCAACGCCTGCTTATCAGTTTCATCAGTAAAACCATATGCTTCAAGTAACATAAAAGCACTGAAAGCAAAACAAAGAAAGAGTCTCATGCTTCTCATATTTTGCAGGAAAGGAATACAAAGGAACGGACAATTTGCAAAATGCATTGATGATTTATGCAAAGAAGAAATACAACCACAAAAACAAAACTGCAAGACTTCTCCAAAATCAAGTAAGTCAAGTAGTCAACTGTCAAAAAAGACAAACATTTCCACTAGTATTTTCCATTTTTTTACGTACATCATGGGTTTATGAAGAAATAAATCAGAGGCCGAGGCCTGACCTCGCAATGGCGAATTGTGTGGTGTTTTATTATTTAAAAAAGGATTAATTGGTGAGATGGGCAACATTTTTGAAAGTATTAGACTACTTACAATGGATGTTGAATTTAGGTGTTGAAAAATAATTCAACAGTTGAAAGCAGTGCAATGGTAAGTGTTGAAAAACACGTGGATTCAATAAAGAGGGGAAGTGTTGAATTTTTTCAACTGTGTTGAACGAAAATAGTGGGACACATGGCACAATTTCATTAGTTCGCAAAATTTTAAAAAAAAATTAATTAAAATATAGATTAACTCTGAATGGTCAAAAATTAATATATAAGTTTTTTTCCATTCTTTTTTAAAAATGGATCCTAGTGATAATCCTTCAAACACCCAATATTCTTCTAATTATCCTTTTAACTACTCAAATCCCAATAATTACCAATTTCAAAACCAATCTTCCAATCATTCTCAAAATCCACCAAATTATGGTTTTCCACCAAATTTTTTCATATCGCCAGTTATTCCAAATTATCCTTCATATGGATTGATGAAGTGCTACCTGCATTTGCCAATCATGTACGTGCTAGATCTGAATTGCGCGATTCAAAAATACATCACGAATTGCAAGCAGATCTAGTCAAACACATATGGCATATGTTCCGTAATTTCAATATTTTTAATTTATGTTTGTTTTAATAAAAGTTATGTGTGTTTTAATTAAGTTATGTGTGTTTAATAAAATTTATGTGTGTTTTAATTAAGTTATGTGTGTTTTAATAAAAAATTTGTGTGTTTTAATTAAGTTATGTGTATTTTAATAAAATTAAGTGTGATTTAATAAAATTATATATTTTAATAAAATGTGGAGTATGTGTTGAATTTTATTAAACAAACCATCGTAGAGTATAAAAATAAATTGTATGTTGAATGATTAGGTGGAAGAGAGAAAAGATGAGGTGGATGAATGAGAAAGTGTTGAATTTTTTTTCCATTGTGTAGTCTTATGCCAATTGGGCTAAATGCTATTCATAATTGGTTGTCTGGGCAATTTTCACTTTTCACTCTCTTAAAACTACATTTTAGTCCTCACAAATTAATAATATTTACACTACTGCCACCGAAAACTTTTATGACCTTTCAATTGTTTATTTGGATAAAATTTTAATTTGTGACATTTTTATGCAAGAAACTTTTATGGAACAACGTTTTTTGCGGAGAAATTCTTACATAACGACATTTTTTGGGGGAAATTTTACAAAAAGTCGTTTATTGCGGGAAATTTTTACGGAACGATGTTTTTTGCAGGAATTTATACAGGAAATTTTACGGAACGACGTACTTTGCGGGAATTTATACATAAAATTTTATGGAACAATGTTTTTTACGGGAAATTTTACGAAATATCATTTTTTGCGGGAAATTTTTAAGAAACGACGTTTTTTGCAGGAATTTTTACGGAACGACGTTTTTTCGTCAAATTTTACGGAATGTCGTTTTTTGCGGAAAATTTTTACAGAACAACATTTTTTGCGGGAAATTTTTACGGAACGACTTTTTTTGCAGAAATTTGACGGCACGAAGTTTTTTGCGGGAAATTTTACAGAACGATGTTTTTTGCGGAAAATTTTACGGAACAATGTTTTTTGCGGGAAATTTTACGGAATGTCGTTTATTGCGGGAATTTTTATGGAACGACTTTTTTTGCGGGAAATTTTTACGGAATCACATTTTTGGCGGGAAATTTTTACAGAATGACCTTTTGTGGGAATTTTTACGGAACCACGTTTTTTGCTGGGTTTTACGGAACGACTTTTTTGCGGATAATTTTTACGGAATCACGTTTGTCCGAAATTGGATACGCTTGGTGTACAGACTGGTGTACATGTTTGGTGTACAAGCATGATGTACAAGTATGGTGTACGTCAATGTCATTGTGTACATGCTTGGAATATATACATGGTGTATAGTATGCTTAAAAGGGTTTGGTGGACATGTGTTTGGATATGCTTGGTGTATAGCTTGGTGTACAGACTGGTGCACATGTTTGGTGTACAAGCATGACCTACAAGTATGGTGTACGTCAATGACATCGTGTAAATGCTTGGAATACATACATGATGTATAGTATGCTCAAAAGGGTTTGGTGGACATGGGTTTTGATACGCTTGGTGTACAGACTGGTGTACATGTTTGGTGTACATAGTTTATATGTTATACTAACACATGGTGTATAGTATACTCAGTATCCATTGTTCTTAATTTATTGAACAACATTTCTTATGGGCAATTGGGTAACATTCGGTCCAATACTAGCCCATTAAACGTTATTCCAAAATCTTTCCGCCAAAAACGTGATTCCATAAAAGTTTTCTGCAAAAAACGTCATTCCGTAACAAATTCCCGCCAAAAACGTGAGTCCATAAAATTTTCCGCCTAAAACATGATTCCGTAAAAATTCCCACAAAAAGGTCATTCCGTAAAAATTTCCCGCCAAAGACGTGATTCCGTAAATTCCCCGCTAAAAAATCGTTCCGTAAAAATTCCTAGCAAAAAACGTCGTTCCGTAAAAATTTCCCGCAAAAAACATCGTTCCATAAAAAATCCCGCAAAAGACGTCGTTCTGTAAAAATTTCCCGCAAAAAATGTCGTTCCGTAAAATATCCGCAAAAAATGTCGTTCTGTATAATTTCTCGCAAAAACGTCGTTCCGTAAAAAATTCCCACAAAAAACGACTCCGTAAAATTTCCCATAAAAAACATCGTTCCGTAAAAATTCCCGCAAAAAACGTCGTTCTTTAAAAATTTCCCGCAAAAAATGACATTTCGTAAAATTTCCCGCAAAAACGTTGTTCCCGCAAAATTTCTTGCAAAAATATCATCCCACAAAATTTCCCTGGCAAAAATGTGGTTCATAAAAGTTTCTAGAAATAATTATTCTTTTTTTTTTCAAAAAAAATAATTATTCTAATATACAAAATAATCCATCATTTCTCTTTGAAAGGTTATTTATGTCATATTACCAACTCACCTCTGTTAGAGGATTGCTCATTTAGTAAATTATAAATAATGTCTTGCCCACTTTCCAAATTAAGTTTGAAAAGTTACTATTTTGGTAATTTACCCTTTAAAAAACGGCAAGTAATACTCAACCGCTACAAAAAAAAAATGGCTGCTAGTGGTTGTAAAAATGAGTTTTTTTACTTTGCCTGTAAAGAGCCTGGTCCGCCAAATCCCCCCCCCCAGAATTTAGCACTGGTGCCCGTGGTCAGGCCTGCCGAGCCCAGGACCAGCCTGCAGATATACCAATGTAACTTCTTTTTTCAATTGTTTTATCCTCGATCGCCACTCGAAGCAGAAGAGTTCTTGATCCCCTGCAAGTTTTCACAATTCCTTCATTCATCTGGCTGGGTCTTATTCAATGTGGGATCTGAAACAAAGGAATTATCTAATTAACATTTATACAAAACAGTAACTGAGGGCTGGAGAATTCTGTAATTATGTAATTAACATTAGCATTTACGAGGAAACTGTGTAAACGGTTACGTTTGAGAACTTACTTAGCCAGTTTCAGTTGGGTCTGCAGGATTATTGTTGTTGCTCCAGTCACCTGCTACATTTCTCTGACCTTGTTGAAATCCTGGATTTCTTGTTGCTCCATGTGCCGGACCATAGTTTCCACTGCTTTGCGGATTGTAATTCCCTTGCCTCATTTGGTTATAGTTCACCGGAATCCCTTGGTTATAGTTTGCAGACGTCCCTTGACCGTAACTGGTTGGTATTCCATGGTTGTAGTTTCCTTGGTGGGGAGGCACCAATGCTCTTTGACTTTGCCTATAACTCGCCTGATATGAAGGCACTACATATCCTTGACCTTGCCATTGTCCAGGATTTAATGTTCCTTGGCCTAGATTGTAACTCCCCTGATAATGAGGCATTCCACATCTTTGACATTGCCATTGTCCAGGAAATGGAGTTCCCTGACCTTGATTGTAACTCAACTGATATTGAGGTATTTGACTTCCTTGACTTTGAGCTTGTCCTGGATACATCTGTCCAAACTGCGCAAGACTATAGTTTCCACTGTTCAGTGGACTGAAATTCCATTGACCTCCTTGGCTGTAATGTTGTTGTGGTCCTTCGAGAAAGTTACTCTGTAATGGTCCTTGATTGTAGTTTGCAAATGCCCATTGACCATAATTGCTTGGTGTTCCTTGGTTGTGGTTTCCTTGGTAAGGAGGTACCGGAGCTCCCAGGCCTTGGCTGTAACCCATCTGATATGAAGGTATTTGACCTCCTTGGTTGTAACTCCCTTGATATGGAGACAACAATGGACCTCCTTGACCTTGACCTTGTCCGATTCCTTGACTTCCTGCTCCTTGTGCAGGATCATAGTTTCCACCACTCTGCGGAGTGTAATTTCCTTGGCCCATTTGGTTGTACTTTTCTTGTGTCCCTTGATTAAAGTTGCCTTGTGGTGATCCTTGGTTGTAATTTGCCATTCCACCTTGACCGTAATTGCTTGGTAAACCTTGGCCTGAAGGCGTCTGAGCTCCCTGACCTTGGCTGTAACCCATCTGATAGGAGGGTATTTGACTTCTTTGACCTTGCCCTTGTCCATGGATTGAAATTCCCTGGACTTGGTTGTAACCCCGTTGAAACGAGGGAATTTGACTTCCTTGAGCTTGCCCTAGTCCTATGGGGGGAAGTCCTTGGCCTTGCTTGAAATTCCCTTGAGATGAAGGCATTTGACTTTCTTGAGCTTTCCCTTGTCCTACAGGCTGAGTTCTTTGGCCTTGCTTGAAACTCCCTTGAAATGAAGGCATTTGACTTCTTTGAGCTAGACCTTGTCTTGGGGTTGGCATTTGACTTCCTTGACCTCGATCTAGCCCTTGTCTTGTAACAAGTGTTCCTTGCCCTTGTTTGAAACTCCTCTGACCTGGAGGAGCTTGACTTCCTCGATCTTGTATTTTTCCCGAGGTAGGACCCTGATCGGTAGGTGTTTGACTTCCTTGAGCTTGCTCTTGTCCCAGCTTGCTCTCCTTCTCTAAAGAATCGAAGCCTTCTCTAGAGGGGACAGGAATTGGCCCAGGTGTGATCACACCATTCTCATATTTATCTCCTGAAAATGAAACACAAGAAAGCTAAAACCCAAGAAAGTTACAAATAAAACAACTCTCCACTATGAGACAGAGTTCACAAACTAAACAGCTTACCTCCATACACCTTATTCTCTACATCAACATAAGAATCAGGAATTATGTACTGAACACCCGGCAACTCTGTTTTATAAAACACCAGAAAAAAAATCAAATCGAAGTGTCAACAAATCAAAGATCAAATAAAACAAAATGCTTCTAATCATACCTCTAAATTGTTCTACTTCTCCTATAGTCATTGCTGCTTGAAAACCTTGGTAACTAGTTGTGCAAATCGCATAAATTTTCTTCTTAGCTTCTTCCAAGCTGAAAAATGCAAGACAACATATTTACATAAAAATTGCAATGTGTTCGATTTCAAATCCCCAATATGAAATTAGCAAAATTTATACAAGTACGAACCTTATACCAAGCCCTTTGGCACAGGTTTGCTCGAAGATCGAGATCATTTCTTCTCTAGATGGAGGATTCTCTTTAGGGAAATCCATAGTGATTAACCAATGGTTAAAATCGCATCCTTCGTTATCAGGCGTGAACGTATCTTCTCCGGTGTACGGATCATACTGATATTGAGTCGTCGAGAACAACCTCGCCGGAGATCGACCAAACTCCGTCGGCGGCTTTACCACGGATTTCGGTAACAGAGACGACGCGGAAGTGAAATTGGAGGCACGAGATAGAGAGAAGGATCGTTGGAAACAGGAAGACACTCCGGTGACTAGAATTCGCCGGAGATGGTGCGAGAGCATGGCCATGAATCGCCGGAAATGGTGCGAGAAAATTTCAAGTACTGGGTTTAGGGTTCTTTGAGTAGTTTTAGCATCCACTATTTACTTTAAGACCCTTTTTTTTTCCAGATATTTCTAAATATGGTACAATGTTTCAGTACTATCAATTTTTGCCTAAAGTGCCAAATACGCACCGTTTTGTAATCATCACAGTTTTGTGTTTCCCTGGTGCTAATTGCATTTTGCTTCGGTATTAACTTTCAATGTCTTTTAACATTTTGAAAAAAATTAATTACAAATGAAGAAAATTAATTGAAAAACCAAAAAACAGAATAAAAGAAACAATTTACAACATACTATCAGCTCTTGAAGGCAATCTTCTCAAGAAGTTTTGAGGAACCGAAGGAATATTAAAAACCCTAAGCCTAGGATGTCTCATAACGTAGAACACAAGCAAAGTCATTAGTAGTCTCATGGAGACTAAGAAGATTACTCCACAAGCAACCAAACAAAACATTGAAAACAGAAAAGTTGCCCTAGGATCTCTCCAACTCAACAGATTCTTCACTCTCTCTCCTTGTGTAGCCAAATCTCCTAAAACCATCATCATCCTCCCCGCGATTCCTCTTAACCTATCATACCTTTTCTTCACCAAATCCGCGGATTTCGCGCTAGGAAACCCGTCGAATTCCTCGTCTAGTTCATCGGGTGAAGCGGAATCCGCTTTAGATAGCTTTATATCCATGTGAGGAGGATGTCTTGGTCTCAAATGATATCGATAAAACCCGATCACAAAGCAATACAATAGCATAGAGGCCACACAATGCTTAGGAAGAAAAACAATGAATAAGAAGACGAAATGTGTTAGAATCGTCGTTACCGGACTTTTCCATTTGCAAACGGAATCAAACCAAACCCAAGAATCAATCAACAAGGTGAAAATAGCCACTAGCCGTTCGAAATTCGCTCTTCCTTTTCTTAAACTCCAAATATTTGATCCGAAATCGAGCATATACTCAATCACATCTCTTCCTAGAGGCGGTTCGGTCCGACCTAGCTTCATACACAATATATGAGTTGCTTGATGCCTAAGACTATCTAGTTGGTAGATTGACAATGGAATTAAGTAATGCATTTTCGGTAACAACGGTTCCGAGTATTTCTGAAGCATATCGAACGTTGAAGTACACGAGAATCTAACCGCGAGCTGAATCTCCCCCATTTTCTTCACACCGTCCGGTTTCAAAACAATAAGCGGATACGAATGCGTGTAGATCCTCTCTGTTTCGAGAGTGGACAAACGTATCCTGATTTTCCCGATTCTCGAATCTTTCGGATTGTTTCCGCTTCCAGGTACTAATAGATGCATATTGTCGAAAACCGCAATTGTTATAACAGTATAAGGATCATAAACCTCCCAAGTATACTGTTCGTTCCATTTCGGGCTAAAAGTATCGATAATCGTCCTCGTTCTCACCCATTTTTGCCCGTATTTCGCCACACAATACGCATAAGTAGTTCCTCGACCGTCCCGCGACTTCATCGGCAATAAACCGGACGCACTTATAACTCCTAGCTCCAACACACCTATAGCTGGAGGCCATAGAAGTTTAGCAGAAGCTCTGTAATCACTGCTATATTGAATCGACTCGTCGAGCACATGGTAACCTCCATCCAACGAAACCCGCAAGTGAATCCTCCCCGCGAATCCCGAGTCCCCGGCGCGCTCGAGGTTGTACCATAGAGCCGGTACAGGTCCATGAGACACTCTTCTCTCAACCTGAGACAACTTTATCTCACATTTCCCTAAACATTCCTCTTTTTGACCTAACTTCTCTTCCAAACTAAGCAACAAACTATCTTCAAACGGCTCAACCGCGACAAACATCATATCCTCGTTCCAAACCGGACTCATGGACCGTGTCTGCGAAACCCGACTCCTCACAACAACATTCCCTAAAAACCCTTTCACTAAAACCTCCGGATTCGTTCTGTTTCCTTGCAAAGGAACCAAATCTTGAGCCTCGATGACATTCACTCGCAAATACCATAGCCTCGGAGATAGATACACTTTAGACCGTGTAGTCACCGCGTTTCCTCCCGTCACGGTAGTAGAATCCGAATACCAAGCCTCCGAGAATACTTCATCGGCTTGTGTCCCCATCCATACAGACAACATAACCTCACCTCCAAATTTGTTCCCATTTCTATCTTCTAGTCTATACCATTGAGGAGCCAATGGACTGTCCGGAGGAACACGTGTCGGAATCTCAGCTACATCGAATTTACACTTTCCGATAATCTCTTCCTCGTTCAGCTTCACAACCACTTCTAAGACATTCCCTTGGAGACGATCGCTATTAAAAGCGAAAACTTCGTGATATTCCGGATTAGGGTTAGGGTTAGGGCTAGGATTAAGTTTAGGGTTACATTTCGTTCTTCCTTTGTAGTTACCGATTGTGACTTCGACGAATGAGTCGTTGGGAGGTAAAGCTCGAACCTTGACGATTCGAATGTAGAGAAATGTCATGCGTTCGACGAGATTGAAAGATGATGTCAGCATTTTGCCGCCGGGGATTGATCTTCCGCCGCCGATTTTGGGACATGTCTCTTTTAGAGTGAAGTCGTTCTCTGCCATTTTTGTTGTTGAGATTCAACTTACCATTGAAGAGTTTTTGCTTTACATTTACATATAATGAAAATGGTTTATTTGAAGATTTTGTTATTTGAAATCTTTTCTTAAGAGAAAATCGTGGGGTGTGAGATAATGATTACATTTTTAAAAAATAAATTTTTTTTGTGAAGATTTGTAACGTTTTTGGTTTTCATAATATTTGAAAATAATTTCAGTCTTTCCTTAATAGACGATAATTAAATGGCGTTTGTAATCGTTTTAGGAGTTGGGGAGTAAATGTATGCTAAATGATATAGTATGAGGTATTATCATCGGATTTTATTTTGCTTTGAATAGACTAAACGTTACCAATCATTGATTTCATAACCATGCACATTAATTAGAATAAGATACACTTCCAAAAAAAAAAAACTCGAATAAGATACAATTATGTCACACAGATCTAATAAGAAGAGATTAATTCAATGAAAGTTGTGACAGCTACTAATGCAAATATTTGATGTTTTACAACATATAGTTAAACCGATTAATTTGTAGACCAAAACTTAAATCAATCACAAATTATTTTGGATTTATAATAACCGTGAGTTAATTACATAAAGAGTGCACTAATTGTGAATGCAAAACATATTATTTTCCATTTGCTTCGTTAGTAAACACAAAAGCACAAATTTGCTGATCCTAGTGTTAACTTATAAACTAATTAACTTCACCTATAGCTCCTAATGGCTCTACTCTTTCTGGTCTGAATCACTTCCATATATCATTTGTGCATATGCCACATTAAGTCCTTTCGAGACTCCATTTCACACGCGAATTTGCAGCAATCTAGCTTAGCCTTCACTTGCCACAAGAATCCTCTTAAGTATGACTACTTAAGCTGTGCTTCGTGTGCATTTACTTACCACGGTGCCCTTCAGGATCCACCATTAGCCTGCAAGGTAAAATACTATATTTAGTACTATCTCTTGATTGGTAAAGACGGCGACAAATGAAACTCAGGCAGTAAATGAGAAGACAAATAAAAAGCGGAACATGTAAGGGAACGGATGTACCTGCATGTATACATTTTCTGCATTGCATCAAGCTAAAGAGCAATTCCAAGCAAACGTCGTTTTGAGTAAATAAGACATTTCAAGGTATACTCAAGCTTCCTCCATAGTGTTCACTGACCAAGGCCTGCGTAAAGAGAGAAATCCCACATTTCCTTGTTCACAAATCATTCAAATCACGATGTAGCTTATTCCCGGTGAAACTTTTGGGGTCTTTTCATTTATTGTGATTCGCAATGTAGATGAAAAACTTGCACTGACCTGAATAAAGGGAGACAAAATCTCATAGACTTGGAGGAAAAGTTGGCTCCTTGCTGCTAATCTAACAAGAACAACGAAATAAATCTTTGAATCAAATTGCTATAGTCAAATGTGGTAGATGCAATGGCATAACTATGATCAAATACAAGTGTAAGAAAGATCTCTGCAATATCAATCATCCATAGAATTCATACCTTTTCAGAAGGCGAAAGCAGAGATATATCTCTTCAATATCACCTTCTACCTTGAGTTTAATGTACTGTTTAAGAAGTTCACACACATCATAAACAGATTTGTCCAAATCATTGCCACTTTCATCGTGAAAACTCCCGATTTCTGATATAGCATGTTGCAGGACCGAGGATAACATAGGTCTTAACTGAGCCACCTTGTCGTATATCTCTGATATTTTTTCCAAAGTACAGTTCCCACTAACTCTGAAACTATCGACCCATATAGGAGGAGTGCCAAACCAGAGAGGACTAGTTGAGAATCCATTCTTATTCTCAGCATCCTTTATACCTATTGGCTCTTCATCTTGTTTCATACGTGTCTCCATGGGAGCATCCGATGATGACTGTTGTCTCCTGTGGGTAGGAAATGCTCCCAACACATCAGCTCTCAACTCTTCAGGTAATTCTTGCAACACAGAGACGTCGAATTGACTAAGGGATGAAGGTATCAAATCAGTCATTTCGATGGTACGCTCGTTAGATGTTCTCGCAAAGGAAGGATGTGGCACATGAGGCTCATCATACTCCTATTTTCGGAAATACAAAGAAAATTTTCAGTAGTCTAAAAGTCAAAATTCTCTGCACAAATCATTGGCCCCATTTTAAGCAAAGTTTTAATATTGTTGAGATGGCCAAACATAAACATAAATGAGCGCTTGTCAATTCCAAGAAATAGCAAAAACTTTACCTTTTCTTTAGATGTGCTTGAGCCATGTATCTTATTAACCGAGAGAGATTTTGATCCCTTCATGGCTGCAGTACCTATGGGAAGAAAAAAGTAATCATCTCAGATGCACTGCACTAAGGAACAAAATATGGTTGTTTCATCGGGATTCCAGTGCAGCTGACAAAACTCACCATCCGAGGAGACGTGTGGAGGATTTCTGTTGATTTTTCTTTTGCCTCTTTTCTTCTCAATCAACCCAAATAGCTTGCCGCCGTAGGTTTCATCTAATTCTGAGAGGAGTTCTGAAGGAAGGTTCTCTAGAACGTCCATGTCAAGGTGGCACATGGGTGGTAAGGATGAATTTGTATCACCTGACTGAACTGAGGGTTCTGCTGAATTAGATTCTCGGAGTCTAGAAACTCCACCAGTATCATGCCTCTTGCAATCTGCCACAAGACAAACAATTTAGTGTGCATTCCACACAAAAACCAATAATAATACATTCTCAATCGGAATGGTTTTTAAAGACAAGTATAACACATAAGTGTTTCTTCCTGAGCCACTTGTAAAGCTATAACATAGTGTGGAGTAACCAAGCATTTCATTACCTGAACTTTCCCTAACTTCTGCAGCAAAAACATTTTTATCCTTTTCTGTTTGGACAGAGATAGGCACAGCGCTGAGCCATGATGTCAGAGTCCTTGAACCTTGAAAGTAAAGTTAAGGGAACAAGTATAAGTAAATAATGCAAGAAAACCGCGTTGGATGATTAAATCAACTTTGTTTTCTGATTGTTTTCCAGAAACGCAGACGAATTTTGTATAGCAGAATGACTGGAATTTTATATGACCATATACACAAGTTATAGTGAACTGTAGCGTTTAATTTCAGTAAAGTACCTTTACTAGAAGAATCTGCACTGTCAAGCTTGGAGACCTGAAGCCCAACCCCACGAACTTCCTTAACATCCATCTCAAGGGAAAAAAGAAAAGAAAAGATGAGGGTTAAATGGTTAATCATAAAAGAACCCAAATTCAAAGACCAATCGATGATCACTAAACGAAAAAGAACAGCACTATACAAATTATAAAATAGTCAAAGTTGCAGCAATTCAACAGTTTATTGTCATCCACGAGTCAATAGCAAAGAATAGACTCCTACGGACGTTCAGTCTCAAAGGTCTGAAGCTTAAGATACTATAACTCTGCAATTATTAAACTTCTGCAGGTCAATAAAATGATCTCAGAAGGTCAGTGAAACAATTAAACGCATCTCCTAAAAGAAATGACAGTTTGGCAGTAGGCTAGCACTTTCACCGTGACGAAAATATCCAAAAACTAAGTTCATATAACCCTTCAAACTAGTCTAATCCATCTTTTATAAAATTGGAAATTCAAACGATTTAATATGACAAAAGTTTATATAATGTTTCCTGCATATGAGGAAGAACTCGACTAAAGGCTCAACTGACAGCAACAGAAAAACCATCTTTACAAAGCAGCAGAGTCCCACTTACCCAAGCAAAATGACCCAAACAATTTTTTTGATATCCTCTGCAGAATTTCTACGTCATCTGTAGCGGCCGGGACCTATCACATCAATGTTAAAAAACTAATCAGCCAGGCTTTCAAAATTATACAAACATATATATCATCTTAGTTCCCATAAATTTTCATGGTAACAACTCACAGTGATGGAACGACTCAGGTTGTCACAGTCTCCACAACCCATATACTTTGTTGGTTCCTCAGCATCTTTTTTTCTCTTTTTTATCTGAAGTAGCATCACACCACAAACTTTCAATATATCTATCTTTTCATTGTCAATGATGTCACTCATATAATACCCCATTGCAATGAATATTGTGAAATCATAGCAAACCCGAAAATAATTTACAACAATGAAAGTAAGAGAAGGAATGAAACCTTAAGAGTAAAAGTGCGTCC
This sequence comes from Draba incana, assembly GCA_963576765.1. Classification (NCBI taxonomy): domain Eukaryota; kingdom Viridiplantae; phylum Streptophyta; class Magnoliopsida; order Brassicales; family Brassicaceae; genus Draba; species Draba incana. Next base: position 8,806,786 of record OY755211.1, on the reverse strand, counting down.
TAACATTTCGCATCCTTGCAGACGCAAAGAAACTTCCTTGCATAGGCATTGGAGGAAGTGCTGAACCTGCAACCATCAATAACCACATACAATCTTAGCAATCATAAAATGAAGTAACTATGTTTGGACATAAATAACAAAAGACATTATTCATGAGAATACAGACATCTTGCTAATCTCTAAACCGCACACCCCAATTCACTTCAGCACCTATCGACTTACTCTCCTGAACATATTAAACCTCCAAGTTACTGACTGAGGCAAATTATATGCTCAAATAAGAGACATATCAAAAGAAAAATCACTTATATAGAGAACAGTGAAATGTGGAACAAGTTAGTGAGTCGACTGTTAAGCAGACCTGCACCGCTGTAACTGACCGAAGGTCTAGTCCTCTGCTATAACTCCAAAGCATCTCGCCGGTTTTCACCCCAAAATCCTTCTGAAGAGAATCCTGCAAAAGCAATAGGACTTCTTGTCTATTCTGAACAACTATTGAAACATACTAAACAAAAACCACATGATATATTAAGAACAAAGTGATTAAATTTTGTTCGGATCCACAGGTGACTAACAATTACTGGTCAACAAGACGAAACTTTCAACAATTGAAAAGCAACCAGACATGTCCGTAACCACAAAATGGTTTTACCTTGGAAATCAGACGTAACTGTCCACAGGTTTTAATATTTTGGCTTTCCAGCTTCTCCTTCAACACAGAACCTACACCAGGTAGTGTGCCGACTGGAAGCTGATCCAAGTACTCCTCTACCTACAAAAACGCAGACACTATCATGTACCGGAGTTTATATAAAATGGCTTCTGCGTTTGAGAAACTAACCACTACTCATAGACCCCTTTCCATTGGTTACAAATCAGGAACAAACACATATACGCAAAACAATAAAAACCTTTTCCATAAAGCACCTTTTCAGCAGGGATATGAAATTGACCGGCTGGTTTAGCAACTCGGGTAGCAAGGCGAGCCATTAGCATAGTACCGCCTATTCCAGCACTTGCAGTGCATCCAGTAGTATCAAGGATCTCTTTTCTAATTGTTGATGCTAAAAATCCAGGTTCTACATCACTCAAATCTGATACATCTAAAAACGCTTCATCGCAGCTTACGGCCTAAACTCCAAACAAAAACACTAAGTTTAACAATATCTAAACGCCAGCAACTGGAAAAGTGATTTTTTGAAGGCTAACCTGAACTTTTTTGCAATGCTTATGAAAAATGTCATAAAACTGATCAGCTACCTGCAATTGAGTTCCAATGTCAAACATGCTGGACCAACACAAGCATAAAATACAAACTCAACTCTAAAGATACCTCTTCATAGGCTTCAAAGTTGTAAGGAACAATAACAAGCTGAGGACAAAGCTCTTTTGCATGTCTTACAAACATACCTGCCTTCACTCCTAGATAAAGAAAATGGCATCAAATTAGTACAAAAACAGAAAAGCCATGACCCATAGCACAACTAAGCTTAAGAGAGATTACATTACTATAAAGACAGACCATAAGCCCGAGCTGGATAATTTGCAGAGGAAATTTCCGCCGTTCCTTTTGGATTATCTGAATGACATACAGCTACCGGCTTGTCGTGTAAATCAAGACGGCTCTTGATTACCACTGACACGAAGAAAGAATCCTGGAATAATATTACAGATTTAATTAATTAGAATGCAACAAATGAAAGTAACAACAAAAAAAAAAACAAAGCAATCCTAGAATCACAAGCTACAGGCATATTTTTCTCTCTTTCTTGGCCAATTCCATGCTTAAACATCTATCTATTGTATTGCGAAAAATTCAGAAATAGAGAACTGCCAGGGTTTTCTTTTGTTTCCTCTACTTTTAGATCGCATAAGATAAAGAAAGCAGCCTAAGATTGAGGAGATTACCAAATCAATGTGGATAATGGTTGACTTCATGGCATTTTCAGCCGTATTCTGGCCAGAAGCTGCCCATTTAAGTCCATTAGATGAGCCATGAAATCTTTTACGGTATCTGTTTCTCCATGTTCCGATAAAATGCAGCCTTGAATACTGCATAAACAAAATGGAGAAGAATAGTCAGAGTCTGCTTTGGTGTGATACTATACATCCATTTACTTCTAGTTAAATAACTGACACTGAGACTCTTACTTCCACCTGAAACCACTATATCTCAACCAGATATCATTATTTAGTTTCGGAAGAAACCATTAAATAGTTAAATCTCTTGTAAGGATTTACCTTAAAGTAGTTTTCCACAAAATTGGGATCCTCGAGGGTTGAGTGACGCCTTATGGAGGATCCTGTAGCAGTTGAAATAGATTTGCCATCATTCTTCCCGTTGTCATGGAAGGATTTGTTGCCTGAAGCAGAGTGCAGACTGGTAGTGGATTGTACTTCACTACTTACTTCCTTTTCTTCTTTGTCATAGTCACCAAGTCTTTCCGCATTCACTTTAGAAGATTTCAGATCATCAGTTCTTGTTTGTTCAGTCATTTCTGGAGTAGTCTTCTGACTACAAACTCCATCAATTTCATCATCAACATGGTCTCTTGCTTCTTCTGAATCTTCTGCTCTAATTGAACTGCCCTCTTCAGCTTCACTGTCTCCAGTTTCAGGCCGACAAGATGTAACCGGCGAAGCCAGCTTAGAAGTCAAACGGCTTCTGGGTGCAAAAAAGGCAGACAACTTTGGTTGGGTTTCAGTCAGTTGATCTAGCTGGTAAGGAACCCCTGGGATGTAATAATCACAATGCAAAGCATTAAAACAGATGAACAAATACTTATGTTTGCATAATTGAAGTGAGAGTGAATCGTATTGTGTTGAATTACAGCCCAGAAGTCTGTTGGCAGAGATAGAGTCCACGATCCATGCGGGTTTCACCACAGGTAGCCCTCTACTGAATGCCCTGATTAGAATTAAGATACCAATTTTAAGAGATGAAAATTGCAAGAAACTGAGCAAAGCATTTCAAGAAAACATGAACAACTAACCTTAGATTCTTGACTTTACTATCCGGAAGGTTGCTACAGATGATATGCGTTACAGTACGCCTCGAAAAGTAGTTCTCGAATCTTCCACCATACTTCATCATGTAACCTCTCAATTCCTAGAAATATCTAGACACTATTAAACCACAAACAAATTTCAGGAAATTCTATAAGCCAAAGTAATAATAGAGGCTAAACCTGATGGGAAGGATTGGTGAAACCATCCACAAAGATTGAAACCCCTTGGAAAATAAGTTTCTCAGAACCCGAAACACTGCTCGAAGAAGAAGCAGCCGCAGCCTCAGTCTCAAATTGGTTCTGAAGTTTCCGATTTTTCACTTCCATGTAACTACACCAAAAACATAGAACATATAACAATGCTTATCACACACACAAAAAAAAATCCTAACTTTAATCAAGATCAACACTTTCAGAAGGAAAGTTTTAACATTTACAACCGAAATTCAAAATCTAAGACTACCTAACACTACAAAATGCATTTTACTTCATCCTCTTCATAAAATTTCCAAACTTTAATCAAAATCAATACTTTCAGAAGGAAATTTTCAACATTTACATCGGAAATTCAAAATCTACAACTACCCAACACTTCAAAATGCCCAAAAATCTGAGAGAAAGAGAAAAGACCTTCCAAAATCGGAGAAAGGGGAAGAACGAAAAGACGACCGAGAGGAAGGTAGAGAAGCAGCGCCCCATGCGACGCCTAGGGTTTTCTGATTGGTCGGGTTCTTCTGGTTCTTCGTCTTCTTGTTATTCCCACTATTGCTTGAAGAATTGGAACCGAAGCTACGCTTCATTGCGTTGCCGGGGAAGGAAGCTTTCAACGGAATTTTCCCTTCCGTAAAATTACACCCAATTGGTTTTATTTCTGTGTACAAAACACACTTTTTCAGGTTAGTACTCAAACTTGGACATATGTTTTGTAAAAACCCTGTAACTTTAAAATATTCAAACGCAACCCTGATCTTATGTAAAAGACAAAATTAACTCTATGCTCATAATTTAAAATAGCATGTTTGAAGATCAAATAGCAGTTCTTGTTCCAACATATTCATCAATTTTATAATTTGTTTCTCAACATCCTAATTTTTGTGATTAAAATCTTTTAAACTAATTTGGAAATTGTAAAGCTTCTTCCACACAAATACAATTTTGGAAACAGCGTCTAAGTGATAATCATATATATAATTTGTCTCGTATTAGTATATCATTATACTATTTTTTTTTCTATTGCTCATATCAACTAGTAATATGTTCTGTTTATTGATATTCAATTTAACAACACTCAAAGTATTTATAATTTTGAAAGTCAAATAAAAATTCTTAATTTTGCTTTGTTTCATAATATTTAAGTTTTTGGTGTGTTTTTAATTCTTGCGTTTGAAAATTGAATAGAATTCTAATATATCTTGCTATAATATTATTGTATCAACAACAATAACTAAAATTTAATTTCTCAATATCTGAATAAAATTTTAAAAAATAGATATTAGTTACAGTAATCTCATCCACATAACTAATCAACTATCAAAGAGATATTAAAAATCTAATTTATGATAAAATCTGATATAACAAAATTTCACTTTATAGTAAAACAAAGTTAAAACCCATGAAACACTCTAATTAACAGAGGCAAGGATAGAATTCAATTATTGTATTGGACATCTATGGTATGTTACAAAATTTAGAAACATTGACGGTTATTTAGTGAGAAAAAAATTATAGTTAAAAAACTGTCAAATATCTCAAGTCAAAGTACGAATCAGTTTAATACGGAAGTGAAGATGATTGCGAGTGTTCAACATGTGAACGTTGTAAGCCTCATTGGTAAGTAATCATCATACAAAGTAGTTTTGCTTTAAACGTTTTATATGTTTTTGACTATTAAACAAATGAGGTTTGAGATTATTGTTTCATTTTTTTGTTATTGGATATATGCTTTCAGACAAGAGACCAAATATACTCTGCAAAGTCGGATATCTATAGTTTTGGTGTCATTGTTCTTGAGATAATTAGGGGCAAAAAGAACATAACATTCACCTACTATGATACCAGGACCATCCTTCCAAGCCATGTAAGGATTTAGAATATGTTTGTTTGTTTGACAAGTACAAAATAGGAAACAAAAACAAATAAAATAATAAGAAATTATTTGAGAATTTTCATGATATGCCACTTTTGACATTTCACTTTACAGTTATGTCATCGTTTAAAAATATTTCCAAGAAGGCCACTTTTTTAATTTTTTGGGTTTGGGTTAACTATTTTATATATAGGATATAGTTTTTAGGGGTATGTTTTAAGGTTTGGGTTTTGATTCTTTCGTAAAAGAGAAAGAGAAAATAAAATTATGATTTTTCTTTTCCTATAAAAGATGACATGTTTGCAATAAATTTTCAAAGATAACATGTTTGAAAAAAAAATATTTCAAATGTAGCATGTTCGTAATTGCTCTAAATTACTTGGTGTTTGTTATCATATTATTTATTTTTACAGTGAGAAAAAATATAAATCTAAACATATATTATATCATATTATATTGTTTTAATGAGAAAAGTGTTTGATTGTTGACAAGTTAACGTATAATATATTATTCAAATGAGAAAATATTGTTGTTTATATAAAAATCAAAATATCAAGTTAATAAATAAACAGGGGTGGTTCAATTAAAGTCAAAAAGTTTATGGTCTTTGGGCAAATCTTATAAAATTTGGCCATTTATTCATAATGTTTGCAAAACTGGCTTTTTAATTGTAAAAACTATGTTTACATTTTTTCTGTAATTTGTGAGCCCTTGCATTTGCTTCTCTTGCACATGTCAAGAACCGGCCATGTAAATAAACATAAGTTTTAATTTAAAAGAAATATTGTCTCACATGTGGCAAAATATTTTTTTTTTTTTTAGGGTTAATTAGGTGTATAATAGTTTTAGATATCATAATTAGGTGTATAACATGACCTAAATAGAATTTAGATAACTAACATTCACTTAAATAGAATTGACTAAAATACCTTTAATGATCTAATTAGTTATAAATAGTTGGCTATTATGTTGCTTAAAATAGTTGACTATATGTTAATTATAATAATTAACTATGTAAAACATTGTCTAAGTAAACGTGTGTTTGCTATTTTAATTATAATACAGTTCACTTTGTGATTAATTCACTATGCTTATAGTTGACTATTTATGCATGTATAGTCAGTTATTCAGTTCTTTTTAACATTTATCTACAAATAGTCAACTATCATTTCAAAACATAGATGATTATGTAAAACATTGTTTATGTAAAAGAGTGTTTGCTATAGTTGACTATGTAAAATATTGTCTAAGTAAACGTGTGTTTGCTAATTTAATTATAATATAGTTCACTTTATGATTAATTCACTATGCTTATAGTTGACTATTTATGCATGTATAGTGAGCTATTCGGTTCTTTTTAACATTTATCTACAAATAGTCAACTATGATTTCAAAACATAGATAACTACGTAAAACATTGTTTATGTAAAAGAGTGTTTCCTATTCTAATTATAATATAGTTCACATTGTGATTAATTCACTATGATTATAGTTAGTTACTTATGCATAGTCAGCTATCCATTTTTTTTTTAATATTTTTTTGCGAATAGTCAACTATCAAAGATCAAAATATAGTTGACTATTTATGTTGTAATTGAAAATAAAGCTAAAATGGTCATTTTAGATATGCCCCATGTTATTTACCTAATTATAATTTAGGTTATGTTAGATACTTAATTATTGGTACAGTGGGTATTATTAATGCTAATTTTCCTTTTTTTTTACCATGTATTAATATATGATCAACTAACTAAACTAACACATGTTATAATCATGTTAACTACAAGATGCATTAAGTTTTTTTATAATAAAATTACAAACAATAATAAAATTTAACGTTTGTTTATAATTTTACTAAAAGAATGTACATGTCTTTGATACTACATTTCATTTGTGAAAACGATTGTTCTTTTAAAAAAAGTAAAGAAATCTATGCAGGACTAATTAAAATGTAGAATTATAACTAGGTGGGGGTGTTTTGTAGATTGTATAATTCTGGGGTTACCTAGCAAATACTATTAGTTTGAGGGTCTTTATCCTAAATTGTTTTTTTCGCGCGCTGTTCCCAGAAAAAAAAAAACCCTATCTTTCGGTGGAGAGAAAAAGTTTTCCCCTTTCTTGTTCCCTCTCTGATTTATGCGAAGATTTTAGGAAACCTTACAAGTTTTCAATTCTGTGAAGAAAATGCCAGTAGCGAGACCGGAGACATCGGATGCTAGAGTTATCGCTCATGTTGACATGGATTGCTTCTACGTTCAAGGTCTCTCTCTCTCCTCTAACCCAAGTTCTTTACAATCGCTTTACTGAGAGAAAGCAAATGATTTTAGCTATTCCGAATCGAATTTCAACTATTAGAATTCTGGGTTTTCAATTTCTGCAAAAGGGTTTCCTTTTTTTGCCCTCGTTCGCGTCGATGCGTTTTATCTAGGGATTTGGAATTCTGTAGTTGGATTAGAGAAGGAAAGAAATGTGAAATTGGTTTTGAATTTTGTGAAATTCTCTCTTTTTCTTACCTGATTATGTGTTTTCTTGATTAGTGGAGCAACGGAAGCAACCGGAGCTACGAGGACTTCCGACTGCAGTTGTACAGTACAATGAATGGCAAGGTGGTGGTTTGATTGCTGTTAGTTACGAAGCACGTAAATGTGGCGTAAAGCGGTTAGTTTGAATCCGAAAATTGCTTATTTTTTTCAATTGTAGTATCGAATCTTTTTTCCGGGGGATGAATTTGCAGGTCAATGAGAGGTGACGAGGCTAAAGCTGCTTGTCCTGAGATTCAATTGGTTCAAGTTCCCGTGGCTCGTGGTAAAGCTGACTTGAATACATATCGCGGTGCGGGTTCAGAGGTAGGTGGGAGTTACTACTACATAACTGAGTGTCTTAAACAATTATGTTTGCTCAAAAGCTATCTCACTCTCTGTGAATAAAGGTGGTTTCAATTCTAGCACAAAGCGGTAAATGTGAGAGGGCTTCGATTGATGAAGTGTATCTTGACCTCACTGATGCAGCAGAAAGGATGCTTGCGAATTCACCTCCAGAGAGTTTGGGATCGATAGACGAAGAAGCTCTTAAGTCCCATATTCTTGGAATGAGCATAAACGTACGACTGAGATTCATCAAATCTTTCATCAAGAATTTTACTTTGATACTGTTTTTTTGGCTGTGATTCAGGATGGAGATGATTCCAAAGATGGTGTCAGGGATTGGATATCTCGAAAGGATGCTGATCGCCGTGATAAGTTATTAGGTTGTGGAATTATCATTGTTGCGGAACTTCGGAAACAGGTGCTTAAGGAGACTGAGTTTACTTGTTCTGCTGGCATTGCTCATAACAAGGCAAGAACCTTATTTAGTTCTTTTTTTCTTTCTTTTTTTTATTCATTGATCACTTTTCTAGAGAGTAACAACATTTTTAACTTAACAAGCAGATGCTAGCCAAACTTGCTAGTGGAATGAACAAACCTGCCCAGCAAACTGTTGTACCATATTCGGCTGTACAAGAATTACTTAGTTCCTTGCCAATAAAAAAAATGTAAGTAAGCATGAAAATTCTATTGACCTCAACACATGTTTTCTTAGGAATAGTGGAAGTATTTGTGAATGCTGCCTTTTGTCATTCTACTGCGTACATTTTATATTTGAGTCATTGTTCTAAAGAGTCAAAGGTGGTCCAAAATTGTTTATTCCAGGATCATAAAATTGTCAGTTACTGTTGGCAATCATTTAGCCTAATTACATATCTTGCAGGAAACAACTGGGTGGAAAGCTGGGCACTAGTTTACAAACTGACATGGGAGTTAACACTGTGGGGGACTTGTTGCAATTTTCTGAAGCAAAGCTGCAAGAACATTGGGGAATAAATACTGGGTGATAGCTTTGGAACAGACAGAAACTTGTTCTCCTGAACTTTTAAGCTATTGTAGAATATTTGATATATTTTTACCAATCAATCGGCTAATACCTTCTAGCCTGCTAAAATTGTTATGGGTTTGTCTAAACGACTGTTAATGTGCTTGATAATATAAATTATAAGAATATGTGACTTGTGCTTGTTTGTCTGTTACCTTACTTTTTCTTCTGATTTTGTCTCTGACATGTAGGACTTGGTTATATAATATCGCAAGAGGTATCAGTGGAGAAGAAGTTCAAGGGCGCCTTCTCCCCAAAAGTCATGGTTCTGGAAAGACATTTCCCGGACCCCGTGCTTTGAAGTCACTGTCAACTGTAAGACTAGAATCTCAACCAGTTTATGCACTTCTCTTGCTTCATCAATTGCCTTACTTATAGTTCATAAGAGAAAGTGCCTATAAAACTGAATTGTTTTTGGAAAAATAGTAGCAAAAGTAGCTTATTTTCTCTTCGGTTATATCATATATCATTGTTGTGCTTTCTGTATACTTTTACTCTTTTAGGTACAGCATTGGCTGGATCAGCTCTCTGAAGAACTAAGCGAACGCCTCACTTCTGACTTGGACCAGAATAAGCGGATTGCAAGCACCCTTACCCTTCATGCTAGCGCTTTCAAAGTACCTACTTTTCTCCTTTTAGTGTAGTTTGCACTAATCTTTTGCTTCGTTATACATCATGTTCTCTGCAAAAGATTACGACTCAAAAACATATTTTCCTCAAAATAATGCAGTCAAAGGATTCAGATTCGCATAAGAAATTTCCTTCAAAATCATGTCCTCTGAGATATGGAGTAACCAAGATCCAAGAAGATGCCTTTAACTTGTTCCAAGCTGCGTTGCGTGAGTACATGGGACCTCTCGGGACAAAAACTCAAGGAAATAAGCAAGAGACATGGAGAGTAACAGGTCTTTCCGTTTCAGCAAGTAAAATTGTGGATATACCATCTGTAAGTTCTTATGGCCACTTAAATCTCTTTTAATTACTGATCCTATCAAATACTAGATGGTTTCTTCACTGATCTACTAGAAGTAATTTCATATGACCGTAGGGAACAAGCTCGATAATGAGATATTTTCAAAGTCAATCTGCTGTTCCTTCTTGTTCAGCAGATGGTTGTGTTCAAGAACTTGTAGCGATGATTCCCTCAGGTATTCTGAAGTTTTTCTGAATATGTTTTCTTTACTTTCGACTGCTCTTGATTCTTCTGGTAACTTCATTCATGGCTTTTTCCTGCAACTGGTGCAGCTAGTGATGGTTGTTCAGAAGAGAGGTCAATAGAGACCCAAGCAGCAATGCCTGAAGAAGACATGAGCACACATTATCCTGGTCCTAATTTTGAAAACTCAGATAAAAACATTGAACCAATCCCTGAAAAGGTATTCGCTTTATACCGTAAAGCTTGTCGTAAGTCTTTTATAACTGTAGTAGGGTTAAAAGATCTATCAGAAATGCCAAACATAGTTATACACAATTGCCTTCTCATTTTCAATAGAATAGAAATTTAAACAGGTTCTTTAGTAGTTTAAACTGGTTAAGAAATTATTGGTTAGGGCTTGTGGTGTTTGAATGGCTTGAGCTTATTTAGGTTCTCAAGCTATCTTGTCAAGTAGTTTAAGTACCCTTGAAGAACTAATTTCGCAGTTTCCTTGTCAGGATGTCTCTTGTCAATCAAACGAAACAACGACGACCCAATCAGAGTCGAGCAAAGGCACACAAATGAAGAGAATTGGACGGAAGATAAACAACTCGAAAGAAAAAAACCATGTACACGGTTCATCGCTTTGTTCTGTAATCTGCAGAGTCATTCAACCTATTTTGCTAAAATTTGTTTGCTTCTCTGTTTTTAGGGAATGCCTTCAATTGTTGATATCTTTAAGAATTACATCGCAACTCCTCCCTCAAAGCAAGAGACTAAAGAAGATTCCACAATTTCGTCAACCAGTAATAGAGCCAACTTAAGTAGTAGAAGCAGCCATACTAGTGAAGTGAATCAAGAGGTAGAAGAGAGAAGAGAAACAGAATGGGGCTATAAGACTGATGAAATCGATCAGTCAGTTTTCGATGAATTGCCATATGAGATTCAACGAGAACTCAGGAGTTTCATGCGCCCTAATAAACGGCCTAATGCCGGTAAAAGCAAAGGTGATGGTTCTGCTTCAAGCATTTCTCATTATTTTCAACCATTGAAGAGATAGATCCAAGCTCCTTTGTCTATTTAGTTGAATGTATATTGTCTTGTCTGAGAAACTGTCTTCTATATTTAAGTACAAAATATACTCATTAAATTTAGCACTTTAAGAAAGTACATAATACAAATTATGTGAATATGTGCAACGAGTTTCTTACAACATCTCCAATGGTGAGATACTTATATATTTGACTTAAGCAGCTGCTGCTTCAGCTCTGGAAGGAATCTTCTTTAGGACAGAGATGGTATCACCAACTTTGATTGTCTTCTTACCTTTACCTTCACTGTTGGTTAGGTTCCAATTCCAAACCATCTCCTTACCAAAGTAAACCTGTCATTAACCAAAACCGATATCAGTTTGTTGAACCGATTTAACATCATTCTGTATCCAACAAGTCTCTTCTCAAGACCAGAGAAGAGCTAATATCTTACCTTTCCGTGCGATTTCTTGTCTGGCATCAAGATAGTGTCTGATCTGAATTTCATCAGAGTTTCAGTTGGTTCTGCTGCATCTGGAACTCCGGTTTCTTGATTCACCTTTGGTACCTGAAAGGAAGAAACAGTTAATAACCCCGAGATGATTGTACCATACTTTCCACATTATATTCACCTTGCAGCGGCTACATAGCCAGACGCCTTGGAAGACTAACTCGTTTATCTTGATTTCATCCCATAGATCTTCACCGAACGGTTCACATTTATCGGCAAGAATACTACAAGAAAATCAAGATTATGAGCAAAACAACCATCATCCGTAGATATTAAGAACTCAAGATGAATGAGTAGTTTACTTGGGTCTAAAACGGTTCATAGGTACCGGTTCTGGTAGAAATGTATTCAGTTGGTCCAAAGAAGCCTAGGAACATATAAGAAGATCAAATGCGTATTTTCTCATTAACCGATATTGGAATTACCGATATTGACTCACCTGAGATGTAACCAAGAATGGAAACTTATTTGCAAATGTTGTAGAGTAACCAGCTGCAAACTCAGGAGGCGAAGGTTTCGTTTCAATTTATGTATCAAAAATAAGAAAAAATTGATGAACTATATGCATCAAAATATGTTACAAATGAAAAGATTTACAAGAACAAGATCAAGACCTTTATTAAACCGAACCAAACGACTTTGTTTTCCAAGATAATCGGAAAACCATTTTGCAGCTTGTTGTCCTTCATCAAACGCGGAGCCAGACCATCCCGACATCGAAACACCTTGTACCACCGAGCTTGGTTTAGTCATCGGGATCTTCAACGGACTCATACCAGGAGCCCTTAACACTGCAAAATGAAACTAATCCAGACGATCAATTCGATTCAGACAACACATTTGTAAGTTTTATAACAGAAAATTACCCAAAAATGAGTTCTTTGTGGGATCCCAATCTTCCAAGAAGGCTTCCTTAGGCAACTCGGATTCGACAAGAGCAAGTTTTGGCTCAACACTTTGAGTGTATGCTCTTCCTTTATAGTTCACAACTAACCAATACCGGTCCCATTGAAATCCTACTATAGGGATTTAAACCCTTCTTCTCTAATCACGGAATTGGTTTGTATTGAGCAATAAAGTAAAAGACACAGAGATAACCAATGAGATAGACCACGGTATGTGATCTAAGTCTCTATCTGGAGCTTTCCAGTAATTCACTATAACCACGAATTACAATTGCAAGGTTCTCACAAGATCTCTCTAAGCACAAGAAAAGATCTCTAACAAAAGCTTAACCTAAATCACACACATGCTTAGCTTTATATAGGCTAAGGCTATTACAAGAATATGGCAACTCTAAACCAAATTGTAAGCCCATAGAGAAAACAAGGAAACAAGACCATTCCCAACTCTAATTGACATTACCAGTCGCGGGCCTATGTTATGTAGAGATTAGACATCACCAAAGCCCAACAAATCTCCACCTTGATGACAATCACGACCATAACACCTTTGTTCTTGCATACATGTGCAGCTCCAGACCATACCAGCACCTTAGTGCTCTCCTAAGTTGAGAAAGCTCAGAGCCTTCTCAAACTTATCCACAGGAAGAACCTTTGTCAACATATCAGCTGGATTCCGCTCAGTAGGAATCTTCGACAGCTTCACTTCACCAGAAGCAACAATATCTCAAATGAAATGCATCCTTCTTCTGATATGCTTCGTTCTCTCATGATGAACGTTGTTCTTGGCTAAACACAAGGCGCTTTGAGAATCACACCAGACCTCCACATAATCCTGTTTGTAACCAAACTCCTCTGACAAACCTCTTAGCCAAATCGCTTCTTTCACAGCTTCTACCAACGCCATATACTCTGCCTCAGTTGTAGACAGCGCGACAACAGATTGAAGACTCAATTTCCAGCTAATAATAGTTCCACCTGCCGTGAACACATAACCTGTAATCGACCTGCTTCTGTCCAGATCAGATGAAAAATCAGAATCACAGAAACCTTCAATCTTGAACTCTTTCGTCTTCCTGAACACAATCTTTCGATCCAAGGTACCTTTCAAATATCTCAGCACCCACTTAACAGCAGTCCAATGTACCATGCTCGGCTTGCTCATGAACCTACTAACCAAGCCAACAACATACGCGAGATCACACCTAGTCCCCAACATCGCATACATGATGCTTCCAATAGCACTTGAGTATGGAACATCATTCAGAATCGTCTCAGCTTCATCATCTTTTACAGCTGATAACTTGAAATGCGAACCAATAGGTGTAGTAACAGATTTAGAGTCATCCATACCAAATACCTGTAGGATCTTCTTGATATAACCAGATTGAGACAAGGTGAGAACTCCACCTTCACGATCTCTCTCAATATCCATCCTGAGAATCCTTCTCGCAGCTCCTAAATCCTTCATCTCGAACCTACTGCTCAATAAATTCTTCACAATCTGTATCTCCTTCATATCCTTGGATGCGATTAACATGTCATCAACACATAAGAGTAGGTAGATAAAACACTCACATTTGCTCTTCTTTATGTAAACACATGAGTCATACTCACTCCTTGTAAACCCATGACTAACCACAAACTGATCGAAGCACTTGTACCACTGTCTCGGAGCTTGCTTAAGTCTGTATAGTGTCTTCTGCAACAAGCAAACATAGTCCTCCTTTCCCTTAACAACGAAACCTTCACGCTGCTCCATATAGATCTCTTCTTCAAGTAAACCATGAAGAAATGCAGTCTTAACATCAAGCTGCTCCAATTCCATATTCTCTTCTGCAACAACCGATAGAAGAAACCTGATAGAAACATGTTTCATCACTGATGCAAACACTTCCTGATAAACAATACCCTCCTTCTGAGAATATCCCTTGGCGACAAGCCTAGCTTTATATCGTGGTTCTTCTATCTCTGGTATACCCGGTTTCAACCTGTAAACCCATTTGCAACCGATGACCTTGTAGGAATTTACAAAGGTTTTAACCAGATTAATCTCTATTAATCAACCTAGTCACAATTCCCTTTCCTAGGAACTAGGGTTTGTAAACAAAGAATCTGATAGAATGGATCTCGAATATACCTGGAGTTTTGCAGCGGAATTAGAACAGGGATTCGAGATCTTTAGCACTTCAATTGCTGTGCCTCTACTGATGGTCCACACGCACACAAATTGGAATCCACAGGGATGCTAGTGCCTGGAATTAGATCTCTCAGGGAATTTCTGTGTTTCAGAGTGGCTGCCAAAAGTTTTTCTCAAAAACCTCCTACCCAAGTCGTGCCTCATAACTCCTTTATATAGGCCCTGGAGAAAACCAAATTGATCCCTGAACCGAATCAGAATCAATTAAGTTGCTAAACCGAAATCACTATTTCGGTTAATGGCCCGTGTCGATTGACACAACAATGGTTGTGTCGATCGACACACTCTTTAAAACACGAAAATAATGTGCATCAAATACACATCATTTAGATCATTATATTAATGATTATTCCCACATAAAGTGAATCCAATTTGCTTAGGTGTGTGACCCTGTAGGATCATATAATACTAGCAATGAGTTCATAACTCATAGATCATCATTGGTTTCTAGCAAAACGTGATGACCACCTAGTATCATATGAATGTCCAATCTCGACAGTACAACTATCACTGGAGTGAATACAAGTGTGATTTCAGGACATTCCCAATAATCTCCCACTTGTACTGGAATCATTTATTCCAATAATCTCTTTGTCTCTATATCTCGATATGGCATAAGGCAAGAATCGTGTCATCCTTATTCAACCAAAATCATGTTCATCGAACTCCGATTTATACTGACAAGACAAACAACTGACATTCAGCTCGTTCGAGTGCGGCCATACATTCCTCAGTATCAAATCTTCGATGGGCCCTGAGATATTTATCTCCTGTTTTACAGGAGGGACAAATCCCATCTTGTTCCATCCCTGTTCCTTCACATACTTCATGATACGCCCAATCAATGCCTTTATAGTCACCTGTTACGGATAACGTTCGACAAAGTCAAAGCGGACCAATTCATATGTAAGAAATCATGATGAACTCAGGTCTAAGGATTGTACTCTATAGTCGTAATGAGAACCTCTTATGACACTTAATTCATGTAGAGCTCTCATTAGCGGGTCATGTCCGATCATATGTTCTCTAACATATATCTATGTGATTGACTTTAATACTCTTATTAATGACTCCATGAAACTTAGCCATCAGTCACCTCACATGCTAGTCTCACGCGGTCGTTAGTGTCCTACTTTAACAACCTTGACTAGGGACAAACATAATCTATGTCATTTATTTCTCATAGGGTTTCATGATCAAGTCCTCAACTTGATGACCTATAGAATGTCATAAATTATTTTTGGGACTATCATTTAAACACATTTAAATAATACTGAAATCGAATTTCATTAAAATAGGCAAAGTATGATTACATGAACATCAAAACATAACTTAAAATAAGACAACTCCCACTAAAATCAAGATCACATCTTAATTTCCTTAAGTCCTATAGCAGCAGTATGACTCTCATGCTTAGGTTGTGGGAGGGGCTTGGTCAGAGGATCAGCGACATTCTCATCTGTTGGAACTCTGCTGATCTTCACGTCTCCTCTATCAATTATATCACGAATCAAGTGATATCTCCTCTCTATGTGATTGGATTTCTGGTGTGATCTTCGTTCCTTCGCCTGAGCAATTGCTCCATTGTTATCACAATACAGTGCTACAGGCTCTAAGATACTAGGAACCACACCAAGTTCAGACATGAACTTTTTGATCCAAACAGCTTCCTTTGCTGCTTCCGAAGCAGCGATGTATTTAGCCTCAGTAGTGGAATCAGCTACGGTGCTCCGCTTGGAACTTTTCCAACTGACTGCACCGCTATTTAGACAAAAGACATAACCAGACTGAGACCGGAAATCGTCTTTGTCCGTCTGAAAACTTGCATCAGTGAATCCACTTATGACCAGCTCATCATTTCCTCCATACACCAAGAACTTATCCTTAGTATTTCTCAAATACTTGAGGATATTCTTGACTGTTGTCCAGTGACACTCACCTGGATCAGATTGGTATTTACTCGTCATGCTTAAGGCACAAGCAACATCTGGACGAGTACAGAGCATGACATACATAATAGATCCTACTGCCAAAGCATAAGGAATTCTATTCATTCGCTCCCGCTCAGCTTGTGTCGAGGGACACTGCTTCTTGCTAAGAGTGACGCCATGTAACATAGGCGTGAAACCTTTCTTGGAATCCTGCATACTGAATCTGTGCAAGACCTTATCTATATAAGTATCTTGACACAATCCAATAAGCCTATTCAATCTATCTCTATAGATTCTTATTCCAAGAATGTACGCGGCTTCACCCATGTCTTTCATGGAAAAACAACTTCCAAGCCAAATCTTGACAGACTAAAGCAATGGAACGTCATTTCCGAGAAGAAGTATGTCGTCTACATACAGTACGAGAAATACAACTCCGCTCCCACTAGTCTTCTTGTATACACATGGTTCCTCTTCGTTCTTGATGAAGTCAAACTTTTTGACCGCTTCATCAAAACGAAGATTCCAACTCCGTGATGCTTGCTTCAATCCATAAATGGATCGATGAAGCTTGCATAATTTCCCAGTATTCTTAGGATCTGTGAAACCTTCAGGTTGTGTCATGTACACATCCTCTTCCAGAATTCCGTTAAGGAAAGCTGTCTTCACATCCATCTGCCATATCTCATAATCATAATAAGTGGCAGTTGTTAGGAGTATCCGAATGGATTTAAGCATAGCGACTGGGGAATAGGTCTCATCATAGTCAATACCATGAATTTGTTTAAAACATTTAGCCACTAATCTAGCTTTGAATATCTGGATATTCCCATCCACGTCAATCTTCTTCTTGAAGATCCATTTACACTCAATGGGTTTGACACCATCGGGTAAATCTACCAAGGACCATACTTGGTTTTCTGACATGGATCCCATTTCGGATCTAGCGGCTCCAAGCCAATTTTTGGAGTCTGGGCCCAACATTGCTTCCTCGAAATTCGCAGGCTCGTCACTGTCAATGATCAACAAGTCATGACAATCATTCACGAGAAATTCATAGTATCTCTCGGGTTCGTGACGAATCCTTCCAGATCTGCGAACTTCAGGCATCACAGGTGCAGGTTCCACAACTCCTTGTAGTTCCACCTGCTGCTCTTCCTGATTAGGTTGAGCAGGCTCCTGTGATTCTCGAACTTCTTCGAGTAGTACTTTACTCCCACTATTCTTCTTATGAAGAAACTCTCTCTCAAGGAAAGTACAGTCCCGAGCAACAAACACTTTGTTCTCAGAACGGTTGTAGAAGTAGTACGCCTTGGTTTCCTTAGGATAACCAACGAAAAAGCACTTATCAGATTTGGGTGCGAGCTTATCGGATTTTAAACGTTTTACATAAGCCTCACAACCCCAAATTTTCAGAAAAGACAAACTTGGAACATTTCCAGTCCACATCTCATATGGTGTCTTTGCAACTGATTTTGATGGGACTCTGTTTAGTGTAAACGCAGACGTTTCTAGAGCGTATCCCCAAAAGGATAATGGAAGGTATGTGTGACTCATCATTGATCGAACCATATCTAATAGGGTCCGATTCCTCCTCTCGGAAACTCCTTTCCATTGGGGTGTTCCAGAAGGAGTGAGCTGTGAAACAATTCCACACTCTCTCAGATGATCACTGAACTCTTGACTTAAGTATTCTCCGCCACGATCAGATCGAAGAGCTTTAATACTTTTTCCAAGTTGGTTTTGTACTTCATTCTGGAACTCCTTGAATTTTTCAAAGGATTCAGACTTGTGTCTCATTAGATAGACACAACCATAC
This sequence comes from Draba incana, assembly GCA_963576765.1. Classification (NCBI taxonomy): domain Eukaryota; kingdom Viridiplantae; phylum Streptophyta; class Magnoliopsida; order Brassicales; family Brassicaceae; genus Draba; species Draba incana. The sequence continues at coordinate 8,788,254 of OY755211.1, read as the reverse complement.
CTTCTGAAATCATCAGTAAAGGTAATGAAGTATTGATAGTTTCCTCTAGCACATGTGCTCATCGGGCCGCAGACATCTGTATGTATAAGGCCCAATAAGTCACTGGCCCGTTCATTTGGTTTGTTGAAAGGAGCCTTTGCCATTTTTCCCATCAAACAAGATTCACATTTCTCACATGATTCATAATCAAATGAGCCCAAAAGCCCATTACTATGGAGCTTCTGTATGCGTTTCTCGTTTGTGTGACCCAAACGACAGTGCCAGAGAAAAGTTGGGTTTTCGTCATTTGACTTAAACCGCTTAGTATTTATATTATAGACGGGCATTGATTGGTTTAAAACGTAAAACCCATTCTCTAATGGGCCGCTACCATAAAACATACCATCGCGATTAAAAGAACAACATTTATTCTTAATAGAAAAATCAAATCCTTCTAAATCCAAACAGGAAATTGAAATGATGTTTCTGCTTATCGCAGGTACATAGTAGTAATTATGCAAATCTAAAACCAAGCCCGATGGCAAAGACAAATGATAAGTGCCCACGGCCAACGCAGCAACCCTTGCTCCATTCCCGACTCGCAGCTCTACTTGTCCTTTTTCCAGCGTCCTACTGTTGCTTAGTGCCTGCACATTAGTACAAATATGAGCACCACAACCGGTATCCAATACCCATGAGTTAGAACCTGAAGAAGTAACATTTACTTCAATAACATAAATACCTGGAGAAGTCATCTCGTACGTCTTCTTCTTGTTCTTTAAACCTTCCAGGAATTTCTTGCAATTTCTTTTCCAATGCCCAGGCTCATTGCAGAAATGGCACTTATCAGCATCAGAAGGGCCAGCCTTGGGCTTAGGAGGAGGCGCAAGTCTGTCCTGGTTCACAACCTGGACGGCCCTGCCCTTCCCTTTGCCCTTGCTGGGTTTCTTAAACTTTTTGCCCCCTTGTACCATAAGCACATTTGGGGTACCCTTTTTGATGTTTGGCTCAGCTGTCTTGAGCATGCCATGTAACTCAGTCAACGTCTTCGTCAAGCTGTTCATGTTATAGTTCATTATGAACGTATCATAGCTTGACGGTAGTGACTGCAGTATGATGTCAGTAGCCAACTCTTGGCTAATGGGACAGTCCAGTTTCCCCAGGTTATCAATATAACTCATCATCTTTATGACGTGAGGACTTACTGGAGCATCCTTTGGTAGCTTGCACTCAACTAGAGATTTAACCGTCTGGTATCTCTCAGTTCAAGCCTGCTCCTGAAACATCGCTTTCAGGCTAGTGATCATCTCGATGGGCGACACCACGTTCTCATATTGCTTCTGCAAGTCCGAGTTCATGGTCGCCAACATCAGACAAGTCACATCGACCACATCATTAGAATGTTTATCCCAAGCATTCTTCTCTGTCTGCGAGGCATTGGCACGATACTTCTCGGGGAGAACTTTATCAAGGACATAGTCCCTCTTCTCCTGCCTGAGAACAATTCTCAGGTTCCGATACCATTCGAGAAAATTAGATCCATTTAACTTGTCCTTCTCAAGGACGGATCTCAGAGAGAAAGTGTTATTTGAGCTAGACATTGCTGAAACAAAAGAGGTAGAGGGTAAGTTATCATGTTCAATAAAAGAGAAGACTTAACAATTAAGAAAACTCGCATTATATTCAAAACTATGTTTCCTCAAATGAATATAATGATCCAAGATCCATATTTCACCAAAACCCGAGCGAGCCACTGGCTGTCACTCAAATCTTAGCTATATAGGTAAGCAACACTTTGCTAATCATATCCAATATAACTCTTGGTTGTGGATAAAACATCTTATGTTCTAACCACCTGATGTCTCTGAGCCCAGAACTTCTGATAGCCCATTCAAGTAAACCAATCTCTTCATTCATGTAATAGTTGATGTCATGCACTGCAAGCCCATCAACTCAATTACCTACTGCCTTACTCATGTAACTGCAGTCACCTTGCACTGCAAGCCTATCACGCAATGAAACGAGTCTTGACAGCTGACAAGATCGGGAAGACATTCAGAACACTTGATATTTAGTTGAGGAATTGAACTTTTAATCCTTAACACATATCATATATATGCATTCAGGAACCCAATCTCATTAAATCGGGTTTGGTTATTTGATTTTAGGTTCACTAACCCACAATCTTTGTAGGCTGTCGATCGACACTACATTAGTGTCGATCGACACTCACCTTTCTGGAACAGTTCTTCGACAACCGATCAATCCAATTGAACCGATTTCGATAACCGACAGAACCAATTTTAATAACCGGTCAGTGTCGATCGACACAACATTTGTATCGATCGACATTGACCAAACCAAATTTAATTTTCGATAACCGGTCAATCCAATTGAACCGGATCGACAACCGGTCAATCCAATTGTACCGGATCGATAACCGGTCAATCCAATTGAACCGGGTCGATAATTGGCCTCTATCCATCGACATAACATTTGTGTCGATCGACACTAACCAAACCAAATCAATTGTGCGATAACCGGTCAATCCAATTGAACCGGATCGATAACCGGTCGGTGTCGATCGACACAACATTTGTGTCGATCGACGCCAACCAAATCGCAATAAACCGAAATTAGCCGGTTTAATTGATTTGTTACCAAGCGCGATAACCGATTCAATCCAATTGAACCGGTTCATCAATCGCAAGGCAGAGACAACCGTGTCGATCGACACAATGGTTGTGTCGATCGACACGATTAGGTTTTTCATGCGAGATGAATAATTTTTGAGAAAACGATTTTTGCAAAGAAAACTTGATCAAATCGATAACTATCAGACATAATACAATGTTAAACCCTAAGGCTCTGATACCACTGTAGGAATTTACACAGGTTTTAACCGGATTAATCTCTATTAATCAACCTAGTCACAATTCCCTTTCCTAGGATCTAAGGTTTGTAAACAAAGAATCTGATAGAATGGATCTCGAATATACCTGGAGTTTTGCAGCGGAATTAGAACAGGGATTCAAGATCTTTAGCACTGCAATCGTTGTGCCTCTACTGATGGTCCACACTCACACAAATTGGAATCCGCAGGGATGCTAGTGCCTGGAATCGGATCTCTCAGGGAATTTTTGTGTTTCAGGGGGGCTGCCAAAAGTTTTTCTCAAAAACCTCTTACCCTGGTCGTGCCTCATAACTCTTTTATATAGGCCCTGGAGAAAACCTAATTGATCTCTGAACCGAATCAGAATCAATTAAGTTGCTAAACCGAAATCACTATTTCGGTTAATGGCCCGTGTCGATCGACACAACAATGGTTGTGTCGATCGACACACTCTTTAAAACACGAAAATAATGTGCATCAAATACACATCATTTAGATCATTACATTAATGATTATTCCCACATAAAGTGAATCCAATTTGCTTAGATGTGTGACCCTGTAGGATCATATAATACTAGCAATGAGTTCATAACTCATAGATCATCATTGGTTTCTAGCAAAACGTCATGACCACCTAGTATCATATGAATGTCTAATCTCGACAGTACAACTATCACTGGAGTGAATACAAGTGTGATTTCAGGACATTCCCAACAGACCTTTCTTCCTTTAGGTCTCCTAACCAGCCTCCATGTTCCGTTCTTATCCAGAGAACTCATCTCTTCACTCATACCCCCATTCTAGAAAGTTTTATCCCTGCTTTCTATTGCTTCCTGATAGTCCCTTGGTTCTTCACAACTCATCTCCACAGCAGTAATCAAGGCAAAGCTTGCCATATCAAAATCGTTGAGATAGTTAGGAAGCTTCGTGATTCGTCCAGAAGAAGTATGAATCTGAGGTATAACTTCTGTTTCTGAATCTCCAATAACTCCACCTGAAGATGAACCTTGGCCGTTATCTTCATCTAAAGGAGCCGACGGTTCTGTACTGGTGTGTCGATCGACTCCAGATGTTGTGTCGATCGACACACTTGCTTCTGTCTCTCTCGACATACTCACTTTTGTCTTGTATCGATCGACACCAGATGGTGTGTCGATCGACATAGGACCTTCTGTCCCTGGAGTCGGGTCCTCCACTGTTTCTTCCACTGAAACTTTATTCTTCAAGTCTTTGAACACTTTATCCTCCACAAAGACTACATTCCTGCTAACCACACATCTTGATTCATCCAGGAGCCACACTTTGTACCCTTTGACTCCTTTCAGATAGCTAATGAAAATACCTTTCACTGCTCTTGGTTTTAACTTCCCTTGATCTATATGTACATAGACCAATGACCCAAATCTTCTCATGTGTCCATAACCAGGCTTTCTTCCCAGCCATAGTTCCTCAGGAATACCGCCGTCTAAAGCTGATGATGGGCTTCTGTTTATTTGGTACACAGCTGTGCTCACTGCCTCAGCCCAGAATTCTTCACCTAAGCCACTCTCATCAAGTATACAACGCACTTTCTCCATTATCGTTTTGTTCATGCGTTCTGCCACTCCATTCTGCTGTGGAGTATAAGGACACGTCTTGTGTCTCTCAATCCCATGCTGCCTGCAAAACTCATTGAAGTCTTTGTTCACAAACTCCAACCCATTGTCTGTTCTTAGACACTTAACCTTCTTGCTGATCTGATTCTCAACCAGCTTCTTCCATTCACAAAACCTTGTGAAAGCTTCACTCTTAGCAGACAAGAAAAATACCCATACCTTTCTGGTGTAGTCATCGATGATAGACAGAAAATACTGCTTACCCGACAAGCTATGAGTAACCGATGGAGATCCCCAGAGATCTGAATGCACATACTTCAGTGCTTCACCTGAGTTGTGCTTCCCGACGTTGAAGCTCAGTCTTTTAGTCTTACCCATTACACAACTCTCACAGAAATCCATCTCTGAAATCTTCCTCTTGTCAATGATACCCCTTTTTTCTAGGATCATCAGATTCTTCATGCTCATGTGTCCCAACCTTCTGTGCCACAAAACTGTGTTATCTCCCCACAGCTTCTTGGTAACACTATTTGACTGTCCTGTTACAGTCTCTCCATCAAGCAAATACAGAGAACCACATAGAGTGCCTTGAAAACTCAGCTTCCCGTTCTTGTAGAACCTTTTCTTTCCATTTCCTCCAGCATGTTCAAACCCAAGCCTGTCCAACATAGTAGATGAAATTAAATTCCTCTTGAGTTTTGGGATATACCTGACATTAGTCAATGTCTTGACCGTGCCACTTCTTGCATTAATGTTGACTGAACCAATTCCTTCAACAGTCATGCTGTAATCGTCGGCCAGCAGCACCTTTCCAGAGTTGATTTTCTCATATGTAACAAACCAGTCTCTCCTTGAAGTCATGTGATATGAAGCACCCGAATCAATCACCCACTTCTCTTAATGCCAATTTTCTGAGACTGATAATGCATCAACTCTTGCTGATTGATCGATGACCACTGCTACAGTGGCATCTTCATCATCGCCGCCCTTCTTCTTCCAGGCATTGCAATCAGCCTTTTTATGTCCATCCTTCATGCAGTGCTAGCAGGTAATCCTTGAGCCCGAATTAGACCTGCTTCTGCCTTTACTTCCCGAGTTCTGTGCCGTTGAACACTCTTCTGTTTTCCTCAGAACTAGATCTCCTAGATGGAGAGTCAAGATATCCATAGCGTCCTCTCCTCTTTTCTTCTTTTTGAGTACTTCTACCTTAACTCTTTCTGCAAAATCTTCAGCCGTTTCATCCTTTTTCTTCTTCGGCTCTTCTGACTCAGTTGATGCAATTAACTCTCTTTTCAAACCCTGGAGATTCATGTGAGCTAACATCCTTCTCTTCCACATAGAAAAGTCACCCTGACCATCAAAGATGGCTATCCTCACATTCAACTTATTTTCTGTAGACATCTCTGATCAAACGAAAACTCACTGCTTCAGCAGTCACTGTATCGATCGACACGGATGGAGTATGTCGATCGACACGCTATCTGATTGTCGATTCCTTTGACGCAGAAAACCTTAAAACCTTCACCGCCTTTGTTCCCTGACGATGACGCCAATCTAAGCTCCTAGACCTCAGCAGAAACTTCTCTGAACTTGCTCGCAAACCTCAAACCTTGCTCTGATACCACTTGTAGGGATTTAAACCCTTCTTCTCTAATCACGAAATTGGTTTGTATTGAGTAATAAAGTAAAAGACATAGAGATAACCAACGAGACAGACCACGGTATGTGATCTAAGTCTCTATCTGGAGCTTTCCAGTAATTCACTATAACCACGAATTACAATTGCAAGGTTCTCACAAGATATCTCTAAGCACAAGAAAAGATCTCTAACAAAAGCTTAACCTAAATCACACACATGCTTAGCTTTATATAGGCTAAGGCTATTACAAGAATATGGCAACTCTAAACCAAATTGTAAGCCCATAGAGAAAACAAGGAAACAAGACCATTCCTAACTCTAATTGACATTACCAGTCGCGGGCCTATTTTATGTAGAGATTAGACATCACCAAAGCCCAACACCTACATCAGTTTCCACACCAAGACAATTTCATAGTCAAACATTCGATCACTATGACATGTTTTAGCCCCTATTTAATACTCCATCTGTTTCATTTTACTTGAAAACATCATCTAAATTGAAACAAACGAGCATTTTATAAACTGGTTTTTAAAACATCAACTAAAATGAAACGGAGAGAGTAGCATTTTCCATGATAATTTGCTCACTCGTCTTCCATTAAATATTAATGTATCATCAAACCCATAACGTAGCATCAGAATAATCAATCCCATACCAGAAACAAATCAAAATCCAAGAAATCAAGAACGATGACAAACTTTGCTCTCTTTTTTTCCAGGAATGAAACGAACATGACAAGTTTGTTGATAATTTACTAGTCTGAGTTACGGTTGCCTGAAGGACAGAAATTCCACGGCAAGATTTGATCGGATAAATGAATAAAGATTGAATTGTCAGAGCTTTCTCCATCTCTCTCTCTACGAATCTTTTGAAGTGAATGGTCACAATAGAATAGTTCAAGAATTCGACATTTTTTCACATGTTGTCGTTTTGAGTATTAAGCATTTCACACACCAACCATCTTCCAATTTTTGCTTTTTCGTAGCTACGATTACTACTTTTCTACTTGTTACGACGTGATACAGATTGCAGGGATCTCTTCATTTTTTCTTCATTTTTGGTTGCCGAACATACACGTGCGACTCTCACGTGTGAATAACAACTTGACGATGAGCCAATACGAGGACAACACGTGGCCGAACGTGGGTGGAAGATTCAAAATTAGTCGTTGGAGAGATTGTTAAAGGCGTGAAGATATTGTGATTTTTCATTATCGAAAATTGTTGTATAAGCTTATTTTCTCTCTCAATTCTATCTTGTTTCGCTGGGTTTCTCTCATCTCGAGAGCTGGCTAGTTCGAATTGGTGTTTTACGAACGTCATTTCGATTCTTGTTTCGTATTTGTTGATCGGAGTTATAATCGGAAGTCATTGTTCAATCGTCGGAAGTTTTATCTTAACAAATGTATCAGAGCTCTGTCGTTTTCCTCGGAATCATGACGGAGACTCGGTTGCAAGCTCAACAGAAGGAGACGGAGAACCGCGATCCAGCTCTGTTGGCTGGTGATAATAGAGACTTGATCGGAGCTCGGATGACGAAGTTTGAAGAGGACATGAGTGAGATGCGACAACAGCTGACGGCGATGTGTGCTATGTGGCATTTGTTGAACAATTTCAGATTGACCGGAAGATGAAGGCGATAGATTGATCGCCGGAAAATCAATCGGGAAGTAGCGATCACTCTATTTCGATCTGATCCGGTGGCGCGATAGATCGATCACCGGAAAATCAAGCGAGAAGTAACGATCACTCTATTTTGATCCAATCCGGTGGCGTATCTTCTCAGCGGGAGGCTCGACAAGGATCGCACAATCATTATGATGCTATGACTCGTTTGGGTAAGGTTGATTTCCCTAGATTTGATGGATTTGGTCTTAAGGAATGGTTGTTTAAGGCGGAGGAATTTTTTCACGTTGATGATACACCGGAACAATTGAAGGTGAAAATAGCTACGATTCATTTTGATAGTCGTGCTTGGACTTGGCATCATGCGGTGGTTCAATCTGGTGTTCATGTGGGAATGTTAAATAATTGGGAAGAATTCAAAATTGCTTTGAAAGATCTTTTTGAAGATGTCTTTGATGATCCAATTGCAGAACTTAAGATGTTGCAGGAGACTGCTTCATGAATTGTTCCTTATCATGAGAGGTTTGAAATGATACGAACTCGTGTTCACTTGACGGAGGATTACTTGGTGCGTGCGTAGTTGGCGGGTTTAAGAGTAGATACACAAATGCATATTCAGATGTTTGAACCTACTTCTGTGAGGCATTGTTTTAAGTTGGGAAGATTTTATGAAAAGGCACATCCTAAGAAGCCTTTTGTACCGGTTGGGGGTAAAGGTCTTTTGCCAACACCTAAGGAAGGAGAATACAGAGGTAATTATTTTGGTGGTCGATCCGTTGTGAAGCAAGCAGTGTCTGCTCCTAAGCGTTTAACTCAAGAAGAGGTGAAGGAAAAGAGAGCTAAGAGATTGTGTTTCCTCTGTGATGAGAAATACATTCCTGAACATTATGCTACCCACACCAAATCTCAGCTATTCCGAATGGAGGTAGAAGAAGAATTTGTTGATGCCGAAGAAGTTTTGGCTTGTGATGAGACCTTAGGGGATATGAGGGAACCACACATATCATTTAATGCCATCTCAGGAATTTCCGATTACAAGACTATGAGAGTGAAAGGTATTTGTAGAAAGAGGATTATTTTCATATTGATTGATTCGGGTTCCACTCATAATTTTGTGGATTCTAGATGTGCAAAGAAGCTGGGGTGTAATGTGGATAATGTAGGGTTGACTAAGGTTTCTGTAGCTGATGGACGGAAGATATCTCTTGATGGAGTGGTTAAGGGCTTTAAGTGGAAATTGCAGCACACCACTTTCAAATCTGATGTTTTGTTGATTCCTCTCCAAGGGGTTGATATGGTGTTGGGAGTTAGTGGCTTGAGACGTTGGGTCCCATTAATTGGGAGTTTAAGAAGTTGGAGATGAGATTTACTTATGAAGGAATGAGGGTGTTATTACATGGATTGAAGTCTGGTTCAGTCCGAGATGTGAAGGCACAAAAGCTTAGTAAAGTGCATGAAGAACAAATGGAGATTTCTATGATTTGTGTTCAAGAAATTTCTATGGAGAAAGAGGTCAGTTTGTGCGCATTGAATACTGTGGAGAGTGAGGAAGAAGGTAGTGAAGTGAAGGGGCAATTATTGGCCAGTTTTCCTGATGTTTTTGCCGAACCTGCATCATTGCCACCGTTTAGAGGGCATTATGACCATCGGATTCAACTATTGGAAGGGTCCAATCCAGTGAATCAAAGGCCTTACAGATATGCTATCCACCAAAAAAATGAAATAGACAAGATTATGGAAGATATGTTGACTAGTGGTACTGATATATCATGATTTTTACCCTGTTTAAGCCATGATATAAGTCCATTATCTAGAGTCTTTGTTATGTTTTGTGTTGGTTTTAGAGTCTTTTCAGGTACAAGGACGATTGGAGCTTAAAAGATATTTACTGGGAGTTTTGGAGTATCACGGAATGAAGCGGCAAAGATGCAATCATGGAATGAAGTTTTGGAGTCTGTGTCGAGCGACACCACCACTGAGCATCGCTCGACACTATGACATAAGAAGCAAAGAATCCGATTTTGAAGATTGGTGTCGATCGACACCACCTATCAGTGTCGATCGACACCCTGTTCGCAGAAGCCCAGTTCTTAATTGCAGAAGTCCGTTTGAAGCCCGAAGTTTCCAGATGTTTAGTTTTAAGTTTCTAGCCGACTTTGTACCCCTATATATGTGTTTTCTAAGTCATTGTTTAGACTCACGCTTTATTTTACTTAACTCTTTGATTTATCTTTTAATAAAACCATGTTTTCATTATTCGATATGTCTGAGTAGTTTCCTTTGTTAGGTTTAGGGTTATTCAAAAGTGTTTGATAAATTGCTGATCTGATCTGATTGTTAGGATAATATCATTAGAATGTTCTTCATCTTGACTTGCTTTTATTGCTGATTTTAGCGTCATGAACTGAAATCTGATCTTAGGATAATTAATAGAAACGAGAGTTTGATTAATTTCCTGATCTAGTCTTTGATGAGCAAAATTCCTATTCGCAAAGGAATTTGGCTTAGGGTTTTGTGAACAATTGAACTTGAGATTAATGCTTGTTTAGATTCATAGGATTCGCAAAGGAATTTGGTTTTCTAGGATTTATTCATAGATAATATTCGCAGCGGAAGCTGGTTTGTTTTACTTTCGTGTTCATGTTCAAGAACTGTGTTTTAATAATCCTATCAATTGATTTATCTGCAATTTTGATTCACTGGAGATTTCCCTGTGCCTAGCGCTTTTCTCTAATTGATTTACAACAGTTTTTATTGCTTTGTTTTTGCATTCTTATAATCTTGCTTAGCATAATTCGAACTCATAAATCTATTGTGTTTTCTGATTCCCTGTGGATTTCGATACCTAAAGTACTACATTGATCTCTTAATTTGAGAGAGTTAGCTCTAGGTTAATTTGAGCTTATCAGGTACCATACAAAATAGTTCTTGTTCATATGCTTCCCCTGTAGTTTTGGTTAAGAAGAAGGATGGCACATGGAGACTTTGTGTGGATTATCAAGAACTCAATGGTATGACAGTGAAGGACCGTTTTCCAATTCCTTTGATTGAAGATTTGATGGATGAATTGGGTAGATCTATGATCTATTCTAAGATTGATCTAAGAGCAGATTATCATCAGGTTCGGATGGATCCTCAAGATGTTCCAAAGACTGCTTTCAAGACTTATAGTGGACATTATGAGTACTTGGTTATGCCTTTTGGTCTCACTAATGCTCCAGCAACTTTCCAGGGATTGATGAATTCTATTTTCAAGGCATTTTTTAGGAAGTTTGTTTTGATTTTCTTTGATGATATTTTATTATACAGCAGGTCTTTGGAAGAGCATGAACAGCATTTGTTGGTTGTGTTTGAAGTTATGAGAGCTAACAGCTTATTTGCTAAGTTGAGTAAATGTGCTTTTGCTATGAGTAAGGTGGAGTACTTAGGCCATTTCATTAGTGGGTCTGGTATTGAAACTGATCCTGCTAAGGTTGAAGCTGTGAAGAATTGGCCTAAACCCGTTAGCTTGAAGCAATTGAGGGGATTCTTGGGCTTAGCGGGTTATTACCGACGGTTTGTGAAGAATTTTGGTATGATTGCTAATCCTTTACATGTCATGACTAAGATTGATGCATTCCGGTGGACTGAAGAAGCTAATGCGGTATTTGAGAAACTAAAGCAAGCATTGTGTGATGCTCCTGTTCTGGCTTTACCTCTGTTTGACAAACCTTTTGTGGTTGAAACTGATGCTTGTGGTAGTGGAATAGGGGCTGTGTTGATGCAAGAAGGACATCCCTTAGCTTATATCAGCAGACAACTTAAAGGTAAGCAATTGCACCTTTCTATCTATGAGAAGGAGTTACTTGCTGTTATTTTTGCTGTGAGGATGTGGCGACATTACCTTTTACCAAGCCACTTTGTAATCAAGACAGATCAGAGAAGCCTTAAGTATTTGCTGGAACAAAGGCTTAATACACCTGTGCAACAACAGTGGCTTCCCAAGTTATTGGAATTTGATTATGAGATTCAGTATAAGCAAGGGAAGGAGAATCTTGTGGCCGATGCTTTGTCTAGGGTGGAGGGTTCTGAGATTCTCCATATGGCTCTTTCAGTGGTTGATTGTGATATCTTGCACGAAATCCAGGCTGGTTATACCACCGATGCATCTATTCAACTTATCATTACTGCTTTGCAACAGAACTCTGATGCTAAGAAGCATTTTTCTTGGAGTTAGGGCATCTTGAGGCGTAAAGACAAGATTGTCGTGCCAAATGTAGTTAAGCTCAAGGATACTATACTGAATTAGTTACATTGTTCGGGAGCAGGTGGTCATTCCGGACGTGATGTGACTTATCAAAGGGTGCGAGGCTTATTTTATTGGAAGGGTATGGTTAAAGATATTCATGCTTTCATCAGGGGTTGTACTGTTTGTCAACAATGCAAGTATGATACTGCGGCTTATCCAGGCTTATTACAACCTTTACCTATCCCTCAAGCTCTTTGGAGTGACCTCTCTATGGATTTTATTGAGGGTTTGCCCCTTTCTTTTGGAAAATCAGTGATCATGGTTGTTATGGATCGTTTGAGTAAAGCAGCTAACTTTGTGGCTTTGGCTCATCAATTTACAGCTTTAGTGGTGGCTCAGGCTTATTTGGATAATGTTTACAAGCTCCATGGATGTCCACAATCTCTGGTCAGTGATAGGGACCGTATATTCTGCAGTGATTTTTGGAAGGAATTTTTTACTTTACAAGGGGTGGAATTGAAGATGTCTTCTACCTATCACCCTCAAAGTGATGGTCAAACTGAGGTGGTGAATAGGTGCTTGGAGACATATTTACGCTGCATGTGTCATGAACAACCTAATCTCTGGAGTAAATGGTCGTTATTGGCTGAGTATTGGTACAATACTAACTATCATTCTTCTGCTCGTATGAGTCCTTTTGAGATTGTTTATGGCCAGGCTCCACCTCTGCATTTACCTTACTTGCCTGGTAAATCTAAGGTTGTTGTGGTAGCTCGGTCCTTACAAGAAAGGGAAAACATGTTGCTTTTGCTCAAGTTTCATCTATGGAGGGCTCAACATCGAATGAAACAAAATGCGGACCAACATCATTCTGAAAGGGAGTTGGCTATTGGTGATTATGTGTTTGTGAAGTTACAACCTTACAGACAACAATCCGTAGTTATCCGATCCAATGAGAAGCTTTCCCCTAAGTACTTTGGCCCTTACAAGATTATTGACCGTTGTGGGGAGGTTGCTTATAAGTTGGAATTACCTGCGTCTTCTCAAATCCATCCGGTGTTCCATGTCTCGCAGCTTAAGCTTTTGGTGGGTAATGTTCCGACTTCTCGTCATTTACCTTCCGTGTTGCAGGATGTGTTTGTCAAAACACCAGAGCAGATTCTTGGTCGGAAGATGGTTCAACGACATGGTAAGGCTGCTACTAAGGTCTTGATTAAATGGATGAATGAGCCGTTGGAGGAAGCTACTTGGGAGTATCTATTTGACATTCAGAAGCGTTTCCCATCTTTTGACATCTGAACCTTGGGGTCAAGGTTCTGCAGCCGGGGAAGATTTGATACAGATTGCAGGGATCTCTTCATTTTTTCTTCATTTTTGGTTGCCGAACATACACGTGCGACTCTCACGTGTGAATAACAACTTGACGATGAGCCAATACGAGGACAACACGTGGCCGAAGGTGGGTGGAAGATTCAAAATTAGCCGTTGGAGAGATTGTTAAAGGCGTGAAGATATTGTGATTTTTCATTATCGAAAATTGTTGTAACAAACTTGTTTTCTCTCTCAATTCTATCTTGTTTCGCTGGGTTTCTCTCATCTCGAGAGCTGGCTAGTTCGAATTGGTGTTTTACAAACGTCATTTCGATTCTTGTTTCGTATTTGTTGATCGAAGTTATAATCGGAAGTCATTGTTCAATCGTCGGAAGTTTTATCTTAACACGGCGCTTCAACATCTCTAGCTTCTATATGCGCCTAACACAAACATAATTAGGCACACTTGCCTTGCCTCCTTTGTCTATTTAGTTGAATGCAATGTTTTGAAAACCGGACCGGACCGGCGGTCAAACCGGATTAAACCGGGAACCGGAGAGTTGTCCGGTTCGGTTTGACACAAAAACCCGGTTTTTACCCAATTTGGTACAAAAAATCGGAAATGTCAAAAAATTGAAAGGTTTTTTCAATTTTTGTCATAAATCGATGTTAGATCTATAATATTTGGAAGTAAAACAACTAAAAAAGTAAGAAGAAATCATGAAAACGCTAAAGAAAACATGGAAACAACGATTAGGATTTTCTGGTTTTCCCAGGGAAGAAGATGGGGATAGAATGGTCATTATATATTTCATTAAACGAAATTGTAAAAAAAACCATTAAAAACACGTCCGGCCTGATTTGAACTCGCGATCTGGGCTCACGAAAATGGCCCAGGTAGCCACTGAACCACATGTAACTTTAATCAGACTTCCTTCCACATATAATATATGAACCCGGGTTGAACCGGTTGAACCATGTTGAACCATGACCCGGACAACTTTCCGGTTCAGCATCCGGTTCGATTTTAAAAACATTGGTTGAATGTATATAGTTTCTTTAGTCAATATTATCTTGTATTATTATATACATGCAATTCTATCTAAAAAAAATCTAGAAATAAGTTTTTGTGGATCAATACTGTTGTGTTATCCATTCAAAAAGTCAAATAAATCATCAATGATAATTATTATTATTATTTTTTTTTGGTCACAATCATCAATGATAATTATAACTTGGCCTAAACTAATATGACACTTCTTTACAATTTGATTTTCATTCTATTTTCTAGCACACATTTGTCTGATATTAATTTGACTAACATACGGCAAAAAAAAAAAAAAAATTGACTAACATTCATTTGAATGTTTACTTTCAAAACTTCGGAGTCCTTATTTTTTTTATTATCGTGGAGATCCCAACGGCTTTTTAGGCCGAAACACTAATTTTCACGGGGTCTACGTTTCACCGCTCATTTTTCTGTGGTAGCCAGGAGTCAAACTCAAATGCCGGAACTTACAGCTGTGAGCCTATTACCACCAGACCACAACCGCCTGGTTAATTTAATAACTTTGCTCTAAATACTAAAGATTCCTTATTTCATCCCTAGTTTTTTTATTATTTTATAGATTCCATTTTTTAAGAATATTTTTCCTTGTTACTAAACCAATGTATAGTATTATTCCAAATTACTTTTTGTAATAACAAAAAGTAAAGGGAAATTAGGGGCAATAACGATAAAAAAAATTATAATTAAAAAACTTCCATTTGACCTAATTTTAGTAGATTTGATTATGCCTAGGGGTGTCAAAATAGGTTATTACCCATGGGTTACCCGAACCCACCCGGAGTTTTAGTGGATAAGGGTTATATTTTTTTACCCATATAAATAAATGGGTTTCGTTGGGTTACCCTATTGGGTTCACGGATTTAATGGGTAAACCCATTAGGGTTATGGGTTACCCACGGGTTAAGCACAAAATATAAAATAATATATATATATATATTCTTTTAATAGATTTATATAAATTAGCCTAGGGTTTTCCGGTTTTCTTACGTAAACAAAAATTAGGGTTTTCTAATACTTATATAAATAGGTGTCGTTCTCTACCTCTATTCCTATCTAATTCTCAGAACCTTATATAGTCTACATTCTTATCATCTAAGTCCGATCATAACTCCCTAGCATGTCGTTTCCTTCATCCAACACTGGTTTGTATTGCTTTTCATGGTTATTTGGTTTTCCAAGTGATAAAAAAGGTAAATCATTTATATTTACTATATTAATACTAGTTGCTAAATTATCCAAGTTAGTAATATACTTTTCTTATTATTTGTAGACATTGAAAGTGATGATGAAAACAATGAACCAGATCGATCTAAGGAAGAAGAGGAACCGAAAAAGATTGAAGTGCTTTTTAAAAATAGTTTTATTGGTTAATTGGTTTTTCTGTTTAATTGGTTTTATTGGTTTTACTAGTTTATTTTAAGATATATTGGTTTTATGGTTTTTCTATATTATTGGTTTTATGGTTTCTTTCTTGTTTAAGTTAAAAACTTCTGTTGGATTTATAATAATTTATGAATTATGTGTTGGGTTTTTATAAGTTTATTGTGTGATTCGATATATAAATGGGTTATTGTATGATTCGATATATATATATATGGGTACCCATTTAACCCATTAAGCCAACGGGTTTCATATAAATAGGCTTGGGTATGAAAATTATACCCATATAATAAATGGGTTGGGTAAACCCGCCCACGAAAATCTCAAACTCATGCGGTTTTGGGTAGGGTTGGGTCGAGTTACCCATTTTGACACTCCTAATTATGCACATAAGCTACTTTTTGTTAGTTTATGAATTATTAATTTTTTTGTTGTTATTCTTGCAATTCACCCAAAAGTAAATGAATGATGAAAATAAAATAAAAACATCGAAAACGTGAAACCGTCTTCGGGTTTTAGACAATACAGCAGGCCACTACCATGCCATCCATTGGATTTACTTATTCTTCTTTTTCACTGTGTGTAAAATTACCAAAATAGCCTCAAACTTGCTCCCCAAAATAGTAATTAATTACCTTTAAGTCTATAAAGAGTGTCTCAAATCCCTCAAGAAATGTATCTAACACCAAAAAAAAATTATGGTTAAAAATTTCCTATTAGCTGCCTAATTTGTCTGTGTGCGCAATCACACGTAAACGCGCATCTATCTTATTCAATTTCTTGTATATATATATATACAAAGTTACTCTTCTTCTTCCTGATTCCATTTCAGTATTGTAGCTCATAAGCTTCACAAGACAAAACCCAATTGAAGAAGAAACCAATTAAAAAAATGGCGATTTGTTCCATGTGAATCCTACACAGCTTCTGGGTACTTCAAATCTCTCTCTCCTTCACATGGTTTCCGAAATTCTCGTGCTTTTTTGTTTTTGGTCTCTTGCGATAAAGCTTTCGCCTTTATTCATTTGATTAGATTCTTCTGTTTCACAAACGTTAATCACCACTTTTTGGGCAAAAAAAACCCAGAAATCGAAATCAGATTTCTCGAATTAGTTTGGTAGGTGAAGAAATTAGCCAAATTAGGTTCTTGATTTGGTAAATTGATCATCTTTTTGTGTGTGTTTGTGCAGTTTTTTTGGTGAAAGATCTCATCGGAACGATGTCGCTTTTGTCGAAATTGCGGTGTATAACAGTAGATGTTACTGGTACACTAATAGCATACAAAGGAGAGCTTGGTGATTACTATTGTATGGCTGCTAAAGCCATTGGTTTGCCTTGTCCTGATTACAAACGAGTCCATGAAGGTTTTAAGCTAGCTTATACAGATATGGCACAGAAATATCCTTGTTTCGGTTTCCATGCCAAAATGCCAAACATTGTTTGGTGGAAAACTTGTGTGAGAGATTCATTTGTCAAGGTATTTTGATCAATCCGGTCTTTCGATATTCCTAAATGTATGTTTTTGATGTTAAATGGTGTGTGGTTTAATTAGGCAGGATATGAGTATGATGAGGAGACATTTGAGAAGGTATTTAGGCGAATCTATTCGACGTTTGGTTCAGCTGCACCTTACTCTGTGTTTCAAGATTCTCGACCGTTTTTGAGATGGGCACGCGATAAAGGTCTTATAGTCGGACTTGTTAGCAACGCCGAGTATCGTTATAAAGAAGTTATTTTACCTGCCTTAGGTTTGAACAAGGTAATGAAGAATGTGTGTGTGATTCTTATCTTCTTTAAAACTTAGACTCAAGTTTTTTCATTTGAATTGGTTATATAGGAAGAGTGGGATTTTGGTGTGTTCTCTGGTATTGAAGGGATAGAGAAACCGGATCCGAGGATTTATAGGATCGCGTTAGAGAGAGCGGGGAATAATATTGCGCCTGAAGAGGTTTTGCATATCGGAGACAGTATGCGTATAGATTATGTTCCGGCGAAAAGTATTGGGATGCATGCTTTGTTGCTTGATAGGTTTAAGACTGAAGCTGCTAAAGACTGGAGAGAAGCTGGAGCTGTTGTGCTTCCTGATTTGGTTGCTGTTCAACAATATTTGGAGTCTGATAAGTTTAAATGTTGACAAGAGAGGTCTCTCTCAAGTATCAAATCTTATGTATGTGTAGTGTATTGCACATTTTGACTCTTTCTTGTTCTTGTTGAGTAAATAAAATAGCTTCTTGATCAATCCAACAAAATCACACTTTCAATCAATAAGGTAAAACCCAGGGCAAAGTGAAGTTTGTTATTTACATGAGCAAGAAAGCATCTCTCTTACTTTATTTAGAGTTGATAACACAACACAACACAAGAAGAAGAAGAAGCATGGATTTAAGCAGCTGCTTCAGCTCTGGAAGAGATCTTCCTAAGGACAGAGATGGAATCACCAACTTTGATTGTCTTCTTGCCTTTGCCTTCACTGTTGGTTAGGTTCCAATTCCAAACCATCTCCTTACCAAAGAAAACCTGTCATTAACCGAAACCGATATCAGTTTGTTGAACCGATTTAGCACCATACCGAATCCACAAGGGCTTATATTTTACCTTTCCACGCGCTTTCTTGTCTGGCATCAAAACACTGTCTGATCTGAATTTCATCAGAGTTTCAGTTGGTTCTGCTGCACCAGGAACCCCGGTTTCTTGATTCACAGTTGGTACCTGAGAGAACAAAACGGTGAAAACGCCTTGAGTTGAGAATCTGAGTGTACTACCTTACTTTTCACATCATATTCACCTTGCAACGGCTACATAGCCGGACTCCTTGGAAGACTAGATCGTTTATCTTGATTTCATCCCAAAGATCTTCACCGAATGGTTCACAATCATCGACAAGAATACTACAAGAAAATCAAGATTATGAGCAAAACAACCATCACTGAAGAAATTAAGAACTCAGGATAATAATAGTTTACTTGGGTCTAAAGCGGTTTATAGGCACCGGTTCTGGTAGGAGCGTATTCAGCTGGTCTAAAGACGCCTATGAACATGAAGCAGAGAGAATATCAAATTGCGTATTCTCTCATTAACCGATATATTGGAATTATCGATATTGGCTCACCTGAGATGCAACCAAAAAAGGAAACATATCTGCAAATATTGGCTCACCTGAGATGCAACCAAAAAAGGAAACATATCTGCAAATGTTGTAGAGTAACCAGCTGCAAACTCCGGAGGCGAAGGCCTCGTTTCAGTTTCTGTTTCAAAAAACTTGTTCAACTATGTGCATCCAAATCTGTTGTGAATGAAAGTATTCACAAAGAAAAGGTAAAACCTTTATTAAAGCGAACCAAGCGGCTTTGTTTTCCAAGATAATCTGAAAACCATTTCGCAGCTTCTTCTCCTTCATCAAACGCAGAGCCAGACCATTCCCACATCGAAACACCTTCTGCCACCGAGCTTGGTTTACTCATCGGGATCTTTAACGGACTCATACCAGGTGCTCTTACCACTACAAAATGAAATAATCAAACATGAGTCACACAATTCAGATACAAGTTGTGTTATTGTATAACAGAAATTTACCCAAAAATGAGTTCTTTGTTGGCTCCCAATCTTCCAAGAAAGCTTCATGAGGCAACTCTGATTCGACAAGAGCAAGCTTTGGCTCAATTCTTTGAGTGTATGCTCTTCCTTTGTAGTTCACAACTAACCAATACCGGTCCCATTGAAATCCTACATCACTTTCCAAAGATTAAACTCATATTGTCATCAAGATTTAGCCCTATTTAATAGCATTTTCCCAGAAAATTTGTTCACTATCTCGGAAGTTATGTTTCATTTTCCCTCCAATCAGACAAGACCCTTCCCTTGTCTTCATTAAATTTGGTCACTTTCCCTCTAATCAAACAAGACCCTTTTCTTGTATCACCAAACCCATAACTTACAACCGATCAGAAACAAAACAAAATTAAAATAAAATAAAAAAGACAAAATGGAAGTTTTCTCATACCAATTATTAAAAACAAAAACCTTTTTTCCTCAGGAATCAAACGAACAGAAGAAGTTTGTTGATAATTTACCAGTGTGAGTTACGGTTGCCTGAGGAGCAGAGATTCCACGGCAAGATTTGATCGGATAGATGAACAAAGACTGAATCTTTAGAGCTTGCTCCATCTTTTTCTCTCTCTTTTACAAAACAGAAGACGAATCTTCCAAGTAGGTGGTGACAATAGATAGAATAATGAATGACATTTTTACCAAGTGTTGTCATTTTTACCATGTTCAATGCAGATTTCACGAGATCTTATGTGGTGTTCTTATAATATAAAATTATTAAAACACACACTCTTTCTTCCTTTTAATCAACTTTATACTTTCTCTTCTTTTTACTCAACTTTTAAACACTCTCTCTTCCTTTTCCTTTTAAAACACTCTCCAAAAGATCCAATATTAGATCCCTCTCTCTCCTTTTTAAAAACTTTTTCTTCCTTTTACTCATCTTTTATTAATTTTATATTTAAACACACACTCAATATACCCCACAAAAACACTCTCTTTCTTCATTTTATAACCATTTTAATAATTTAAATTATAAAAACACCTCATAAGATCCCAAAATGTCACCATTGAACATGCCCTAAGGGCAGACTGGTAACTACACCAACCCATTCAATGAATTTTATCACTTTAGCCAAATTGGCAACAACACAACAACAAAAAGATTCATTTTTCTCTGATAAAACTTTATAATTTCATGTATCTTCAGCTTCAAAATCAATTGATAGTACATATTTAGCTCAATTTTGTGCATAGTATTTTGTAAAGACTAAAAGAAGAGTCATTTTCATATTTAGTCAAAAGAGTCTTGATTAGTATCATTGTAAACCAAAAAATGCAGTTTAAGCATGAGGAATTTATGTAGAGACCTTAATAATAAGCTCTGATTATTCTGATTTAACCAGAAGAGTCTTGATTCTAAAAATGCAAGAGTTTTTTCTTTTTCTTTTTTTGTAGCTACGATTACTACTTTTTATTCTTCTTCATAGCACGTTTTCCTTGACCCTTCTTTGGTGGTCCTTTGTTACGACGCTTCAACATCTCTAGCTTCGATATGCGCCTACAACAACACACAAACTCAAGTTACAAGACCTCTCACGCTACAGATTAATAGCAAAGAAACAATAACATAAGCAATGAATTAAACCAAGTGTAAGTGAAGCTCAAAGATGTTAATATCTTTGAACTTATCCTTTTCAAATAAGAACATGACCACAAAGCGGGTAATTCCCTTGTCCTTAAGTTACTTTGCTGCATTTCAGCAAGAACAGGACTACTCTACATAAGCTTTACAAATCACAACCATCTAAGTGCAAAACTCATACAATCGAAAGTCAGCAGGAAATAGTTAATACACATTTTGAAGTTGAAGTATAGCTTGTGGAATTATGGGTGGAAATGCCAGATAATACCAAACTTTCAAATTCAAGTTTGTTCTAACAAAATATTTCTACTCTCTCTCTTTAAAGAACTCGATAACAAAGTTTCTAACAAACTGCCAAAACGAAACTCGGCTAACCCGACCTAAACAGCATTAACTAATCCCGCCATTGTAATGACAATTCCCTGTCTCTCCCACACTCAATCACTCTAGTCTCTCCCGCAGAAATCTCATTAGCGGAATCCCTCTCAAACCCTCAGAGCTATGATCCCACTTTTCCATTACTGTTGTTCTTAATCATCTACGTTTCTTAAGAGTCCACAAAATCTCTAGGCTAATTGGGGCACAGTAAAAACTCTTTTGATGCATATTCATTTTAAGTTGATGAAAGAAGCACCATGGAGTTTTCAGACTTGTTGTTATGTTATCTAGATACTGGCTCAATCCAGCTCAAAAAAGAGTCTAAGATAAACAAATCAAATTATAGAAACGAAAAAAAAAAAAAAAAGAGAGAGGTTTTGGAAAGTACTCTTGTTCTTCTCTAGCCATGACATTGGGATCCTCATTCTTGATATCATATGGATACCATTGTGCAACCTTCTCACCAACCAGCTTCTTCCTTAATATCTTATGTGGAGATCTCTGTCCTGTTGGGTTAAGCATATGTCCAAAAATCCTTGCTCTTGCTTCGGTCACACCACGACTGACCGCTGAAGCCACAAGGCTTTTCAGGCTACCACTAGCCATCTTTCTTGAAAACTACCCGTTAAATTAAGAAAACACAATGAAACATGATCAATTTAACCAAATCAACACATTTTATGGAAAAAAAAGAAGCAAACAGTTCAATCACAAGTAAAAAGTTACAAAATTGATGATGAAATGTTAAGTTTCTATGTCACTGCACTCAACTAGGTTCCGTTTCTTCAACATTAGTCACTAAAGACAGGAAATTTCGATTCCAAAACAAACACATCAAGCATTAGATCCAGACTAATCTGGGTAAAGTTAACGGGAGCAATTGGTGAGAGCAAGAAAACGAACAATTGCAAGGATTCCTAACTCACATTAATTTAATAAACGCAATCATTATTCACATACTAAATCATGAACGAATCCAAGAGATCCTCTTTGAGACATTTCATCGAACACATTCCCTGCCCGAGTAAAACAAAAACTTGGGAGACACAAAAGCAACCATTTTTCACCATCGTCGATGAGAATACACGGCGAAACTCGACAGAGGAGAAGAAAAATATGGAGGAACTTACCGAGTAGAGAAACAGTAGCGACGGCGACGAGAGGAGGAGAGAATCAGAGACGGCGAGACAGTGAAACGAGAGGACTAAAAATTAAAAAAAGCCTTCGACAGTAGGGGTTATTTGAAAGATTTAAAATATTGGGTATGTTTCTAGACATATAGAAAACAAAAAGGATACGTTCAGCAATTACTAAAAAGTATAAGAATAAAAATGTAAAAAGGAGTAATTGCTTTCATTGAGAGTTGAACTCAAGACCTCCCGCTTACTAAACGGGTGCTCTAACCAACTGAGCTATGAAAGCTTGCTTGTTATAGTCTGTGTAATGTTTGCTTTACCTAAATACAAAAAGTTTTTGGAGTCTAGCTTTTTTCGTTATACGAGACACTGAAGGATATATAAATTAATAAATTTTTTCAGACCCAAATTAGTGTTTTGGTATAAATGATATATTAACAAATTAATAACTCTATGAACTAATAAATCATCGTCGATCCAAACATTATTACTTTATCAAGTTTTTACTATACTACAACGCTGATGAAATTTAAAGATCTATCAAAACTATGGTGGTTTTACATTCGAGTAAAAACAATAAATAAATAAGCCAAAAAATTTTAAAAGTGTAAAAACATAATTGTAACTGTTACAAAAGTCAATTGAAATAGCAAGTCTACAGCATAGACTTACTCAATGGATTAAATTTTGATGGATCCCATATTCACTATTTAGTATAGTAACATTTAGGTCTGGGCGCGGATCGGATATCCGGAAAAATTACAGTATTTGTGATTCGATTTGTTATTCACGGATATTAAATTTTCCGATTTGCTTTACTTTGAAAATTTTAGATATTTGGAGTTACGGATATCCGGATTTTTTTCCGGATATTTGCGGATATTCGGATATTTGCGGATATTTGTTTTAACTGAAAAAAACGAAAGAAAAATATTTTATTTTTTCAAAAAGTTATTTTTTCAGTATAAATTTTAAACTAATTAGTGAAAAAATAATATAAGTTAGATAATTTTATTTGATATAACTAAAAATAAAATGAAAAGTGAAAGAAAAAATGGTGGACTACGAAACATTTATTATTATTTTTAGATAAAAATATGAGACAACTGATTTACAAAATTAGTAACTACGTAAATTTACTATAACTATATCCGTTCAATGTATTGAAAAGGTTAAAAAATGCAAATATATGTTGTAGGTATATCATATTATATGTACATATATGTAATTTACGGATCGGATCGGATATTCGGATTTTTAAAATTAGTATTTATGATTTGCTTTGCTTTAGACGGATCGTAGATTTTACTATTTGCTTTGCTTTGATTTATAACGGATATTCGAATTTTTCGGATCGGATCAAAACGGATCACGGATCGGAGCAAATCTAACGGATAATTTGCCCAGCCCTAGTAACATTATCTTTTTACTTCTATATAAACCGTGTTGTGGTTCATTATTTCGGTGTACAATTCTTAGAACATAAAAAAAACTTTTTTCAGATAAACTCTTTTTAGCTCTATTCTCTATATTTTCTCGGCATCCCGATTCTACCGGGTATAAATCTTTCTTCTTTATTTATACTTATCGGAATAATAAAATCCCAATTATTTTATTACACGTTATCAGCACGATCACTCTACGTTTATGATAAAAGAAAAATAATATTATACTGTATAATATTATTATGGTCGGTATATTAGCTCCATAATATATTATTTTTCAGTGGTTGTTTAAGGCACCGCTATTAATTTAATTTTATTGTTATTATGCTATAACTGTTAAATGCGCGCGGCCAAGCCGCCGCATAATTTATTTATTGTTCCAATATAAATGATTACATCACCATAATTTATTTAATGTTCTAATCTGGATGACTCAGTCACCATAATTTATTTATCATTATAATATGGATGACTATGTCACCATAATTTATTTACTGTTATAATATGGATGATTTCATCACCATAATTTATTTATCGTTAAAATATGGATGACTCTGTCACCATAATTTATTTATCGTTAAAATATGGATGACTCTGTCACCATAATTTATTTAACATTCCAATATGGATGACCCCGTCACCATAATTTATTTATTGTTGATATGGCTGACTCTATCACCATAATATTATTGTTAAAATTTGTTTATATTCTGATTATTATATAAGGAGGTTTAGTCACCTGTAATTAAATATTTTTATCTGGTAAATATTACATAAAATTCATTAATGTTTTTCAAATTAATTTTGTTTTAATCTTTTACCTCTAACGGTCACAAAGAAAAAATTCAAAAATTTTCTCCTTTCAAACGGCTATGAACAGTGTTTTTCAATCTATAAATATACTCATATTTTTCACTTCCTCAAATCACTAAACATTTTATCTTTTTCCTCTTACGAAAAAAAAAAAAAATTGTTTAGTTTTCATTGTTTAGTTTCGCTGGTTTTTGATTTTTATTATCGGTGTAATTCTTTCTTCTGTTTATGGTCTCTTCGTTAGAGAATTTACTCCTGAAGAATATCACATAAATTGTATTTTACTTTTTATTGCAATAATGCTTACTGTAATCGCTGTTAGAATTAATGTGAACGGTTTCTAAATAATATAAATTTTCTAATAATATTTTATAATTTTTGTTTTAGAAACAAATGGCAAATATTGAGAAGCTTAAGATTCTAGCTCTCCAAATCACTGGAGCAAACTACATGGCATGGACCACTAATGTGGAACTCCATCTAGATGAAAAGGGTATCCCGGATACCATAAGAGAGGGAAACGAATCGCTTCCCAACGAAAAGGCAAGGGCGATGATTTACCTAAGAAAACATCTAGATGAAAATCTAACGCATGATTATGTGAATGTAAAAGACCTTGTAGAGTTATGGAAAGCTCTAGAAGAAAGGTTTGACAACCAAAGGGCAATAACTCTCCCACATGCCCTTGATGAATGGGCAAATTTAAGATTCATGGATTTTGATAAAGTTGCAAATTATAATTCTGCAATGTTAAGAATTGTGCACCAATTGGAATATTGTGGTAAGCTTGTGAGCGAAGAGTAAATTCTCAACAAAACTTACCTTACATTCCATAAGGAGCACTATGTTCTTGCAGAACAATACAGAAATTGTAGATATCGAAGGTTTTCGGAGCTGATTGTGGCGCTCATGATAGCCGAGAAGAATAATGAACTTCTCATCAAAAACCATAATGCTCGACTTGCGGGAACTCTTTCAATCCCTGAAGTGAATGCAATGGGTGTCAAAAACCCAGAGAAATCAAATAATCCAGAAAGAGGAAGTCAAAGATTTCGGGGTCGTGGTGGTCGATTTAATTGTGGACATGGGAAATCCTATAATCCGCAAGGACGAAGGTCATTTAAATGGGTTCGATCTGAACAAAACTCCAAAGGCAAAGGAAATGCCATGCAAAAGCGTGAAGGCATTTGTTTCAGATGTGGTTCCAAGGGACATTGGTCCAAA
Source organism: Draba incana (assembly GCA_963576765.1). NCBI lineage: Eukaryota > Viridiplantae > Streptophyta > Magnoliopsida > Brassicales > Brassicaceae > Draba > Draba incana. The sequence goes on along the minus strand of OY755211.1, from coordinate 8,762,345 downwards.
GTCTGCCGAACTCCTTTGCACATTTGCAAGTTATACCAAGAATCCGTTAAAGGCGAAGGAAAGGAAGTAAACTTTTTGGAACACCCTGAAGGTGAAACACATCTCGAATCGTCTGATTTTGAGGATGACACCGAAATGACCGACCTTACGGATAACTGAGATGCATGTAGTGAGACTGCTGAATAGTCTCTTGTTATGCTATATATATTACTATGTTTTTCGAATAATGTTGTCTAACAACCATCTAATGTATAATTATTCTGTGCTTTATTTAAATGAATAAAATTTACTTTTCTCTTATTTTTGTCTTGATTACAGAAATGGACAGCAATACAAATGGAACATTATCTAAAGGAAATGTTAGAGAAATTTGTATATTTGATAGTGGAACAACACACACTATTATGAAATATAAGAGATATTTCTCTGACTTAAAGTCAACAAGAATTATGGTTGATACAATATCAGGTCTTGCAGACTTGATTGAAGGAATTGGTAAAGCCAACTTTATGTTGCCTAATGGAACGAAGTTTTCCATAAGAAATGCCTTGTTTTCTCCAAATTCAAAAAGGAATTTGTTGAGTTTTAATGACATATATCTTCAAGGATATGATACTCATTCTATAACTGAGAATGGAAAGAAATATATGCTCATTACTTCTGATAAATCAGGAGAAAGCCAAATTTTAGAAAAAATACCAAAAGTTCCTTCAGGGTTGCATCTTACTCATATAAGTGCAATCGAATCGCATGTAGTGATTAAAAGAAATCCAGGTGATTTCATACTATGGCATGATCGCCTCGGTCACCCAGGCACAACAATGATGCGAAATATAATTGAGAACTCCCATGGTCATTCACTGAAAATCCAAGAGATTTATCAAGGAAATAAAATGACATATGTTGCTTGTTCTTTTAGAAAATTGATCATAAGGTCATCGCCAACCAAAATTGATAAAGAATCACCAAAGTTCCTTGAACGAATTCAAGGCGATATTTGTGGACCGATACATCCATCATGTGGACCATTCCACTATTTTATGATGTTAATTGATGCATCTAGCAGATGGTCACATGTTTGTCTATTATCATCTCGAAATATGGCATTTGCGAGATTTCTGACTCAGATAATCAAACTAAGGGCTCAGTTCTCTGATTACCCCATTAAGATAGTTAGACTAGACAATGCTGGTGAATTCACATCCCAAGCCTTCAATTACTATTGTATGGTAACGGGTATAAATGTTGAACATCCTGTAGCTCATGTTCATACACAAAATGGTTTGGCTGAATCATTAATTAAACGTCTGCAACTAATTGCAAGACCATTGATCATGAGATCAAAACTCCCAACGTCTGTATGGGGACATGCTATTTTACATGCAGAAGCACTCATTCGGATAAGACCAAGTGCATATCATAAATATTCCCCATTACAGTTAGTCTTCGGTCGAGAACCGAATATATCCCATCTAAGAATTTTTGGTTGTGCGGTATATGTACCTATAGCACCACCACAACGTACAAAGATGGGACCACAAAGAAGGTTGGGAATATATGTTGGTTGTGACTCTCCATCAATCATACGATACCTAGAACCACAGACTAGTGACGTCTTTACGACACGATTTGCCGATTGTCATTTTGATGAAAAAGTATTCCCGGTTCTAGGGGGAGAAAACAAACAAATTGGGAAGGATATAAAGTGGAGTATACCATCTTTATTACATCTTGATCCTCCAACAAAACAGTCTGAACTTGAAGTTCGACGAATTATGCATTTGCAGAGTATAGCAAATCAGTTACCTGATGCTTCTGCTGATACTAAGACAGTGACAAAATCACATATTCCAGCTGTAAATGTTTCTGTTCGTATTGAAATCCCAAATGAGCACCATAGAACAGATGATACACGTGAGTCTAGAACACGCTTGAAACGTGGTAGATCCGTTGGTTCTAAGGATAAAAATTCTAGGAAACGAAAGGAGGTTGAAAAGCATAATGATCCCAAAATCACTGAAAGTGTTTTGGAAGAAACAAATCATGAGTCTAACGACAATACAAAGCATCATGAAGGAAATCATGAGATTTCTATAAACTACATTCATAATGGAAAGATATGGGATAGAACTAAAATTGATGTAGTTGATGATGTTTTCTCATACCTTGTATCACTGGAAATTAGTGGAGAAAACGAAGATCCAGAACCAAAGTCTGTATATGAATGTAAAACAGACAATACTGGATTAAATGGAAAGATGCAATGCAAGTCAAACTCGATTCGCTTAATAAACGAAATGTATTCGGACCTATTACACTTATACCCAAAGATGTGAAACCGGTCGGATACAAATGGGTCTTCGTTCGAAAATGAAACGAAAATAATGAGATTATGAGATATAAAGCTCGCCTTGTGGCTGAAGGTTTTTCTCAAAGACCCGGGATTGATTATGAGGAAACATATTCCCCCGTAATGGATGCAATCACGTTCAGATTCTTAATGAGTTTGGCATCTAACGAAAATCTAGAGATGCATCTCATGGATGTTGTAACGGCTTATCTATATGGATCATTAGATACCGATATCTATATGAGAATTCCAGATGGATTCAAAATGCCAGAAGGATTAAGTTCCAAACCTAAAGAGTTATGTGCAATAAAATTGCAAAGATCATTATATGGGTTAAAGCAATCTGGGCGTATGTGGTATAATCGTCTCAATGAGTATTTAACGAAAGAAGGATATGTAAACGATCATTTATGCTCATGCGTTTTCATAAAGGGTACTAAACGATTTAATATGGATATGGCAACTCCTTTGAGTACTCCTATGGTCGGTAGATCACTCCAAGTCGAAAATGATCCATTTCGACCACATGAAGAAAATGAAGAGGTGCTTGGTCATGAAGTACCATACCTAAGTGCAATTGGAGCTTTAATGTACCTTGCAAATTGTACAAGGCCCGATATATCATTTGCCGTTAATCTCTTGGCAAGATTCAGTTCGTCCCCTACGCGGAGACATTGGAATGGAATTAAACACATCTTCCGTTACCTCCAAGGGACTACTGATTTAGGATTATTTTATTCTAAAAGTACAAAGGATCAACTAATTGGTTTTGCAGATGCAGGATATTTATCAGATCCACATAATGCTCGATCACAAACTGGATATGTTTTTACGATCGGAGGCACTGCAATATCCTGGCGTTCCTAAAAGCAAACTCTTGTGGCTACATCTTCGAATCATGTTGAGCTAATCGCACTCCATGAAGCAAGTAGAGAATGCGTATGGCTAAGGTCAATAAGCCAACACATTCGATCATGCAGTGGACTAAACGTAAATATGGAGCCAACAATCTTATATGAAGATAATGCTGCATGTGTCGCTCAAACAAAGGAAGGATATATCAAAAGTGATAGAACCAAACATATCCCTCCGAAGTTCTTCTCATATATTCAGGAACTTGAGAAGGCTAAAGCTATTGAAGTTAAGTATGTTAGATCATGTGACAATGCTGTTGATCTCTTCACAAAGTCACTTCCTACCTCGGTGTTTAAGAAGCATGTTCATAACATTGGAATGCGTCATCAACGAGATTTACAAGATGACAAATGATCATTCAAGGGGGAGCTTGCGTAGTTGTACTCTTTTTACCTAACTATGGTTTTTCCCACTGGGTTTTCCTAGAAAAGTTTTTAATGAGGCAACAAATACGTACACCAAGAGACAAATAGTGATACTGGTCTCCAAGGGGGAGTGTTACAAAAGTCAATTGAAATAGCAAGTCTACAACATAGACTTACTCAAACGTCAAAAGTGGCTTAAATTTGATGGATCCCATATTCACTATTTAGTATAGTAACATTATCTTTTTACTTCTATATAAACCGTGTTGTGGTTCATTATTTCGGTGTACAATTCTTAGAACATAAAAAAAACTTCTTTCAGATAAACTCTCTCTAGCTCTATTCTCTATATTCTCTCAGTATCCCGATTCTACCGGGTATAAATCTTTCTTCTTTATTTATACTTATCGAAATGATAAAATCCCAATTATTTTATTACAGTAACATATATATTTCACTCCAACTGGCCAAGCCCACATGATAGAGGTCTAGAACGAAAAAGTCCAAGAAAAGAGATTTGATTTCTTGCATCTCTCTATTTAAAGAAAAGAGACAAAACTTTTGGGGTGAGAAAGACAGTTTGTCGGCGAAGCCCTATCCAATTTTCGAGCCACTGTAGCCATAACCACTGTAGAGAAGAAGCTACCACCATCGCTTGAAGGGGACGAGAAGGTAGATCCAACTTGTTTCGATGGAGAAAAGAAACGGAAAGTCTAAACAAATCCTATCAATGTGAAACTTTGAGGGTAAGCTATCCACTATCACATCTAGTTATAAGAGAAAGCGCTTTGTCAATCGAATCTTTATTTTAAGAGTTATAAATATTTTTCCGTACCGAATTATGTAGATCCAAGTTCCGACTAGTCTTCTTCGGAAGAGTTTTATAAGCGAGCTATAAGGAGTGAAGAATAGATCTAGATATTATTTGAAACCCCTTGCTGCCCAGTTGATTTTGGATCTGATAGTTTCTTCTGTAAAGTGTCTTGTTTCGAAAGACTAAGGTGCATGGGTGATATGTGAATAAACATACCAATTGTAACATCTCGCTATGTTACTTACAATTGGTATGTATTCACATAACTTCCCTTCACCTAAATCTTTCGGAAGAACACGCGTTACCGGAAACACTAGAGAAGAAGTTATGGTATGAGATCTAGAATCTAAATATTGTTATGAAAACTAGACATCAGAGGTTTCCAGTTATATCTAAATCCACTCATAACTCCTTATTGATGTTTAGAGAACTCTTCCAAAGTAGACTGGTCGCAATTCCAATTGCACATATCGGTCTTACGAAAACAACTATAACTCTTAGATTATATATCCGATTGACAAACCGTTTTCTTCTCTAGTTAGATGTGAGAGTGTAAAATTACCCTCAAAGTTTCGTACTGATAGGATCTAGTTTTTGACTGTCTCTTTCTTTTCTCCATTTAAACATGTTGTCTAAGCTCAATACAAGTTCATGTAATTACTAATTAGGTTATCTAAGCAAGTAGATTCATATATGTACATATAAATATATAGTTATGTAATCCAAGTGGAAACCATTAGCATACTTCTATTTGATTACATGTGATGATTAGTTTGATATAGTTTATTTGAAACCGATACGTTATATTTGAATTGGCTTGATGCTTAGTATATGTCAAGTAATTTCGTCTCAAAAATGATTTATCTTAAGCATGTAAAATTGCGGTACATATCAAATAATTTCCTTGGCGTCAAAAACAAAACAAATAAATTTACTTCAATGGTAAGTCATTTAACATATAGCGATCATGCATACACATGAATTGAACAACCATATCATACAAGTAACCAAAGGACCAATCCTATGAAATGGATGGATTACCTATATTGTCTTACTATGGGTAGATTTAGTCAGTATGAGCCAAAAGAAGAAGAAGAAGTGATAGTTAGACAGAGAATAAAAAATCAATTGGATTTGATTGCGAAGTCTATAACTACACAAGCTAAAAGACAATTAACTATGCAAATTGAGACTAATCATACTTCAGGAAAAACACTCCAAATAAGAACACCACATTAAATAAAAGGAGAATTTTTGTTCCACTAGATAAGGGTTTTACACTTAAACATTACACAAAAATAAACCACAATGAGTACGACATATAACCCTCCCACAACATCATATTGGTACACTTATCGATTTTAGACTAACGAATATACGATTTTTAATGACAAGATATAAACGATCTTCAAGAAAACATTTGGATCTTAATTTGACCCATTTTTTTTATTAGAAACCACAACATATTGAAGTAGCGATCTATCGTTTTCGAGATTTTTCTGTAACACCAATTAAACTATTAAAGTTATTAGATCGTTAAAGAAAATGTTATTTTGCCGTTTGCAGACAAATAGACATTAACACTGCTCTTTTATTATTCAAGTCGCATTGAAACATTTATTTTTATATTTCTAACTATGATCAAGTTGTGTTCTATATAATTCTTTACGCAACAACAGCAAAATTAAAGCATTTGTGATCCATATGTAGTTGTTTTCTTTCTTGGAAATATATAGAAACCATAGTTTATTGACCGTATAGAGTATGAACACAATGTGATCCAAATCTAGATAGTAGATACCTCTACATTTATTTCAAAGATGACACATACAAAATCTTTTATTAAATCGGGAAAATATCAAAGAGAATCAAAATTTGAACAAACCAATACGTTGCCGAGTTTGGTGGTGATGACAAAACATGGATGAGTGAACCCATTTGACTTGGCAATTATTTATAAGAATAATTGAGAAAGAAATAATCAAAAATTTAAGAATTATACCATCTTGTTTTTTTAGGGCTAAGAATGAAGGTTTCGTGAATTATAACTACTTTGGTTTCAAACTATTTTTGTTGATCTATGATATTTATTAGGGAGACCAATTTCCTCCTATAATATTGCTGTGAAATTTAGGATATTTTCATAACTCCCCCTTTTGTATTTATCAATATGGAAAAGCACCACATCTATATGAATCTAAATTTAGTAATACAACTGCTCTCCATTTCTTGAAAGGACTGAGAAACTAACACACTTCACAACAAAAGCAGAAATGAAAGAAAATACCATTCAACCAAGCTATCGTCTCTCATCTCAACCACTCTCTATCCTTGGCCAAGGTCAAAGTCATATCAATTGCAGCAGTATTATATTTCATTATCATCCTATAACTTATTTCTTTCCTTGTCATAAATCTCTCTTTACATTACCGTTACTTACACAATTTAAATTCTCATCAAATTGAGTTTTGAAGATAAATGGAGAGATTAAAGTTGAAAATGGATAAATTTAAAGATTACACAACATCTATCAAACCTACAAAAACATTTCACAATCTTTCATTATTTGTGGTAAAAATCGGAATATAAGGTGTTTAGACAGTTTTCTAAACGCGTAAAATATGGTAATGGCCAAATCCAGTGAATTAGATAGACGCTAAACCTTTTAACGTTTATGAAAAAAAATTGAACATCGAAACAAATCAAAATTTTCAACAATAAACGTAGAATAACAGAAAAAGCATATAAAGAATGAAATAGCAAAATCATTAAAAGAATGATTCGCATAACCAATTCACCATTCATCATCTTAATAAATACTCTCTTTGTTTCATGTTTTAGACATTTTGTTTTGTTTCAAAATATAAGATGTTTTGACAATCTTAGGTACTTTTTAACTTTATTGAATATTGTGCAACCAATAGTATTATGTAGTTTTTCTTTTTGTTGGTTAAAATGTTTTTTATATATTTTTAAAATGTTACTTTTTAAAGTAAAAGTAGTTTCTTAATATTTGTGTTTTTTGCTAAAACATCTTATATTATGAAACGGATGGAGCAAGAATAAACATATACACATAGTATTATTGACATAACCGCAACATAAATGTAAGCACATGTTCCATTTTCCAATGTCTCTCCTCTGACCATCTTTGACCTTCGTCTTCTCTTTTCCCATTTCCTCATTTATCTTTCTCTCTTCTCTTCAGAAGAAGAGACTCGCGTGTACTCACTTAAAAGCCCTACTACTACTATATATCTAGCCTTTATAGCCGATCCCAAAGCTTTTATCTTCGCATTTACTTCTTCTCCAGCTCACCATATCAAACACACATATACGTAGAGAGAGAGAGAGAGTTCCCATGCACCGTTTTTACGACCAATCATCTTTCTCCAAAAACGAAAAGACCAAAACAATTGTCTTAAATTCTCTACGTTTCCAACACTAGTCTCACTACTAAAATCACCACAACAACTCAAAGAATCTTCATTTCACTCGTCTCTTGATTCCTAAACAACAAAAATGCAGCAAAACACTCTTCTTCCTCTGCTTGCTCTGTTTCTCCTCTGTTTTTTAATCGGGTCCGGTTTAGCTCAAACCAACAACGATCTCCAAACTCTTCTCCAATTGAAGAAATCTTTTCTCACAAAAAACATTCTACGAAACTGGAATTCTAATGATTCCGATTTCTGCAACTGGACCGGCGTAACATGCGGTGGTCGTTTCGTCGTAAGTTTAAATCTCACCGGTTTAGGTTTAACCGGTTCAATCTCTCTTTCGATTGGTCGGTTTAATAACCTAATCCATCTCGATCTATCATCCAACCGCTTAGTGGGTCCCATTCCAACTACTCTCTCCAACCTCTCTTCTTCTTTGGAATCTTTACTTCTCTTCTCTAACCAACTCAGTGGTACAATACCGAGTCAACTCGGTTCTCTTGTTAAACTCAAGACGTTAAAACTCGGAGACAACGAACTCGTCGGAACTATCCCAGAGACGTTCGGGAATCTCGTCAACCTTCAGACACTCGCTTTAGCTTCGTGTAGACTCACCGGTTCAATACCGAGTCAACTCGGTCGACTCGTTAACCTCCAAGCTTTGATTATGCAAGATAATAACCTCGAAGGACCGATTCCTCCCGAGTTAGGTAACTGTACCAGCCTCAATCTGTTTACCGCGGCGGTGAATCGTCTCAACGGATCGTTACCGGCGGAGCTGAGTCAACTCGTGAACCTCCAGATACTGAATTTAGGAAACAACGGCTTCTCCGGTGAGTTACCGAGTCAACTCGGTGGTTTAAGTAATCTCCAGTACTTTAATCTGATTGGTAACAATCTTCAAGGTTTGATTCCGGAGAGATTTTCCGATTTGGTGAATCTAAAAACTCTTGATTTGTCTAAAAATGATCTCACAGGAGGAATCCCTGAAGGATTCTGGAACTTGAATCAGCTCGTTGATTTGGTTTTGTCGAAAAATCGTCGTCTTTCTGGTTCATTACCGAAGAGTTTATGTTCTAACAACACAAGGTTAGAGCAATTGGTGTTGTCAGATACTCAACTTTCCGGCGAAATTCCGGCGGAAATCAGTAAATGTCAGTCGTTACAAGTGCTCGATTTGTCGAACAATACCGGAATTTTCGGTCGGATCCCTGATTCGTTTTTTCGTCTCGTCGAACTCACTAGTTTGTTTCTTCACAACAGTAGCTTGGAAGGTACGTTATCTCCATCGATTTCTAACCTAACGAATCTTCAAGAGCTTGCTCTGTCTCACAATGACTTGGAAGGCAAGTTACCTAAAGAAATCGGATTATTGAGCAAATTGAAGGTTTTGTATCTATACGAGAATCGGTTTTCGGGTGAAATCCCGAACGAGATTTGGAATTGCACGAATTTGAAGTCGGTTGATATGTTCGGGAATCATTTCATCGGCGAGCTTTCTTCTTCAATAGGAAGGCTAAAATCGCTTACTTTGCTTCACTTGAGAGAGAACGAACTTAACGGTAACCTTCCCGCCACTTTAGGTAACTGTAACCAACTAACGATTTTGGATTTAGCCGATAATCGATTCACGGGTTCGATTCCTTCTTCGTTCGGGTTGTTAAAGTCGTTAGAACAGTTACATCTTTACAACAATTCGCTCGAGGGAAATCTTCCGGATTCGTTGATCAGCCTCAAGAATCTCACAAGGATCAATTTCTCTAGCAACAAGCTTAACGGTTCGATTAGTCCGTTGTGCGGTTCAAGCTCTTACCTTTCGTTTGATGTCACGGATAACGGATTCGATGGAGATATACCGATTCAGCTAGGGAAATCAACGAATCTTGATCGTTTACGGTTAGGGAAGAATCAATTTACTGGAAAAATCCCTTGCACATTTGAGAAAATCTGCGAGCTTTCGTTATTGGACATCTCGAGCAATTCTCTCACAGGAATTATACCGGTCGAGCTCGGTTTATGCAAGAAGCTAACACATATTGATCTCAACAGTAACTTACTTTCAGGGCTTATACCTCAATGGCTTGGAAAGCTTCCCTTGTTAGGAGAACTCAAGCTTTCTTCGAATCGGTTTCTCGGATCTCTTCCTATCGAGCTCTTCAACTTAACTAGGCTTCTTGTGTTATTTCTTGATGGGAATTTACTCAACGGTTCGATTCCGCAAGAGATTGGTAATTTGGAAGCTCTTACCGTACTTAACCTTGAAAAGAATCAGCTTTCAGGTCATGTTCCTTCATCCATTGGGAAGCTAAGCAAAGTTTACGAGCTTCGGTTATCGAAAAACGCCTTAACCGGTGCAATACCGGTTGAAATTGGTCAGTTACAAGATCTTCAAAGTGTTTTAGATCTCAGCTACAACAACTTTACCGGAGTTATTCCATCTACGGTTTCGACGTTACATAAGCTTATATCTCTTGATCTGTCTCATAATCAGCTCGTAGGAGAAGTTCCTGGACAAATCGGGGAAATGAAGAGTTTAGGATATCTCAACCTCTCTTACAACAACCTCGAAGGGAAGTTAAAGAAACAGTTCAATAAATGGCAAGCCGATTCTTTCGTAGGCAATGCGGGTCTTTGTGGAAGCCCTCTTAGTCGTTGCAACGGATCGAACAAGAAGCAACGAGGTTTTAGCGCGAAAATCGTGGTTATAATTTCTGCGATTGCTTCATTAGCCGCGATTGCTTTGATGATACTTGTAATCATCCTCTTCTACAAGCAAAATCTTGATTTTTTCAAGAAATCGCGAGGCGGGAACAGCAAATACTCATCAAACACCTCTTCTTCAGCATCTTCACAAGCTCCTCTATTTAGAAATGGCGGTGCAAAGTCAGATATTAAGTGGGAAAACATTATGGAAGCGACGCATTACCTAAAAGACGAGTTCATGATCGGTTCAGGAGGTTCAGGGAAAGTTTACAAAGCGGAATTAGACAACGGAGAGACGATTGCTGTGAAAAAGATTCTATGGAAAGACGATTTGATGTCGAACAAGAGCTTTAACAGAGAAGTGAAGACACTTGGTACAATCAGGCATAGACATTTGGTTAAGCTAATGGGTTATTGTAGTAGCAAAGCAGAAGGCTTGAATCTTTTGATCTATGAGTTTATGGAGAATGGAAGTGTTTGGGATTGGCTTCACGCGAACGCGAAGAAGAAGAAGGTTCTTGACTGGGAAACAAGATTGAAAATAGCAGTTGGTTTAGCTCAAGGAGTACAGTATCTTCATCATGATTGTGTTCCTCCGATTGTTCACCGCGATATTAAATCGAGTAATGTGCTTCTTGATTCCAACATGGAAGCACATTTAGGAGATTTCGGACTCGCTAAGATCCTAACTGAGAGTTATGACACTAACACCGAATCATATTCTCTCTTTGCCGGCTCTTATGGCTACATCGCGCCAGGTATATGGCTCTTTCTCGAGTTTCTTAACTAGGTTTTGGATCCACACTACGCTCAAATTAAATTATGTTGACAAAAATATTTTGTTATTTATTTTTGTATATTTTAAATATTTCGTTCTAATGTTTTTGAAATTTGATTTTTTCATAGAGTATGCTTACTCGATGAAGGCGACTGAGAAGAGCGATGTTTATAGTATGGGGATAGTGTTGATGGAGATTGTGACTGGGAAAATGCCGACCGCGGAAGTGTTTGGTGAAGAGACGGATATGGTTAGATGGGTAGAGACGGTTCTTGAGATGCCGGTGGATTCCGCGGTGAGAGAGAAGCTGATTGATTCAGAGGTTAAACCGCTTTTACCTTTCGAGGAAGAAGCGGCTTATCAGGTTCTTGAAATTGCAATTCAGTGTACAAAGACTTATCCTCAAGAGAGACCAAATTCAAGACAAGCTTGTGACTGTCTTCTTAATGTTTTCAACAATAGAGGTGCAAGTTGTAGGGAGATGCAAACTGATTCGGAGAAGTGATTATGGAGTAAACTCGAGGTTTCTTCTTCTGAAACGCTGTTTTGCTTGAGAGTAGTTTGCTGCATTATTTGCATAGACATTTCTTAGTGTGTTTCTAGTTTATATTGTTTGAAAGACCTAAAACATTTGGTTTTAGATTTTTAAATAATGTAATTTTTATCTTCTGTTGGCTTTAAAATTTTATCTTGAACTACTACTATCTGTTACATGATACTCCCTCTAACCTCTGTTTCACAAAAATAATTTTTTTGGGTTTTAAAATTTGTTTCATGAAGATAGATTTTTTTTTATTTATTGTTAAAATATTGTAGTTTCCTATTGACAACTAAAAAAACTAATAAATGAAAAAGACTAAAATAATTACAATTAAATATATTTTTCCACTTTCATTTAAGTTACCAAACATTTATGAGGATAAGAAGGAAAAAAAAAATACAATTTATGAGGATAATCTTTTCCACGTCCTAAACATATATTGGAGATAAGTTTAATTATTAAGGCAGTTAAATTACCTGGTGAATGAACGTTACATGTTGTCACATGAAAGTTTTACTATTCCAAGTTCCTTGTTCAAGGAGCAATTGACCGGAAGAATCTGCCCATCGAAACAATAAGGAACTGTGGGAAATGTGTCTGAAATGTTTTTTTTTTGTGGTTTTTGCAACGAAATTGTAATATAAAAAATAATAGCAAACTCAACCATCATTTGAATTCATCTCATTGGTGATGACCTTTTTTGTTGTTGCTACCTTCCACATTTTTATTGACACAAAAAATCATTTATTTCTCACTATCATAAATTTAGTAAAATTATTAATATTTTTACAGAAATTGTAATTTCTTTTAATTTGCATAACTGGAAAGTTCTAAACCAAAATCTCTACACCCTCCTAGGTTTCTTCAGAAATCAGTCAACAACCAGTAGATTTGGTAAAATTGCAATTTTCTTAATTATAAATATAAATGTTTGACTCTTTGATTATATATTAGATTAGTTATATTAATATTTTGAAACATTAATAATTTATACGCTAGAGAGAAGAAGCTGATTGATTCAGAGCTTAAACCGCTTTTACCATTCGAGGAAGAAGCGGCTTATCAGGTTCTTGAAATAGCAATTCAGTGCACAAAGATTTATCCTCAGGAGAGACCAAATTCAAGACAAGCTTGTGACTGTCTTCTTAATGTTTTCAACAGTACAGCTGCAAGTTATAGAGAGATGCATTTAAAAAAAAAAAAAAAAGTTATAGAGAGATGCAGAATGGTTCCGAGAAATGATTTTAGAGACGCGAAAGTTAGTAAACTCAAGTGAATTTCTTCTGAAACTCTGTCTTGCTTGAGAGTAGTATGCTGCATTAGACATTTTTTAGTATACATCTAATTTATGTCATTTGAAAGACCTAAAACATTTGTTTGTAGAATTTTATTGAATAATGTAATTCTATCTTATGTTGGCTTAATTTTTTTATCTTTAACTAGTAACTACTATCTGTTACATGATAAACGAGATTTATCCAGAGCATTATAAAGCTTACATAATCAAAGATTGATCTAATCTAACGGAATCTTCAAAAGTTTTGAATTTCTTAAATCACATAGAAATGAATCAAGGCTGACTCATTTGTTTGAGACAACCTGTTAGCAAATTAAAAATTAACCAATTTGTTTTGAATTCCCATTTTAAACAGAAAAAACTACTATTGTTTAATTTAGAGATAAGAATTATTAGTAGATTACTATGTACCCAGTCAATTTAATTCTTAAATAGAGTGCTATATTTACAAGTAGAACATTTCATACAAAAATAACACACACAAACTTATTATAAAGTCCAATAAAAATATATGTAATATTAGTATTACTATTTGCCATAGAATATGAACAAAATATTCTCTCTACATAATGTGTTTTGAGTGCAGAGGGAAAGCCATTAGCTTCTTCTCTAGGTATTATCCTTTTGATTCTGTTCCTGCGTCTTGGATAGTCCTCTGTTTTATTTTTTCTGTTTAACAGTTTTCAGAAAGTCAATTTCTATTATCCAAATCTTTAAGATTTTGGTAAAAACTCTAGAAACAGAGGACTAAAGAATACCATAAAGGAAACATTTTTTTCTTCAACTCATTCTTACCTTTTTTCAATCACTCTGCTATGTTCTGTTTTCCTCTGTTCTAATCAATTTTGTTTGTTCTCAAAATTCGTGTAAACACAAAATCATTTTCTTAATTTTTCTATCTTTCTTTTTTGTTCTTGAGTGTAACGAAACAGAGTGTTTTTATTTTTTAAAAACAGAACACAGGGTTTGTTTTTGATCTTCCGTTTGTAAAAATGGCGTCTTTAGAAACGGTTTCGACACAAATGCTCGATTGTGTTTCAAAGAACCGTAACATGAAAAAAAGGGATCTCAAAGTTTTAGTTAGAGATCCATTTAACACCTTTCATGAATTTCTTGTGGATGATTCCGGAAGTAACAAAGATGGGAAGAGCAAAACAGAGGTTCTTGAATGTTCTTCAAGATCCTCTGTTTTTGAGACAAAGGAATCATCTTTGCCAATTCCTTTTTCTCGGCCAGAGACCAATTCCAATTCGTTTTATAATCCGGGTCAACCCGAGAACCCGTCAAGAAATGATATCAACATTGGAGCTTCTTCTTTGGTTCAGATTTGGGAAGCTAGGTCGCAACAGTCAAGCTCGAGTAATTCGAGTCCTTTTTCTGAATCCCTCAACGACGAGGCGAAAAACAACAGTGATGATTTGGATTGGTGTTCACAATCAGACAGAAGTAATGTTTCAAGTTCTTGGGAGAAGGAGACAGAAGCAAGAAAGTTTCCTCAGTTGGTTCCTTGTACCCCAAGGATAAGAGGAGGACCAGTATTTGCAGATTTCTTGACAATGATTCTGCGTGAGCGCAAAAAAGAACTCAAAAGGCTTGCTGCTTCCTACATGGTTTCGAAGTTCTCGCCTCGTGGATGCGAGCGTCTTCAGGTACTTTTCTCTTTGATCTTTTTTTTTTTTTTTTTTTTTGTCAAACCTTTGATCTTAAAATTAGTAATATTATACATTACACCTTTAGAAGAAAGAGTATATGCTTAGGATCAGATATTGTTGTTTTTGGTTGTTATTTAGTACATGCTAAGGATCAGGTGTCTCGAAAGGTGCATCGCGATTCAAGAAAGACATCAGTCGAAATCAGTAAAGCGGTATTCGCGAGGATATGGTGTGATGAATCACAGGTGATTCTTCTTGTTCAGGTTTTTTACACTTGTGCAAAATATATCTGATTCATCAATGATTGCAAAATGTAGGGATAGTAGATATAAGAAAAATACCGGGAAAGTGAATAGCGCGGTAGAAACTAAAATTTCATCGAGCCCGGTATTGAGTGAAGATACAAGCAATAAAAACGTTTTAAAGAAACCTGAAATTGAGAGGAAAGTTACAGAAGAAGGAGAAACTATGGAGAAAGTTAGTGTCAAGGAAAGTGTAGAAATGAGAAAGTCTTCAATATTGAGTATCGCGGAGAAGGTGAATATGTGGGACGCTAAGGAGAAAGGTAAAAACGAGGAAAAAGCTTCAAGAAGAGTCATTGATATGGAGGAGACTGTAGAAAGAAAGAAAGAAGAAGTTAGTAGTTTTGAAGAAGGAAAATCCAGAGAGATTGAGGAATATAGAATCAATCCTCAAGAAGTTACAACAATGATTAGTTTTGAAAAAGAAACTGCGAGTCACGAATCTAGAGAGAACGGTAAAGAGGAAACAACGGAAGAAGCATTGTGTTTCATGCTTGAATCACCAAGATTTCTAAATGGTTGGGATAAAAAGGATATGGACGATGAAGATTACGGTGGAGAGAGTGAGTATAATGATTGGGTTATCGATATATCGAAGCCACAGAGTTATTGGGACGATCTTCGGAAGCAACGGGAGGATGAGGTTATGATGAACAAGGATCCAAAGAAAGATTATATGCGGAATATGATCAAGAAGTATGTTATATGATTCATTCTTGTTTTTCAAGATTAGCTTTAACTTCTTTTTTTTTTTAACGCTTTAAAGTATTTGATTGCTCGTGTAGACGGACCGTTTCTACCTTCCTCGCAAGCGATTTGCGAGAAGAGATCGACAAAATTATCATTTCCTGCGCGCAAAAAAGGTTTCAAGTAGAAATAAATCCTGAAGAAGAACAACAAGAAGAAGATAGCGAGGAGCGGCTAGTTGAGTGTTCAACAAGGTACCAAGAGAACCTAGAACAGAATGAAACAGAGAAGATAGGTCTTGAGACTATAACTGTTAGTGATGGTTTCAGCGAATCATCGGTGAAGAATAGGATGATGATAAGTAGTTTCGATGATGACGAAGCGGCGATCACATCTCTGTCAATTTCTTCAACCCCTAAAGAGCATGAAAATACATCCTCCTATGTGAGTTTGTCTCTGGTTTGCTCTGTTATATTAAATCATTAGGGTTACGTGTTGCTTAAGTAACATGTTTCTGTCTTACACAGGAAACAGATGTGATATGTGACCTCAGGGAACAAATCAAGCAGCTTCAAATAGAAATGCTCGAACTAAAAAGCTTGGTAAAATCTTGCGTCGATTTCCAGAAATCGGTGAAACTAGAATAATTTTCTGGTGGGTAATCATTAAAATCTATTCTTATTTCAACTCTAAACCCATCATGTTTCTACCATTGATGAAGTAAACATGAAATATCCCATGTTCAATTTCAGATTCTGTATATAGATGTTGCTAGGGCATTTCTTGATTCGGTTCTTAGGGCTCAAGAAAGAAATGAAATAGAAAAAAACAATCTGATTATGTATGCTTAGTAAAGTTTTTTTTTTTTTATGTTATAAACTTTTCATGTGCATATAAATAAGAATGGTTCTAATCTATCAATATATATATGGTTAATTTGTAATTTGTAAATATGGTGTTTCTAATTCAAGACTTTATGTAATTAAGATTAATGTGTTGGCTAAAATCGTTGCAGCAAAAAACATGAAAATGATATAATATCATATAATTAAGGGACCCCTTTGTAACGACTAGAGATATAAATTGGCTAGAGACAAATTTTTTAGATTGCCCAACATTGGTTGGACATACCTCTTGAAGAGTTTCTTTCATCCTACTTAAGTACTTAGTATATATAAATATATGAAACAAATATACATAGTTTTCTATAATCCTGTGAAAAGAAGAAAAAAGACTACCGTAAACAGTATACTCAAGTAAGAAAAACAATTTATATTTTAGAGTAAATAGAAAATGTATCAACAATTATACTTTTTATAGATCACTATCTGTATTATCATCAACAATTAGTCTTGAATTACATAAAATGAGCTTAATAAGTGAAATTAGTCCTGGGCATTCGGGTCTCGGGTCGGGTTCGGTTCGGGTCCATTCGGGTTCGGGTCTTTCGGGTATAGACATTTAGGACCCATTAGGATATTTGAAAATTTCGGTTCGGGTTCGGATCGGGTCTCGGTTCGGGTCGGATCCATTCGGATATAAGTGTTTAGGACCCATTAAAGTATTTGAAAATTTCGGTTCGGGTTCGGTTCGGGTTTTTTTGGGTCGGGTTCAGTTCGGGTCTTCGGGTTCGGGTTTTATGCCCATGACTAAGTGAAATTATCATTAAAACACGTTTCTTAGACTCATTCATAAAGCAGACCATGCTCATGAAATGAAAGTGTTCATAACATCTTTCTCAAATATAGATTACAATTTACAATCATGCATGTCTATATGTAATATTATCAAATATATTGAAAAAAATACAAAAAATAAGTAAAGGTTGTTTGGCCGAAGAAAGGAAAGGAGAAACTATTTAAAGTTATTTGAAAAGAGAAAATGAAAATCTTTGTAAGAAATTTGGTTAAATGTTAAATCAAGTCACAAAAATTTCTTTTATATGGTTTATATTCATTAACACATGGGATGTCTCCTCCTCGTGATTCCATTTAAAGAATCACATCCCATCTTTTTCGTATCCTTCTTTTCTTCTCCAATATTTTTGTAATACTACTTCTAATATAGCATCAAAAATTAGATATTAAAGTAATAGATATTATTTCATTAATAATTAAAGGGGATTTATTAAGAAGGATAAAAGAAGAAGAAAGAGTTGACGTTTGAAGAGACTTTGGATGTTCGGTTGTCATCCTACAAAAACTTTAGCTTAATTTGTAATAATTACCTTTTTCAAGACCACTTAACTTCTTAATTATTCAATTAACTAGTTTATGCATGTGATGTGTCTCGCTAATTTGTTCCAATATTTGTTTTTTAGGGGACTAAAACTATACCAAGTTATGAAAAAGTCGGATATTAGTTATATGTTGAGTATAGAGTAATTGTATCTGATGTGACAAAAAAAAGTAATTGTATCTGATTCATGTTCAAATGATCAGTAAATTTAATAAATGTATGGGTCATAATACAATTATGAATTTATTTTGGATATTCGAGTTTATCCTTAAAAGCATTTGATTATAAAATTGTGAAGGACCATATATGTAGATAAAGGCTTAAATGTAAGCTTTAGCAGCTAAAAGATGAGATTCCACTAAAAGCTGGAAGCTGGTCCATTGTTACACAGCTTGAATCTTGGGACCAATTTCATATTTTTATTCTGATGCCATTTTTATATTTCTATCATTTCGTATTATATTATATGAATCCCTTTTAAAAATGTTAAGCTATGATATTGTCTAATTTAATTGGTTTATGAGAAACGAATCTTTTACTCTTAACAATATATAATTATATATCTTAAGCTTAAATTTTCTACGGGCAATTAGCTAAAGAGCCTCTTTCAAATATTCATGGCAATTTTAGAAAAATTAAGCTTAAGATATATAATTAAAATTGCTAAGAGAATAATGGTTAGGAATTGGAGTTGGAGGTGTAATAAATCTTTTAGATTTGATTGTGAAGCAAATTGTCTAGCTGGATCTTAAATGAAAGGTCTCTCTCAAAATTAAAATAACACAGGCACTTGCAATAATATTAACAGTAAAGCAAAAGTGAGAGAAGGACCTTTCTTTCTTCTCGCTGCCAAATTGTAGATTGCCAATAAGTTTTATAACAAAGTCTTAGAATTCCGAAATTTTGGTACATACAAATAACAGTAATATATAACAATGACAATCAATAACCGCAAAACCATAAATAGAAAACTCTCACTTTTGATTTAAGAATTATGGATAAGATGTGAATGTCAGCTATGTCCCAAGGAGTACTTAATCACTAATACTAAACCCTAATACGAAAATGATCCAAAAATCAAATAAAATAAAAAATTCCCAAAATATGAAATCGCTGATTTCAAGCCAGCCTTCCTACATTCGTATAATTTTTCTTCATAATCAATATCACATTGGAACAATGTTTCTCAAACTATAAAACATTTATACTATATATGTAGAACTTAAATATGATGGGTAAAAAACAACATTGCAAAAAGAAGTCAACTTTCAATGATCAGTATGTTGAAACTTAAGATCTAACATACAACAAAAAAAAACCCACGAATTCTAAAGAAATACCACAGAAATCTATCCTTAACTTGAAGATAAGATAATATCAAGTAATTAGATATATACAATAAGATTGAAAATGTATACTTTGAGATAGGGTAAGAAAAAAAAGAATGTGGTGTCATTGTCCTACAATGTGACCCCAAGAACAGGCACTTCCCTAAGCCATAGGCTATTCTTGAATTGCATTATATATCTCACCCCACCATGTTCCTAAAGAAACCTCACTTCTCTTTCACTCCTAACCCTAATTAATTAAAACCCTAATTAAAAAAAACCACAAACCTCATTAAACACAATCCAAGACTCTTGTCTCAAAAACCTTAATTAGTGAACATGCAATAAATATCAATAGCCCACTAGGAATAATTAAATTTGATTCCTACCCTACAATTCATCATCCTTTTTGGCCACGTATAAAAACACTTTCAGAGATCACACTTTTGTTTCATCTCATTATATCATCACCCTTCAAGAACACAAAGCTAGAGAGATTAAAAAACAAAAGATGTGTTCCTCAAAATCAAAGAACTTGACCCAAGAAACCATTTCCCAAATCAATGGCCGTCCGGTTCTTCAACCGAAATCAAACCAAGTTTCGACATTAGACCGACGAAACTCACTAAAAAAATTTCCTTCAAAGGCTTTGATCCATCCCATTTCATCAAAGATACCCTCACCAAGATCAATTTCTGTAAACTCTCCTCCTTTATCTCCAAATTCAAAATCCTTAAGAAAACCGACCGGTTCTTGCAAGGAACTACTTAGCTCTAGCTATGAGAAGCCTAAACCGGTCACTAAACCGGTCAAATTATCCGAGAGCAGTGATGGGGGCTACAAAGAGTTTATGTCCATGGCCATTGTTCAGAAGCAGCCTGGAAGTATAGCAGCTGCAAGAAGAGAAGAGGTTGCAATGAAACAAGAAGAGAGAAGGAAGAAAACCTCTCATTACGGTAGAATCAAATCCGTAAAATCGAAAGAAAAGAGCTTAAACGTTGAGCAGGAGAAGAAGAGGTGTAGTTTCATCACTACAAGTTCAGGTGTGTAAAATTTCCTTAAACCCTATACTTGTTCAACAAGAAAAAACATTTTAGTTTTTCTATTACAAGTCAACTTTTAATTAATGTTATCCAAAATCTTAAATTTGTTTTACAGATCCAATATATGTTGCTTACCATGACAATGAATGGGGAGTTCCTGTTCATGATGACAAGTAAATTTAAATCTCATCTCTTTTTTTTTAATAATAATCTAAGACAATTTCTATAAGAAATGAAACTCATTAAGGTTACTGTTCAAATATTTTCTTAGGCTACTGTTTGAGCTTCTGGTGTTAACCGGAGCTCAGGTTGGATCCGACTGGACTTCGGTTTTAAAGAGAAGAAACAGCTTTAGGTAAGAAATTTTAAGAAACCCACAAAAGGAAAATCAGTATGTTTTTTCGTACAAACTCTCATTCTCTAGTGAAATTTGTGGACTAATTATGTAACCTTTGGCTTAACAGAGAGGCTTTCTCAGGTTTCGAAGCAGAGATGGTCGCAGACTTCAACGAGAAGAAGATACAGTCAATAGTCAACGACTATGGCATTGGCCTTAGCCAAGTCCTTGCAATTGTTGATAACTCTAAACAAATTCTCAAGGTAATGGTTCAGTTTTTTCGGTTTTCGATTTTCGGTATTTTTGTGTTTTGGTTTTCGATTTCGGTATTCTATATTTTTTTCTTTTCGGTTCTATAAAAAATCGGAAATATTAAAAACTATTTGTAATTGGGTTTGTTTACAGGTGAAAAGAGATTTCGGGTCATTCAACAAATACATTTGGGGGTTTATGAAAAACAAACCGGCCACAACAAAATACACATCTTGCCAAAAGATTCCGGTTAAGACATCAAAGTCAGAAACCATAAGCAAAGACATGGTTCGACGTGGGTTTAGGTTCGTTGGTCCAACCGTTATACATTCGTTAATGCAAGCCGCCGGTTTAACCAACGACCACTTGATCACTTGTCCGAGACATCTCGAGTGTACGGCCAAGGCGGCTCTATAGGCAAAGAGATTATTGTTCTTGTTACATTGCCTTTTTTATTTTTATTTTTTAAAATTTATGTAACTAAATAAATGTTTATGTGTTATTATTGTAGTACTATGTCTACCATGTGATATTTAGATTTGAGGTCCTAACTTTTAGGTATTATATTTTTTTGTACAAAAGCTTGTTCTTTTTGTGTGTGTGCGTGATTCTTCTTTGGATTTTAATATATTATATGTGTGTTTTATTTGTTTTAAATCTATTTTTGAGGTTAATAGTTTGTGGGATATGGGGAATAATGTAAAGATAGACATGGCATGTGCAAAAGTTTGTAAGCAATGTCATCTGTTAGATTATCAATGAACTTTATATAATTTATTCTCTTCTTTTTTTGTTGATAAGAAATTATGTTTAGCTTTTGAGTTGGAAGAAAAATACTTATGAAAAGAAGCTTTGTTAGAAGACCCCATTTGGTACACAATTTGATGCAATTCTTAATTTCACATTCCTCTTTTTTCTTCTTGGTTTTGTTTTCCTTTCTGTAAAGTTAATTTCATATTTCTTTTAAAAATGAAGATTCTACCTATGAAATCCTTATCATCTTGGAATTCGATAATGGAACTTACACCATTTGTAAATCATATACACACCATTTGTAAATCATATTACACACCATTTACCAATGGTGAATATAAACGCAACTAAAATCCGGTTCTCAAGTGGTCAAAAGTAAAGAAAAAACTCTATATTTTTTTACTAGGAATACCAATCTTAAAAGTATTATTTTATGTGGAAGCCCCTTGGCTCAATGGTCAAGGGTTTAAAGGCTTCTACATCAGGTCTGGGGTTCGAACCCCAGATAATACAGTTTATTGCCAGATTAATGGAGAAAACGCTTTTTGGAGGTTCTAGAGTGCAGAGAGACCATGTCCATCAGTGGAGATGTCGTACATGCTAAGCCGATCTCCGGGGAGAGTCTGTCCATCATGGAAGATGTCGTACATGCATAACCGTTCGTCAGGGAGAGCTTGTCCATCATGGGAATGTCACACATGGAGAGTTGCATCAGAGGAGATGTCGTACATGGAGAGCTGCATCATGGAGGCAAATGTAGAAGCTATTCACCTTAACCGCAAAAGACAAGAGATAGATGAATATCATCATAATAGAACTAGGTCAAATAGATCAAATTAGTTTAGTGATGATTGTAATATCTATAATAATTTCAGACGTTTAAAAAAAGTATATATTATTTTATTGGGAAATGTTTTAGAAAAAAAGAAATTTTCACTTTTAAATTTATGTATTAGATTAATTATTATTTTTTGTTTGTCATGTTAATAAACGATTAAATCTTTGATTGTTGTGAATATTGATCATTAATATAAGACTTACGATAATATTTGCAACCTTTCAAAAATTCGTGTATTATAAAATAATGGCTAACTATGATTAAAAGTAGGGAGAATCATAATAACTACTATTTATTAAAGTATATTATAAATATAACTTTTTACTATTAGCTACAAACCTTTTTTTTTTTTTTGCCGTCTTAGCTACAACCTTATTTTACTTCGTATATTAATTTATTGACATAACAGGTTTGTTCACCATAAAAAAAAAAGAAACGCCTAATATTAAGAACATTTCCATCCATAAATTTCTTAACAAGAAATTATAGTTTTAAAAATATTGTTATTTTAATATAATATGATTATTCAATTAAATTTTAAATTTTTTTTAAAAATTAAACCAATAACAAAAAGATATATGGGATGAGAGAGGAGAATATTTTAAAATCTACCACTTCTTAAAAAAAAATCTTATAAAATGTACGACAATTTGAAATTCTTTGTATTGAGTATCACATTTTGTCTTTTAGTGAGTTTCAATTAACACAATTGCCCTTGAGTTTCATCAACTATCTATTTAGTTTTCGTCCACGAAACTATGTTTGTCCACTGTATTTGGTTACACCCACCGTCGCCATCTTTGTCTTTAACCACCGTCGCTGCCGTGTCCACGACCATCGTCACGATCGTCGTCGTGTCCACCGTCGTCGTTTTTTCCACGCCCATCATCTCCGTCTCCGTTGTGGTCACCGTCACCGTCACCTTTTTTTGTCTACGACCACTGTCGCGTCACCAGTACCATTTTTGTCTACGACCAATGTCGCCATCACCGTCACCGTTTTTGTCTACTACGGGAGACGCCATCCACGGCCATTGTCTCTATTCATATTCACTATCCACGGCCACCGTCACCGTCGTCGTCGTATCCACCATTGTCATGTTGTCCACAATCATCGTCTTCGTTTCCATCGTGGTCACCGTCGTTGTCACCATATTTGTCTACGACTACCGTCGCCGACAACGTCACCGTTTTTGTCTACGACGGGCAACGCCACCCACAGTCACCATCGTCATCAACCACCGTCACATTTTATCCACGATCATCGTCTCCGTCATCTTATCTCCGTTTTGTCCACCGCCGTCTTGTTCACTGTCCACGATCACCATTTATGTTGCCGCCGTTTAGAACTATTGTCTCCGACATCATTTCCGACACCATATCCATTTTTTTCGGCGAAACTTTAACATAGAGAGAAAGAGAGAGAAGGACAAAAAAGAAAAAAGAAGAGATAATGTGTAATGGGTAGATTTGTCTTTTTAAATAGAGGTATGGTAGATTTAATAACGATTTTGGAAAAATGTATAATATAAGAAATTTTGGAGAAAAATGGTATGGAATATAGTTTCCCCATGAAAGACATTTTTTCTCTCCTATTTTTTCTATATATTTTTTTAAACTTATTTTTAAACAAAAGTTTCTAGTTTAGAGACATTGAAAATGTTCTAACATTTAAGAGGTAATCGTTACGGTTTATAAACGCTTAGCATATATGCAGAGAACAAATTTAAATATAATTACAAAAGTAAATCTAAACAAGATGCGACTTGAATGAAAGAAAATGCAAATTGCATTATGGCATTCCGTAAAGAAAAAATAGAGTCGAAAGGGATCATGATGACACATAATTATGTATTTCATCATTAATTTCCATAAAGTTCAGTATATCATCGTCATTATTAAGCCTCGAAGATCTAATTCACTATGGAGGTTTTTATTTATCGTATAGATAATATAACGTTCAGTTCTAAAACTATGTTTACCATGCATTTAAAAAGACAGAGAATACACGTTCGTGTTTACCATGCATTTAAATAGGCATCTGCCTAGAACTCCATATTATAATAAGTATTTTAGGGGCTTTCAATTTTCAAAACTTACTTGTAGTCTAGTGATAAAGTAAGGTAATTATTTTATTTTTAAGTCTTACATACAAAGTTCAAACCACTTTCATGATAAAAATGAGTTTCTATTTTTTTTACTTAATTTCATTTTTTTTTATATTAACACTTTTAACGCTTATTTAAATTTAGATTATTACTATCGTTAGGAAAATACGTAAAAAATGTTTCATTTTCAAATTTGCCTCGGATCCCTAAAACGTTTGGCACCGCACTGGTTCAGTTTTGTGGTTTCTTTGTTTTTCTTAGTGGCTAATCAATCATACTCTATCCTCAATCTTTCCAGTTCAAAATCGCATAATTATAAGTTTAACTTTGTGATAATTATTTTACACCAAATAGAAAAACAACAAATTAGATACAACACGATTCACATATGAAAATTTATATACTAATTCAAATGTCCAATATAGTAATAGTAACGGACTAAGACCCATAACGACTTTTATTAATATTGTCAAGGCCCATTATTTTCAAATGAGTCCACAAACATTATATTTTTCTTCTTACTAACAAGGCTAGATCCTTGCCTGCTAATCTTGAGACGAACATTAATCGACTGCAGGTTGACGTATTTTATCATTGAACTGTAGGCATTAAGTAGAAAAGAAACTATAGAAAGGAATATAACAAAACTTAAGAAAGTGAATATGAATTTTTTTTGTAGAAGACCCAAATATGTAAAACTAATCTTTCAACATTGTCGGGTGATTATGTTGTAAAGAGTGGATATTGGTTGGCTAATTTGGAAAAGAATAGAGAGCTTATCAATCAAGGGACAATGAAGCCTTCTATAAATGCTTTTATTGACAAGATCCGGGCTTTGAAAGCTCCTCTTAAGATAAGGAATTTTTTATGGCGAGCCATTAGTAATGCTATTCCTGTGGTGGATCTAGTAGCTAGAATTGGAGTTTCTTTTGATAGTAGATGTCAAGCTTGCGGTTTGGAAGGCGAGGATCCTAACCATGTCTTGTTCTCATGTGCGGTGGGTAGGCAAGTATGGGCTCTTTCTAATGTTCCCTGGCCTAGTGATGGGTTTCATCAGTCAGCTTTGTATGTTAATTTCTCTTTTATTCTGGGACTTAAGGTCAGAAGTGAGATCCCTTTGGGCATTAGAAGAGCTGTTCCATGGATTTTATGGATGTTATGGAAGAATATGAATGGCTTATGTATAGAAGGGAAGTCTTATGAAGCGAATCAGACTATGAAGAAAGTGATGGAGGATTCTGAAGAGTGGTTTTTGGCTCAAGAGATCAATGAAGAGAACGGAGATATAGGAAATGAAGTTTTCAATCAGAAATCTGTTCGGTGGAGTTCTCCACCCTCGGGTTGGCTTAAATGCAATATTGGAAGCTCTTGGAATCAAAAAGAGTCATGTGGAGGGGGAGCTTGGGTTTTGAGAGATTGCAATGGAGTGGTGTTGCTCCATAGTAGAAAATCTTTCGGAGAATTTAATTCAAGGGAGGATTTCATCTTAGGAGTTTTGGATTGGGCGATAAGGTGTATGGTAAGTCATAAAAGGGAGCGAGTCATTTTTTCGGCCCAGCAAACCGTGTATTTTGGTGCAGTTTTGCGACCCAAGGCTTGGCCAAATTTTAAGTATCAATCGGAGGTATTGAGATCTTCCTTATCAAGGATAAAGGAGTGGAAAATTGAGATATCTACTAAGAAATCAAATGCGGGGGCAGTTCTTATAGCACAGAGCGTAACCAATGAAGGTAGGATACATTTGTATGTGTCGATTGGTTATCCGATGTGGTTAAAAGACTTGTTCATTTTGGAGGCTTCTGGATGTTGAGTAGTGCTCAGTTTCATGGTGTTTTTGGAGTTCTCTGGTTCGGAATCTTGCTTGTGTTTTAGTAATGGAGAGCTATGGCGGTGACTCTAGCTCTTTATCCTTCTTCCATCTCGGTCTTCCGGAGATGTGGCATCTCTCACCGTGTTCTTCTCGTTAGCTCCCATCAACGACGGTTGGCGAGGGCAGACTGTAGTGGCGGCGAGATCCGTGGTGGATCTTCTGTTTCCGGCGGCTTATTGGGTTCTCCATTTCCGCCGTCGGTGAAGATCTCCGATCTGTTTGGATTTCAGAGGTCTAACGGTGTGGTGTTTACTAGGATCTTGTTCACTTTCAGTTTGCGTGTGGCTCCTCTCTTCGTTGTTGGTGTGTGTTTCAACAGGCTAGGAAGTGTTCATAGTTAAAATTTAGGAAGCTATGCTTTAAGCTCTGTTCGTGGTTCGGTCTAGAATAAATCCGGCGGTTCTGGTTTATCAGCTAATTCTTGTCTGTGGGAGATGGTTCTTGAGTCTTGCAAGCTCGGGAATGGCGGTCAGAGGCGGCTTCTCTGGCAGCCCGCAGAGGCTCCCGTGCCGCCAGACTTGGAGAGGTCTTGTGAATCATTTTCGTTTTTGTGTTGTCCTTGGAGAAGTTGTAGGTTATGCTATCATCGAGGCTTTGAGGGACGGTCTTGAGGGTGTGGCTCGTGGCAACTAGGATGAGGACTTGAGTTCTTCGGAATTGCAACGCAAATTTCCGATCTTCGTATTCGGGAACGGTGTTTCTTGGTCAATATTCGTTTTAGTTTGCTTAGGTGTATGTCTTGCTTGTTTAACTTTTTGTTCGTTCCTTGCCTTGTTGTTGTTTGCTTTGTTTCGTAGATTTCGGTCTTTCTGCTTTCTTAGTTTCTCTGTAATCGTTGTCACAAACTCAAAATGGTATAAAATTTAACATTTTATCAAAAAAAAAAAAAAAATGGAGAGCTAGGGCCCAGTTATTATCCTATCGTGTTGGCTTATAGTCTCGTTATTGTATGAATGTTGGGTCTCTGAACTTACTTATTTTGGAATGAAAATTCAAGTCGAAAAAAAAAAAAATCTTTCAACATTTTTATTCATCTAATTAACTATTGTCAGATACACACTTGAAGTCCTTAACATTTTTGTTTTATTTGTTGAATATAAATAAATATTTCCATATTTTTATCTTATACGTAAAGGATAATGATGAGTCTTCCAGAGATTCTGAAACCGTAGCCTACTTTTTTCGACCGTTTGCTAAGCGAAAAGCGAAAAGTAAAAAATAATTTAAGACGTTGGAGAGAATGATAATATACATGGCAGGTCAGAAATATGACACGTGTCGTATACATGTTAGTAGGTGATGACGTGTTATTTCATTTCATATGAAATACTAGGGTGTCAAAATGGGTTCTTACCCATGGGTTACCCGAACCCGTCCGCACTTTTAATGGGTAAGGGTTATATTTTTTTACCCATATAAATAAATGGGTTTCATTGGGTTATCCTATTGGGTTCACGGGTTTAATGGGTAAACCCATTAGAGTTATGGGTTACCCATGGGTTAAACACAAAATATAAAATATATATATATATAATTATATATATATTCTTTTAATAGATTTATGTAAATTAGCCTAGGGTTTTCCGGTTTAAAATAATTAACTATTCTTATAGCTAACATATATGAGTTTCTTATAATATAGGATTTGTTTGATTTAGATGATGCTCCTGATACTGCGGATGAAGGAAAGTTGGAGTTGGTAATGTATTGGGAAGAACCAAAGTTAAAGATGAGAGACCATCATGACATGTCTGTTTTGCAGTATTGGAAAGATAACAAACATCGTTTTGGTGCTCTAGCCTATATGGCATATGATGTGCTAAGCATTCTTATAACTACTGTAGCTTCATAATCATATTTCATTATTGGTTCTCGTGTTCTAAACAAATATGGGAGTCCACTTCTTCTGAAACATGTCCAAGCTCTACTTTGTACGAGATCATGATTATTTGGTTTTCCAAGTGATGAAAAAGGTAAATCATTTATATTTACTATATTAATACTAATTGCTAAATTATCCAAGTTAGTAATATATTTTTCTTATTATTTGTAGACATTGAAAGTGATGATGAGAACAATGAACCAGATGGATCTAAGGAAGGAGAGGAACCGAAGAAAGATTGAAGTGCTTTTTAAAAATACTTTTATTGGTTTTATGGTTTTTGTGTTTTATTGGTTTTATGATTTTACTAGTTTATTTTAAGATACATTGGTTTTATGGTTTTTCTATTTTATTGGTTTTATGGTTTTTTCTTGTTTAAGTTAAAAACTTTTGTTGGATTTATAATAAATTATGAATTATGTTGAGTTTTTATAAGTTTATTGTGTGATTCCATATATATATGGGTACCCATTTAACCCATTAAGCCAACGGGTTTCATATAAATAGGCATGGATATGAAAATTATACCTATATAATAAATGGGTTGGGTTAAATCCGCCCACGAAAATCTCAAATCCATGCGATTTTGGGTAGGGTTGGGTCGGGTTACCCATTTTGACACCCCTATGAAATACAACAAATATTTTTAACAGATGATATTGATATTAGTTTAATTTTGGCATAGAGCGAAGTCCCATCCCATACGTCGGTAAAGGAAACAAAAAAGCAAGAGTCCATTAAAAAGTCTACTAATCGGTCAGACATTTTATTTTATTTAACTTTATATATGAAAAAACCATAGACAAGTTTATTGTGTATCAATGTATCATAAACTTCTATAGAGACAAGAAAAACCAGTCAGAAATATAATAATACAGTACTAGTTTCAAATGGATTAATTTGATAGAAAACTTTCGCATTCCATTTTTGATTAAGAATGGTGGTTTCACAAATTATTGATAATCGTAATTATTAAGGCACTGAGTTGAAATTGGAGAAAGTAGAAGGATGGTTTTGTAAACAGCGTAAAATAAAAGAAAAGCGGTGGGGTTCGAGAAAATGAAAAGACGACAAAATCTGTTAAGAAAAAGCTAAACCCTTTTTATTCTCTCTATCCAACTCATATTGGTTGCTAATAATTCCTCTTTTTTTTAATAAATACTTACATAACTTGCTGTTTTAGCACATGTACAATTCCTCAAAATTTTAAAAGGTTCCTCAAAATAATTATATGCGAAGATTTTAAATATTATTCATTTGTTTTTAAATATATAATGATTTATAAAAATGTACTTTAAAAATAATTCAACTGATAATAAACATTTCATAATATAAAACAATTTTTAAAAAAGATTTAAAATTATGAAACAGAGTGAATAGGTTGACAGATAATTTTTTTTTATAAGAAATTAAAAACAATACTTATTAGGAATATTGGAATTGTTTTATCAATTAGCTAGATGAGAAAAATTAGTAATATAAATCATAATTGAGAAAAGAAAAGAATTATAAAAAAGGAGACACTACAGTTTTCATATTACTGTTAAATTCTCCAGAATTATCTCTCTCTGCTCGGTGGCTTTACTTTCTCTCTGCTTTCGTCTTCTTAATCAGTAGAAGATAGCAGAATCAGAAGAAGAAGAAAAAACCCAGAAAAATGGTGAAAGAGAAAGACCAAAACACAAAGGAACACAAAAACCTCCTCATAAATTTCTTATGGAACTTCTCCTCCGAGCTCAAGCTCATTTTAATGGCGTTTCTCGTTCTCTGCACTTTAGCCACTCTCCTTCCACTTCTACCTTCCTCTTTCTCCATCTCCGCCTCCGACCTCCGTTTCTGCATCTCCCGAATCTCCCCTTCAGATTCCGTCAATTCCACCACCTCCGTCTCCACCGTCGTCAAAAACTCGCCGGAATCTGATAACGGCGTTACCAACCCAGAAAACGGCGAGACAAAACCGACGTCAGACGACAAACCGGAATTACTTAACGGCGTTACTAAACGGACGTTTACTGGTTACGGCTGGGCAGCTTATAACTTCGTGTTAATGAACGCTTACAGAGGCGGCGTTAACACATTCGCCGTTATCGGTTTATCATCTAAACCGCTTCACGTTTACGCACATCCGTCTTACCGTTGCGAATGGATCCCAGTAAACCAATCTGATAACCGGATTTTAACCGACGGTACAAAAATCTTAACCGATTGGGGTTACGGTCGGGTTTACACAACC
This sequence comes from Draba incana, assembly GCA_963576765.1. Lineage (NCBI taxonomy): Eukaryota > Viridiplantae > Streptophyta > Magnoliopsida > Brassicales > Brassicaceae > Draba > Draba incana. Next base: position 8,731,623 of record OY755211.1, on the reverse strand, counting down.
GTCGTCGTTAACTGTACTTTCCCGGCGACAATCATAAACCCTAAAAACTCCGGTGGTACTCTTCTTCTCCACGCAACCACCGGAGACACAGATCGGACCATCACCGATTCAATCCCGGTACTCACCGAAACCCAAAACTCCGTCGATTTCGACCTCTACGACGACGGTTCGAATCGCCGCCGTGAAAAGTACGACTATCTCTATTGCGGTTCGTCGTTGTACGGGAACTTGAGTCCGCAACGAGTTAGGGAATGGATCGTTTACCACGTCCGATTCTTCGGTGAGAGATCTCATTTCGTTCTTCACGACGCCGGAGGGATCGGTGAGGAAGTGTTTGAGGTTTTGAAGCCATGGATTGAGCTTGGGAGAGTTACGGTTCATGATATTAGAGATCAAGAGAGATTTGATGGGTATTATCATAATCAGTTCATGGTGGTGAATGATTGTTTGCATAGGTATAGATTTATGGCGAAGTGGATTTTCTTTTTTGATGTTGATGAGTTTATTTATGTTCCGGCGAAGAATAGCATTGCGACGGTGATGGAATCTTTAAAGGAATATTCTCAGTTTACTATTGAACAAATGCCTATGAGTAGTCAGATCTGTTACTCCGGTGATGGTCCGGCTAGAACTTACAGGTATGAAATTTGAGTTGTTTAATTGAATTTTTTTACTAACCCATATTCGTTATTTTTAAAGCATTTTAGAATCATAGATTTGGTTTTGATTTAAGCATCTGATTCTGTCAACATTTGTGTGAAAAACTCAAAAAAGAGTTTTTTTTTTTTGTTGTTGGGTGCACACTTTTTTCATTAGTCTCTTTAATGGTGGTCCCATGTGAGTGAGAGTTGTTTTCAAAGATTCTAGCTTTTCCAGATTTCTAAATCAAGCATGACCAGTTTGAGATTTTTCTAGGATCTGATTGATGGAATTGTGTTCTTGTAATTTGAATCAGGACTTTGAATTGTGTCTTCAGGTTAATGAGACTTGTTTCAAAGATTTTAGCTTTTTGTATCTAAAATTAGCAAAATCTAGTTCAAATTTAGGTAGGAATTAGTGAGTATGTTTTCTTATCAACATTATAGTAACCCGCTTAGTGACAGGATTGTTTAATTATGGTTTTACTATTTAGTTAGTTCATAGTTCATGGATGATGATTAATGTGAATCCGTGTATTTTTCAGGAAATGGGGATTTGAGAAATTGGTGTATAGAGATGTGAAGAAAGTATTACGAAGAGACCGAAAATACGCGGTCCAGCCGCGTAACGTATTTGCGACAGGCGTTCACATGTCTCAAAATCTACAAGGGAAGACATACCACAAAGCGGAAGGACAAATCCGTTATTTTCACTACCACGGTTCTATCTCGCAGCGCCGTGAGCCCTGTCGTCATCTTTTTAACGATACCCGCATTGTACTTAATAACAATCCTTATGTACTTGATACCACAATGCGCGATATTGGCCTCGCGGTTAAGACGTTTGAGATCAGGAAGATTGGAGATCGGCTGCTTAGGACAAAGCAATGAAAACAAGTGAAAAAATGGTTTAAGATATGTTTTCATTTTGTAATGTAAGGTAAATCTTGAAAAGTATTGTTAGGTGAATGTAAACAATTTTTCTTATGGGGTTTTTTTAGTATTCTTTTATTGTAATATAAAATGGGTTCCTAGAATCAATAGAGTTAGTGATACAGCTCATATTCTTGGTATACAAGCATCTCCTTTATAAGCTTTATAATAAAAGTGACCTCTTTAATTATTTAAGCTATTGAAATTAGTTGTGGTCTTCGATGGATCTTTTGTCGTGTTAATTAACCAAAAGGTTATACTTTTTCTTAATTAACATATACATCAGATTCAAATATAACAATGAAAATGATCAAATCTGTATAAACATTCCAAACAAGAAAAGCTTTTTTTTGTGATGAAAACATAAAGTGTAGAGCCCACGAAGTGGGCGATTCCAAGTTTCGTGGTTGTTAATTGTAGCAAAGGCTGGAAAGTCTCTTACTGCCAAATGTTCCACAATCATAGAAATTATTTCCAATCAACAAATTTGAAATCTCATAATAACGACAACAATTATTCATTAATCATTTTTCATTTCAATAATCCCATAATATGTGATAATAATATAAAAATGGAAAACAAGAAATAGCAAAAACATAAATAAGGGAATGTGTACCGACGCTACGACATTTAATTTTGAGCAGAAAACAAGACACGTAAAAACAAAGTCTAGCACATTCACGAAGCCCTACCATTCATTCCGACATTAATTATCGTTTCACATATGACATTTTATTACTAATTTTAATTTTGCAAATGTTCAAAAAATTTGACGTAGCGAATAGTAATGGATGGGTTTAAATCATTTAACATGCTTGAAGTGTCGGAAACAACATTTAATAGAAGTAGCCGAAACTACATGATCGCTGCAGCTGTAATATTCTCTGCAAATCTACAGTTCCCATTTAAATCAACAATCTAATCCAATTCTATCAGTATAGTTTCACTAAAATAAGAAAGCAACCACACGATCTCAACTCGTTTCTACAAATTGGAAACAAATTTTTTTTTCATTAAGTCTATATCTTTTGTTACAAAAAAAATGTATTTCTTGTAATATATAAAAACAAGTACTACTGTTTTTGGGGTTAAAATTAGTACTTGTGAATGTATTCGACTCTTTTGCAAAGTCGGATTTCAGTAAAATATTAGATTTTGAGAGTTAAACAAAAATGGAACTATGTAAATTTTTGTGAAATTTAATTAGCAACGAAAATTAGTCATAGAAATGTGTATTTAACAAGACTTCCTCGTATATTACATAGTGTTAGATTATAGTTAAAACTCGACCATCATCATTCAAACGGATTGAGCTTCCAAGAAAGCATTAAAATTCTTGGTGGCTTCTAGCAACCGTGGTGAGATGGCCGGAGACGTCGGATATGAAACCGGCGATGACGTGGAGAATCGAACGTGACGCAATGAAGACTCCATTGATTTTCTGTTACTCGAACCCGAAACCTTTAAAACCCCTTTGATCTCTTTCTCAACAGGTTCCTTGTCAAACACGAAAGCCGCTGAAACCGGATCATCCTGGTCGTTTTCACCAGAACCGGTTTTGATTAGCTCTGACGGTAAATCAAAGAAGTGACCTCCTCCTTCATCTCCTGTAGATTCCGAAGTGTATGAGCCGCAATCGAATTTCTCCATCGAAGCTCGGGCTGAGATTACTGTGGTTGTGGTGGTGGTTTCTCTGACGGAGACGGTTCTTGAAACGGTAACTGATGATGTTGATGATGTCGTCATCGTGGTGGTTCGGGTAAAGGAAGAAGAATCAGAATCTTCTTTTCGTGATGATCTGACCGGTTTTCCTTTACCGAAACCGGGAAGATATAGACAAAGAGCGTTGCATTTGAATCCGTCTTGTAATGAATTATTATTGTTGATGTTCTTGTTCGATTCAGTTTTGATCAAGAACGAGTTTTGGGTTCCGCTGCTCTTAGGAGAGAGTCTCTTGCTATTAGATCCACAAGAGATGCTTCTTCCGAGTAACGCGGAAGACAAAGACGAGTCTTGTTCTTTGCCTTTGAGCGCCTGCGGGTCTTGTTCCTTGCCTTTAAGCGCCGGCATTAGACCCGAAGATGAGTCTTGTTCTTTGCCTTTAAGCGCCCGCATTAGACCCGAAGACGACTCTTGTTCTTTGCCTTTGAGTGCCCGCATCAGACCCGAAGACGGGTCTTGTTCCTTGCCTTTAAGCGCCCGCATCAGACCCGAAGACGAGTCTTGTTCTTTGCCTTTGAGCGCCCGCATCAGACCCGAAGACGGGTCTTGTTCCTTGCCTTTGAGCGCCCGCATTAGACCTGAAGACGAGTCTTGTTCCTTGCGTTTGAGCGCCCGCATTAGACCCCAAGACGAGTCTTGTTCCTTGCCTTTGAGCGCCTGCATCAGACCTGAAGACGAAGACGAGTCTTGTTCCTTGCGTTTGAGCGCCCGCATCAGACCCGAAGACGGGTCTTGTTCCTTGCCTTTGAGCGCCCGCATTAGACCTGAAGACGAGTCTTGTTCCTTGCGTTTGAGCGCCCGCATTAGACCCGAAGACGAGTCTTGTTCCTTGCCTTTGAGCGCCTGCATCAGACCTGAAGACGAAGACGAGTCTTGTTCCTTGCGTTTGAGCGCCCGCATCAGACCCGAAGACGAGTCTTGATCCTTGCTTTTGAGCGCCCGCAGCAGACCCGAAGACGAGTCTTGTTCCCTGCCTTTGAGCGCCCGCATGAGACCCGAACGTTGTTTAGGAGAAGTAGTGGTTGAGTTTGGGAGGCTACGGTTCGACTTAGTCCGCACTGGCTGTAACGGAAGTGGCATAGGCGAATCTAAGTCTCTAGGAGGTGACATTGCCGGTAACAGAACCATATCGAAGCTATCGTTCCTTTTCAAGGACGGTGATATAGACAACGACTTGATTGATTTCGGGTCCATCGATATATCTCTCTCGGATTGCATCATACTCGTTTGCTTCACCAGAACATTCTTCTTCGGCTCGTCTCTCCCTAGAACTTGCCAATTCTCGTGAGTAATCTCGCCTCTGAAGCCAACCGTTGGCATAAGAACTGCAGCAGCCATTGCCTTTTCTCCACCCTGAAATGTCGATTAGTAAGAAGACAAATGACAATGGCTAAGTCTTAAGGCTAAAGAGATTGATATTTATACAGACTAAAGCATGGACTGCACGTTTGGTGGCTAATGGAGTCTACACTTAGTCATGATTCGCACGTCCAGTTAATTTTTGTTACCTGCGTATTAGTCTTAGCCAAAGGTTATTGACTTAATAATTACTATAAACATAAACAAAGAATATAAGTTTACAAAAATATAGTATCGTTGACATAAGACCATGCCAAAGATTGAGACAAGATCTGACAAAGATAGATATGCTTGCACGAAGCACACTTATTATAATATTACCAAAAGGTTTGAAGAAGTTTACCTGAGTTTGCGCAGACCACAAGCCAATGATTAAGGAAGAAGATGATTAAAATAATTGAACTTTTATTTCATGATCTCAAGTTACAAAACATCCATGTCATTTGTGGTGACTCTACTGAAGGGAATTGTAAAACAAGATTAACACAACCGAGATACCGATGATAACTGGAAACGACGAGACTAAGTACAACGCACCATAACCCTGAAACAGATTAAGAATAGAAGCAAGAGAAATGTTAATTAGATCTTAAGGTTTTGAATAAAAAACGTTGCAAATGTTGGTAGAAAGAGTACTGATTTGAAGGTAAAACCGAAATTCTGTGAAAGTGTTGAGAGAGATTTGGGAACAAACCATGGCTTTGGGTACTACTCCAGTTTCATCATCGACATCGGCTTCTTCAATTGCAGCAGCTGAATCCCAGTCTACCTTGAGTCTTTTGGCTGCTTCTTTTGGATCTATTCCAGTGTCTGTGGATTTAGCGTACAATGATTTTGCTCGCTGCTTCTTTGAAACCTCAACCTAAAATGAGATAAAAGTTAAGATATTATCTTGCATAATGTTTACTAGCATCGTTCGGAATCACCACCGTCAAATAAAATTGAAAGGTCTTTGTAGTTCGTACCAATATGCACTTTGCTGCTTGGGATATTTGTCAATATGCAATATGCACAATGCTCCACATTTCTTAGAAGCTATCTTCATCTATAAATTTAATGCACTTATGTTGTATGATTCCAATGGATGTTTAATGAAATTTAGTCTATATGAGTTGTAACAGTTTTCCAAGCTTATGGCAGTTGTTTCATCATGAATTTTAAATATCCACAAGGAAAATGGTGGTAGCACTCAACCAATGGGCAGGTATAGCAAAAACAAGTGTGGGATTTAGAGAAGAAGTACCTCTAAATTTGGCCAACGTATCATTTCCTCGTACAACATCTGGAGAGTGAGACGATCTTTAGGGATTTTCCCATCATTAACCTGTGAGAAGATAGCAACACATTTTTAGAGATCTTCATACAAATCCAAAAAAATGACTACATTTTCCACTTAATCACTCCCTGTAATTACTCAAAGCAAACTGCTTAACTTGATGTTGTAAAGTTATATCACGATGGATAATAGTTTCTAATACAAATTTGCATACTAAGCTTAGATGTTGCATAGGCCAAAGCAACGTTACATTAAAACCAGAAATGTGACCGATCAAGTAACAATTTTAATCAGCTATTCACCTGCATTTGTGTACAACTACAACTACAACAACAAAATCACAGTCACCGACCAAAGCGACTGCTGCACAATAGCGTTCTTTGAACAATCCTAGAACTAAGCCATATATGAGTTACCTGCTCCAAGGCTTCAGCTAGGTCTTCTCTACTCGGAGCATCTGCATCTTCTATTCCAAGCAGCCTCCTTTTCTCCAATTCCCTTGGATCCTCAATCATAATGGTCAACTTAACCTATGATTCCAATACACATACAAAGCTCTCACTTTACTATCTCATCAAGAAGCATAAAAAGACTAATTGTGATGAGCTTACCTCACTGAACATCATGTCTCTGTTCCTCCTGAGTAGCTCCAATACCTAATCACATTTCTAAAATTCCTCAGGATAATTTAGCTTAGCTATGAACATATACTTCTAATTCAATCTTCAAGCAACACAAACCCTTTTGATCTCGTTGACGTATTTAAGATCTTCAGGATCAACTTCTCCTCCATCTTCTTCGTCTTCTTCATCATCTCTACTTTTTTTCTTCTCCTTCTCTTGTTGCTCTAACGTTAACGGAACCGGAACTCGAATCTCCGTCGCATCTCCTTTCTCCTCATAAGCTATCACACTACATAACCTCTGATTCTTCCTCTTCCCATATCCTCCTTCACCGGAATTTCTGTAAATTACAACCGGAGACGGCGAACAAACACCGTAAATCCGTTGGCCGGAAGATAAACACCGTAACGGCAACTGAAACATCTGCGTCGCAGTCGCCGCCATTTTCTACTCGTGAAATCTAAAATATCAAAATCTATACAATTCACAGATTCTGCATCTCTCTGAAGATATAACTTTCGATTTCAACACTAGACGAAGAAGACGATTCAAACTCAATTCGCTAATTTTTTTTTTTTTTTTTATTTTCTCGAGAAAAGAAAATTTAAAGTCGCAATTAAATTCGGATGATAATAGTAGTTAATACGAGTGGCTGATATGTAGTGTGGATAGTATATTCCTTTCAATTAAATATAAAATTATAAAAAGGCTTTTAAGTTTATTAAGGCCCAATTAATAGGCCCATTAACGTAATAGCTTATGCTTTTAGCGGGAAAATGTCAGAGGGACCCACTTAATTTCCCGCCACAACGATACTGAACATTTCTTTACCCAGTGAGAAGAGAACCAGTTTGCCTCCTTTTTGCTTCGTGTTCAAAACGAATTTAGGGTTTTTTGTTTTCAGTGAGAGTAGATTTGAAAAAAAAATGGAGGCGTTTGGTGGGTTTGTAATGGATGAACAAGCGATTCAAGTAGAGAATGTGTTCTTAGAATTCCTCAAAAGGTTCGTGTGTTTCTGGGTTTTTGTTTTCTCGGGAAAATTTCTTCAATTTTGGCTCTAATGTAATTGGGATTTCAATTTTTTGCTTTTCAGTTTTCGATTAGATGCGAACAAGCCGGAGCTGTATTACGAATCGGAGATTGAAGCAATCCGAGGCGGCGAATCGACAATGATGTACATTGATTTCTCACATGTCATGAATTTCAATGACGCTCTTCAAAAAGCAATCGCCGATGAGTATTTGAGGTTTGGGCTTTTTTTCTCTAATTGACGGAAATTTCATTTAAAACCCTAATTTTTCCTGCGTAAAATCATCTGGGTTTTTTTTCCTCCTGATTTTGGTTAGGTTTGAGCCATATTTGAGGAATGCGTGTAAGAGATTTGTGATTGAATTGAATCCTTCTTTCATTTCTGACGAGACTCCTAACAAAGATATCACTGTTTCCTTTTATAACCTCCCTTTCACTAAGAGGTAATTGCTTTTTATCTCTCATGAACTTGAAATTAGACTAAGTTTTAGTGTGTGGTAGTTGTGATGATGATTAGGTTATTTATTAATATTCCAGGCTGAGAGAGCTAACCACTGCAGAAATCGGGAAATTAGTGTCGGTGACCGGCGTGGTTACTCGAACGAGTGAAGTGAGACCTGAGCTTCTTTATGGGACATTCAAGTGCTTAGATTGTGGTAGTGTTATTAAGAATGTTGAGCAACAGTTTAAGTACACTCAGGTAATTGTTGCTTTGGTTTTTGGTGTTAGCTTGTATTCATTGTTTGGTTAATGATTTGATGGTGTTGATGCAGCCTACGATTTGTGTGAGCCCAACTTGTTTGAACAGAGCAAGATGGGCACTGCTTAGACAAGAGAGCAAGTTTGCGGATTGGCAAAGAGTTAGAATGCAGGAGACTTCAAAAGAGATACCTGCTGGTTCTTTGCCTCGGTCTTTAGATGTCATTCTGCGTCATGAGATTGTCGAACAGGCCAGAGCTGGGGATACGTAAGATTCAGAATCTTTCACCAGTTCCTCTACATCTTTATAAGATTCAAGAGTTGTGTTAATTTTCCTTTTTGGGTTTTTCCTCACAGGGTTATCTTTACGGGAACAGTAGTTGTTATACCTGATATATCGGCACTGGCAGCACCTGGAGAGAGAGCTGAATGCCGTAGAGACTCATCACAACAGAAAAGCTCCACTGTTGGACATGAAGGTGTTAAAGGTCTTAAGGCTCTGGGAGTTAGAGATCTTTCGTATCGGCTTGCCTTTATCGCAAACTCAGTACAGGTTTGTTAACTATACTAACTGTCGAACCAAAACTTAAGTGAAATGTGTTGACCAATCTCAATGTTTTTATATTCCAGATTGCTGATGGAAGTAGGAACACTGACATGAGGAACCGCCAAAATGATTCTAACGAAGATGATCAGCAGCAGTTCACGGTGAGGCTTTGGATAAATTACCGCTAGGAATTGAGACAGTTTTTAGATCCCAAGTTTGCTCTTTTAGATGACCTCTTACACACTTGTTTAAACTTGGCAGGGAGAAGAGTTAGATGAAATTCAGCAGATGAGAAATACTCCTGATTACTTCAATAAGTTAGTTGGAAGCATGGCCCCAACTGTATTTGGTCATCAAGACATCAAGCGTGCAGTTCTACTTATGCTCTTAGGTGGTGTGCACAAGACCACTCATGAAGGCATCAATCTTAGAGGAGATATCAATGTTTGTATAGTTGGGGATCCCAGCTGTGCCAAATCCCAATTCCTCAAGTACTAGTTCTTATTTAAAATCAAAAGCTTTCTGATGTTTTCTTCTTGTTTGGAGAACTGAGCCCCTAGTTTTGGTTTGTTTTTGGCAGGTATACTGCAGGCATAGTACCAAGATCTGTGTATACATCTGGGAAGTCCTCTTCTGCAGCTGGTCTGACTGCAACTGTGGCTAAAGAACCAGAAACTGGTGAATTCTGCATTGAGGTAATTTTTGAATTAATGAACAATTCCTTGCGAAGAAACTTTCAAGTGACGGAAACTTCATAATCGCCTTTCTATGCTCTTGTTGTAATGAATGCTATCTGATTCTTTAACAGGCTGGTGCTTTAATGCTTGCTGACAATGGAATATGTTGCATTGACGAGTTTGACAAGATGGATATCAAAGATCAGGTAAGTGAACATCATTTCTTATTACAGAGGATTGAGTTTCTTGGACTGTGGCTAATGGAAATTTAATGTTATATTTGGGCACAAAGGTTGCTATTCATGAAGCAATGGAGCAGCAAACGATAAGCATTACAAAAGCTGGTATACAAGCAACCTTGAATGCTAGGACATCAATCCTTGCAGCAGCTAATCCTGTTGGTGGGCGATATGATAAATCTAAACCACTTAAGGTGAGGTTATCCTCAAAGATGAATCCAAACGGATCGATATTTGTATTTTCGTTTATTTAAGAACTTTCATGGAGGTTTTTTTAATATCTAATTGTGGTCTGGTGACACTATTTTCAGTATAACGTTAACCTTCCACCTGCCATTCTCTCGAGATTTGATCTTGTGTACGTTATGATTGACGACCCTGATGAGGTAACGGATTACCACATTGCCCATCATATCGTACGAGTTCACCAGAAGCATGAAGCAGCACTTTCTCCTGAATTTACTACCGTACAACTCAAGCGCTACATTGCATATGCAAAAACCTTGAAGCCGAAGGTTAGTCAAAATGGTTTTGATTGTAAAAGGCTCTTATTCTGGAGATGCTAACATCTTTTGTATATCTTCCTCTGTGGTGCAGCTAAGTCCAGAGGCAAGAAAGTTACTGGTCGAGTCTTATGTTGCTCTACGAAGAGGCGATACAACTCCTGGCACAAGAGTCGCATATCGAATGACAGTTAGACAGCTGGAGGCACTGATCAGGCTCTCAGAAGCCATTGCTAGGAGTCATTTGGAAATTCTGGTGATTATCCTTTACCATAGTCTCTTGTTTTGTTTACCACTAGTCATTTGCTTTATCTGGGAAGTGAACTTTGGTTTTTCAGGTAAAACCAAGTCATGTTCTTTTGGCTGTTAGACTGTTGAAGACTTCAGTCATCAGGTAACTTTCAAACCTCTCTTTCTAAGTCTCAAAATATAAATCCTCCCAAAATCTTAACCGTAAACAATCACGTTTGTTTCTCTAATCCAGTGTTGAGTCAGGCGATATTGATCTTTCTGAATATCAAGAGGCGAATGTTGATATGGACGACGCAGATGACGTTGAAAATCCCAGTAATGGAGATGAAGATCATCAGAATGGTGCAGCTGAGCCAGCTTCTGCAACTGCAGGTACTTGCGCTTTTTTCTCTGACTTTAACTTCTTTACTTAAAAACCATAACAAACATCATGATCCAGCGGCAGAGAATGGAGCAGCAGCTCCAAAACTGGTGATTAGTGAGGAAGAATATGATAGAATCACACAGGCCCTAGTGATTCGCCTTAGACAACACGAGGAAACTGTAGCAAAAGACAGTAAGCAACTTTACCCTTCGCCTTATCATTCATCTTCCTCTTAAACTCTTGAAACCGATAAATGCAACGAGTAACCTTTTTTTAATTTATCTTTAGGTTCTGAATTGCCAGGAATAAGACAGAAGGAACTGATTCGATGGTACATCGACCAACAGAACGAGAAAAAGAAATACAGTTCACAAGAGCAAGTCAAAATCGATATCAAGAAACTCAGAGCTATTATTGAGGTAAATCCAAAGCAATCTTTAGAAGTTAAGATGCATTTCATATTATGTTTCTGTCTAACACAACATATTTACCGTAACAGAGTTTGGTATGCAAAGAAGGTCATCTTATCGTGTTAGCCAACGAGCAAGAGCCAGAAGCCTCGGAAGCAGAGGAAACAAGAAAAAAGTCTTCACAAAGAGACGAGAGGATCTTGGCCGTGGCTCCAAACTATGTCATCGAGTGATGTTGTTATGTGGAAGATACATTTGTAGAACTCTAAATAGAAGCTTAAATCCTTCATCATTTGGAACTAATTTTATTGGGTCTCATATTCGGTTATAACATCATCAACTAAACCCAAGAAGAAGAAAATGATTTACTCTTACTCTTAACCCAAAACGAAATACATTTCATGTCTTCTAAATTTCTTTGGTGGCATCTTCTTTGGTGAGTCCATGGTTGTTCATGTAGTAGTTGAGTGCGTTGCAGTGTACTCTCTATACAAATCCTCCAGAGAATAATATACCGCAAGTCATTTCGGTTACTAAACAAAATCACTCTCTTTTTTTTGTCACAAAAGAAAATCACTCATTAATTTTTCTAATAATTAGACAGCCCAATATTGTTAATTGATTTTGAATTGGAATCATAATCTAACATGTGATAATATTAATTTGGGCGTAAAATAATCCCGTCCTAAACGAGAATTGATAGGGGATGTAAGGTTCAATCAATCTCTTTTGGACGGATCAAGTCGAGCGCTACCAAGATACCACTCACTTGGTTTAAAATAAAATTTGTACCTCGAAATCGATAATGTCTTCCAAGAGACGTGTCTTCATGGCTAGATGTCTGACGAACTAATAGGTCTACTGATCTACTCATTAGCCATTCAAAAACTTTCTTCCTACGTATCCCTTCAAGTCACATTATAGAACATTGTACTAAGGTTGTATGTAAGGAATAATTTAGTTTTGTATTAGGTGGTCTTATAGTTTTATTTCGTTTGCAACGGTAATCAATCCATATTTTGGACGGTTGAGATTAGTTCTAAGCACTATCATCTAGTCTTTATTTATCTTTATATTAAAACAAGATATCAATTCCACCACATTACTAAAAAGATTATCGATTCTATGACATCTTACAACAACAATTAAAATCTGGTGCTGAACCAACACACGCTCTATCCGAGTACCCGTTGAATTGACACTCCTCCCTGCATGCACGATCTAATGCATTGACCACCGCATAAATTGCATAAATACAACCAAGTTAAAGAAAAATAAGTATACGCACGCATATCTACATATAAATTGATTTTACTAAATTTTTTTTAATGAAAAATATATAAAATTACTCTTAAAAAAAAATAGTACTATATATATATATATAGATTGGGTCTCATTGGTAACCTAGCTTTTTTAAAATCTTAAGCGGTAAACTGGAGCGGTAAACTTTATAGCATAGTGCAAAGCTGTATAGATAAAGATTTGAGATAAAGCTGTATAAATAAAGATTAGTGTAATAGTGTTGATAAAGCTTTTGATAAAATTTTTGTGATTGGTACAATCTAAAGCAGTACAAATTAAAAAGTAGTAATAAGATGGTAAAGATTTCTACCAATCTAATCCATTATCTATAACAACATACCCGATGAGGCCAATGACGTTGCTAGTACCACTACAAGAACATAAATCACGAAAGCTTTTGTCATATTCATTATTTTCTTTCTTATTGTTTATTTTCCTGTTAAAAAATAAGAAGTCTGAAATACTTTATTTATAGGGAAATCTTACCATAAAAAATATTAGATTAAATGCAAGATTTGACTGAGAATATTAAATTAATTAAAGTTGGAAAAATTGAAATGACAATTATAGTATATAGATTATAGATAATGTCTAGTCAAAATTGGCGTGGGGGGCTATGATTCTATATTTTTAGGGGAGGGGAGGGGTGGGGTGGGGTGGTCTATATTTTTTTAGTGCCACATCATAGCAGAATTTTAAAAAAGTTGAAAATATATATATAGTTAATTTTCGGGAGAATTACAAATATGTCATTGTCAAAAATATTTTTTTTAAACATGCCACCCTAAAAAATTTATTGAATTGCTAACTTTCTTATATAAAAAGTATATCATTAATTTTTTTTCTCTTTCTCTTCCACAAAAAAATCAAAACTCAAACCCTAAACCTACCCCAAGAACTATACCCTAAATATAAAATAGTTAACCCAAACCAAAAAAATTAAAAAATAGCATTTTTGCAAAAAAAAATTAAACGAATGCATATGTGTAAAGTGACATGCCAATAGTGACATGTCATAAAAATTCTCTAAAATTAAACATATTGTTATTTTAATAATAACTATATTATTATAAATTTGCAAAATTAAATATAAAATGACTTTCAATTTGTTAAAGAAATGTATAATTAATGTGTATATTTTTATATAAATTATAGATACAAATATAATGTGGAAAATGAGAAAAGAGAAAATGTTTCTTTAAATATATAGATTTCTTTAGAAACAAGATCCTTGTGACCAAAAAAAAAGAAGCAAGAGTCTTAGGGCATGTTCAATGGTGACATTTTGGGATCTTATGGAGTGTTCTTATAATATAAAATTATTAAAATGGTTGTAAAAGGAAGAAAGAGAGTGTTTTTGTGGGATATATTGAGTGTGTGTTTAAATATAAAATTAATAAAAGTTGAGTAAAAAGAAGAAAAAGTGTTTAAATGGGAGAGAGAGGGATCTAATATTGGATTTTTTGGAGAGTGTGTTTAAAAATAAAAGGAAGAGAGAGTGTTTAAAAATTGAGTAAAAAGATGAAAGAGAAGGTATAAAGTTGATTAAAAGGAAGAGAGAGTATGTGTTTTAATAATTTTATATTATAAGAACACCTCATAAAATCCCGTGAAATCTGCATTGAACATGAATGGTCAAAACGACAACACTTGGTAAAAATGTCATTCATTATTCTATCTATTGTCACCACCTACTTGGAAGATTCGTCTTCTGTTTTGTAAAAGAGAGAGAAAAAGATGGAGCAAGCTCTAAAGATTCAGTCTTAAGTATATTTAAGTGAATTTCTTAGGTAAAAATTAATTGGAAATAAAACAAAACTGTTTAATTTCGTTACAACCGACCCATAAGATCCGATGGCGTGTCCGTTTCTGGTTGGTTTAAAATTTGACTCTTCAGTTTTTTTGTTTGTTTTATCGTCTCTCTCTCCTCCGTTCTCATCAACTCCATCGACAGTGTTTCCAATAGCCTTGTTTGGTTCAGAAAATCGCCTATAATGAAACAAGGATTGTCCAATGTCTTTTCCATGGTACGATTTCTCTGATTTTGTATGTAGATCGTAGTGGATGTGTAGAGGGAATTGGGATTTCATCTAATCGAAGTTAGGGATTTGATTTAGGGTTGTTGCATGTGATCGAAATTGGAGATCTTTGATATGATCGAAATTAGGGTTCTTTAATTCAATTTTCAATTGTAATATGTGTTCTTAGCTTCAATTTGCATGATTGTTGGAAAAATTAGTATGTCGAAATCAGTGATTTGATTTTTCCTCTTCTTTTGTCAAACTCGTGATTTCTTTTGTTTCATATTTCAGTTCATGTGTCATAAGTTAGTTTTTCCTTTGTATGAACTTTGAGTTTTTCAAATAAATGAATCAGTTAATATTTCATGTTCTCTTCAACTTTGAATTAATGTCTCTGTTCCAAATGAACAAATGCTTGAATGAGTTTCATTTTCACATTTCATTTGTTCTCTGTTTTTGTTTTATGATTCCAAAGCCATGTTATCTTCTCAATTTTGGTTGCTGATATGCTCAAATTTAACCATGAGCAACTCTCTCAAATTAAGAGATCGATGTAATACTTAGGGATCGAATCCACAGGGAATGAAATCACACAATAAACTCCCAATTCAAATTAGGCTAAGTGAAATATGATTAATGAAAAAAAGTTAAAATAAAGCAAACAGACGATGATTATGGTTCTTTAAATTCAATGAGACGAAGCGCTCTGCATCGGGTAATTCACACGCATGATTTAAAATCGAAGAACTAGACTACTGTCAGGATAGCTATTAAGAACGGTTCTTGAACTTGTAACACTAATCATCTTTCGTTACAAAAGCTATCTACGACTAAATTCTAGGAAACCAAATTTCTTTGCGAGTTCTATAAACTTAGTCAAGCATTAAAAATAGTTATGATTTGTTCACCAATATACTAAGTCAAGTTTCTTTGTGAATAGTCTCTTTACTCACCTATGATATTGTTCCAGCTAACTAATAATGCTTTCGCATCTATCAATCAACATAAAATATCTAAATTCCGGGTGATCAATCCTAAATGATTAAAACTATCAAGGTGAAGAACACAAATTGATTGATCCCAACAATAATCAAATTCTTAACAATTTATCATCAACTTTTGAAAAACTCTAAACCTAACTAGTAGATTACTCAGACATGTTAATTGAAACAATCATAATAACTGAATAATACTGCATTAAAGAGATTGAGTAAGAGATACATAATAACTAGGTCTCGATAAATAAAGTATAAGTCTAAACAATGGCTTAAAAAACTATTTATAAGGTTATAAAAACGACTTGGAAAATAATTGTAAATTCTGGAATTTCTCGGCAAAACTGGAAATCTTCAAATTTGTTATTTTTGCTCGTCACGATCGGGTGTCGATCGACACCCAGAGATGGTATCGATCGACAACCAGAGATGGTATCGATCGACACCAAGTCTAAATTTCCAATCCGATTTGAAATCTTCAATGCTCATTCGATGCTCCGAAATGCTCAAAAATCACAAGTTATGCTTCAAATGTCTAAAAACCTGCAAAGACAACCAGAGATGGTATCGATCGACACCAAGTCTAAATTTCCAATCCGATTTGAAATCTTCAATGCTCATTCCTCGATGCTCCGAAATGCTCAAAAATCACAAGTTATACTTCAAATGTCTAAAAACCTGCAAAGATTCTAAAACATACGAAAAACACCGAAAAAACTATAAAAACAGACTTAGATCATGGGTAAAAACCGGTAACCACCATGATATATCAGTTGCTTAAGAAAGCTTGTATCATCATGTATATCCGTTAATGAGTTCTTCTTCCATCATTTGCTGGCTGCATATTTTGCAGGAGGTGCTCTACATACATCCACAGTGACATTCATAAGAGGTTGGCAGGTACTGTTGTGTTATAAATGCTAGAGAGTTTTATTGGTCATTGGTTGTAGTCTCTTCATATTAATGTTTTTGGTTGGTCAAATGACTTTTATTCATTTTGCTTCTATTCCTTTTGCAGGAGCAGAGATGACAAGTACAAGATAATTGAAGACTTGGGTGAGTAAATGGCATGTAGAAGATGACAAGTAGAAGATGAGTTTGCTGTCTCATATTCATGTCATAATAAATTTGGTAGTATTTGGTTAGTAGTTTATCTAGAGCATCTTGTATAGTATACAAAGCAAGTGAATAGCATCTTCTATAGTAGACAAAGCAAGTGCATATCATCTTGTCGGAACCAAAGCTTTTTGTTAAGGTGGTTTTGCATAGCATCTTGTTTTGCGTTCTTAAGAACCTCTAATAGGATTAACCATTGGAGGAGAAGAAAACTTAAATATCTTAATGAGGTTCTTATAAACAAAAAATGCAAAATTTATAATAAAAATTTGTTAAGAATCTCATCCACCATTGGAGATGCTCGAAAAGTAAAAAAAAAAAAAACATTTGTAACGGCTCACTTGAACCAAGGATATAAATAACTTTAGGTCCCACTCGTTACGACGGAGAAACCAAGCTTACAACACGTTATTTATATTGGAAGTAACTTCGATGCATGCAGAGGTCAAGAGAAGAACAGTGCCTCTCTCGTTTCTCTCTCGCCAAATTCTATTAAACTGCCATTTCTTGTTTCTTCAAGAATCTAAATTACATGGACCACCTGGCGTACGTTTTGGTCGTGACCGCTATATTCTCTGTTTTATGGCTTTATGCCAAGTCCAAACGCCGGTCTCCACCATTACCGCCGGGACCTTGGGGTCTTCCCGTAGTCGGAAACCTCCCATTCCTCAAACCGGAGCTTCACACCTACTTCCAAGACCTAGCTACAAAGCATGGTCCCATTTTCAAAATCTGGCTCGGAGCTAAGCTAGCAATCGTGGTCACATCTTCCGAGGTGGCTCGTGAGATTCTCAAAACCAATGACGTCATATTCGCTAACCATGATGTCACTGCCGTGGGTCTTATTAACGCTTACGGTGGTAGCGATATCGTTTTGTCACCGTACGGACCGAGGTGGCGAATGCTAAGGAAACTATGTGCTAATAAGATACTGAGCAATACAAGGTTGGATTTATCCGTTGACCTACGTCGCGGAGAGACAAGGCGAACGGTTAGGTATTTAGCGGATCAGGCTCGGGTCGGATCGCCGGTCAACCTAAGAGAACAAATATACTTGATGATATTCAACGTTGTGACGCAGATGTTGTGGGGCGGTACGGTCGAAGAAGAGGAGAGGAAAACTGTCGGAGCTGAATTCTTGGAATTGGTTACAGAGATAGGTGACCTCTTGTTGAAGCCAAATATATCCGATTTTTTCCCAGCATTGAGCCGGTTCGATCTTCAGGGTCTGGCTAAGCGTATGAGAGGCCTGTCCCAGAAGATGGACCGGCTATTTGACCGGGTCATTAAGCAGCGGTTGGGGAAAGTGAATGGAAGTGAAGGGAAGGGTGAGGATTTTTTGGAGGTCCTATTAAAAATCAAGGATGAAGAAGATGACAAGACTCATTTGAACATGAATGATGTCAAGGCATTGCTCATGGTACGTAAACTTTGTCCCTTATGAAAATGTGGCTACTTTACTAAAGTAAGGGATATTGGAAAAACGATCTAACAAAACATCTCAACTAAATATTATGCTAAGTTGACAAAAAAAAAAAAGTTTTGCTAATTATTTAAAAATGAAAGAAATAATATTTTTGTAAGTTTTGAAATGCAAATTTGAATTTTCAATCCGTTTTAAATTTTTTATTAGTTAAAGCTATATTTTGTTGACAATAAATAAATATATTACTTAATTTAATATAGATTTTTGGATTTAAAATTTTGGTTTTGGGGGTAAGGATTTATGATATAGATTAGTCTACGATTAATTTTTCGACCTTAAGATATTTCAGAGTTTATGGTTTAAACTTCGGAGTTTGATATGGCTTACATTAATAATATTCATATTCTGAAACAACTAGAATTTCTATTAATTTGTTTCCTTCTAATTTTGATATAAGATTCAAACATATGTTCATAACTCTCTCAATTATATGTAGGACATGGTGCTCGGTGGGACAGACACATCGTTAAACGTCATACAGTTTGCAATGGCCGAGCTGTTAAACAGACCTGATATCATAAAGAGAGCTCAACAAGAGCTTGACAAAGTTGTAGGTAAAGACAAAGTAGTGGAAGAGTCTCACATTCCTAAACTTCCATACATACTCGCCATTATGAAAGAAACTCTAAGGCTTCACACTATTGCTCCATTCCTTATTCCTCACCGCTCGTCCCAAACTACCGTTGTGAGCGGTTTCACCATCCCTAAAGATTCAGCAGTTTTCATTAACGCGTGGGCATAGGAATCCGAATGTATGGGAAAACCCATCGGAGTTTGATCCTGACCGGTTTCTTAATACGTCTTATGACTTCAATGGAAATGACTTCAATTATATCCCATTTGGATCTGGTCGTAGAATATGTGTGGGAATGGCGATGGGCGAGAGGGTTGTTCTGTATAACATCGCTACGCTTTTGCATTCTTTTGATTGGAAACTTCCCCAAGGAAAGAGAGTGGAGGTCGAGGAGAAGTTTGGGATGGGCTTGAAGCTGAAGAATCCACTTGTTGTTACGCCAGTGCTAAGGTTGTCCGATCCAAATCTTTATCTCTAGGTTATAACTATGACATGTTAGGGATGACTGAATGTTCGATGGCTTTCATATTTTGGCAAAGTTTGCTTTAGTTTCTTGTTCAGTTTCCTTCGTTTGGGTTTGTTTCCGTTTCTTAGTCCTATGTGACTTGCGTGAGTTTTTTCTTTTCTTTTTTCCTATGTATATCAGGGTACATATTGTGTTTTGTAAAGACTCATGTTTTTTTTTGGAATAATTTGATTCATGCAAGGGTGTTTGAAAATAGAGAAGAATATTGTCATTGTGCCCTCGAAATTCAATTGTGGATTTTGAACAAAAAACTGCCTAGAATAAATAAGTTTATTGGCTCAACACTAGACAGCGAGAAGCACATGAAACCTCATTATACGATTATGTTTTCCGAGAGTATACGATACTATAAATAGTTGGCCCGAAACCTACCGTTAATTAACCGTGGAAAAAGGTGCCGCGCTAACAAAATATTAGAGTTCAAAATGAATACAAATATTACAATAATATTATATCTGACAATTGAATACAACACAAGTGTATAATTAAACTTGAACAAATCAGATGGGATCAAGTTGACAAACGTATGGGAATGATAAGTTATTAATTTTTATTGACGTTGAGGACCTTGTCACCTTGAGGTAATGAGGTTTTTTTATATATATCTATATATAAATAAGCTCTGATATATCATTACTTTAGCTCGTTAATATTTTCGTAGAATCTAGTTTAATTCTAATGCAATTGTCGAGTCTATTAGCTCTATATATACTTTAGTTCGTTAATATTTTCGTAGAATCTAGTTTAATTCTACTGCACTTGTCGAGTCTATTAACTCTAACGAGCTAAAGTAATGATATACCAGAGCACATCTTTCTGACTTTCTAGAATTATGGATGGATCAACATGGCTCTTATATATATTCTATATTGATAAAGTCCAATCATTCCCAAAACAGCCTTTGGAAATATCTTAAATTGTTAAAAGTTAAAACTCAAAGAAATAGTATAAAAAAGACTAAAACATAGGGGATGATTGATTCAGCAGTAGCTGTAGAATAATTGTTGTAGAATTTAGTCTGTAGATGTTTGTACTGTAGTTGTAGATTGATTTGTTGTAGAAAAACCATACAACTTTTAAAGCCACAAAATATTTGCTTTAGGAAAAAAGGTAAAACATAAACAAACAAAAAAATAAGATTCTAAGGTTTATATGTGACCCACTAAAATACTTGTCTGATTGGTAAGCAAATGTTATAAAAATACTTAAAGAGGTTTGTAGGAACATTTTAAAGCCCAACATCTTTATATTAATCGTGCATAGGCGTGGAATACTTAACATCTAGGCATAAAAAAAATTAAACAAAACCAAATAATATACCAAGTCCTACTTCATAAACGATTATACATAGAGCAAAAGTGATCTTTTGTTTTTCAGCAATAAACTTGGAAAAATATGACAATCATCTCTAGTCTCATGACTCTCATCAATGTCCTAAATCGTAGGGACCACATGGGCTATGTTATGATTGTGATCGCTCTATCCTCTGTGCTATGGTATATTTGGCTTTACAAGAAGTCCAAACGCCGGTCTCCACCGTTGCCTCCGGGACCTTGGGGTCTTCCCATTATCGGAAACCTCCCATTCCTCAAACCGGATCTTCACGCCTACTTCCAAGACCTAGCTAAAACGCATGGTCCCATTTTCAAACTCTGGTTCGGAGCAAAGCTAACAATCGTGGTCACATCTTCTGAGGTGGCCCGCGAGATTCTCAAAACCAATGATGTCATCTTCGCGAACCACGATATTCCTGCGGTGGCTTTGATTAACATGTATGGTTGTATTGATATGGTCTTTTCACCGTAAGGTCCGAGGTGGAGGATGCTGAGGAGGATATGCGTTACTAACATATTGAGCAACGCAAGGTTGGATTTATCCTTTGACCTACGTCGCCAAGAGACAAGGCGAACGGTTAGATATTTGGCGATCAGGCTCGGGCCGGATCACCGGTTAATCTAGGAGAACAAATATTCATGATGGTATTAAATGTTGTAACGCAGATGTTGTGGGGTTCTACAATTGAGAGAGAAGAGAGGGAGATTGTTGGAGCTGAATTCTCTGAATTAATTAGAGAGATGGTCGACCTCATGATGAAGCCGAATATCTCTGATTTTTTCCCGGCATTGAGCCGGTTTGATCTTCAGGATTTGACTAAGCGTATGCAAGGACCAGCTCAGAGGATGGACCGGTCGTTTGATCAACTCATTAACCAACGGTTGGGGATTGATAAGGGGAGTGAAGAAAAAGGTGGGGACTTTTTGGAGGCCTTATTTAAAATTAAGGATGAAGAAGATGACAAGTCAGATTTTACCATGAACCATGTCAAGGCTTTGCTCATGGTACGTAAACGTTTTCGCTATTGGAGATCGTTCATAACGCCATGAGTTTTGTTAAGGAAATATAGCATTCTGAGGTCATAATTTAATTATTAGACCGGTTTATAGTTTTGAGAGTTTATGGTATAATTTGGAATGTGAAGTTTAATTTTAGAAGTGGGAGTGGAGGTATTCAACTAAATATTTAAAATACATTTGGTTTTGATAGATTTTTAAATGAATTTGATGATTTTAGCCTTGGTAAACTTAAAGAAGTTGATATTGTTTGTTATCGAAATTATATGCAATATTTCTCAAAATTTGAACTTTGCATTTCAACTATTATAATCTTGAAAATGTTTAAAATGATTTCCAATATTAATGTAAAGTTACTATTTCTTAAAATTTTTAAAGCATGAAGTTTTCTAATTTTGGTACAAAACTTAAACATATGTTCACAATTGTCTCAATCATATATAGAACATGTTCTATATCGTTACACGTCGTAGACTTCGCGATGGTCACGACACTCTATCTCTAGATATGTTCACGATCCAAATCTCTATCTCTACATGGTGCTTGGTGCTACGGACACATCGTTACACGTCGTAGACTTCGCGATGGCCGAGCTAATAAACAGACCTGATATAATGAAGAGAGCTCATCAAGAGCTTGAGAAGTTGTAGGCAAAGACAAAGTAGTGGAAGAGTCTCACATTCCTAAACTTCCATACATACTTGCCATTATGAAAGAAACTCTAAGGCTTCACACGGTTTCTCCATTTCTTGTTCCTCACTGCCCGTCCCAAACCACTGTTGTGAGCGGTTTCACCATCCCTAAAGATTCAGCGGTCTTCATTAACGTGTGGGCGATCCATAGGAATCCAAATGTATGGGAGAATCCATTAGAGTTTGATCCTGACCGGTTTCTTAGTGAATCTTATGACTTCACCGGAAACGACTTCAACTATCT
Organism: Draba incana; assembly: GCA_963576765.1. Lineage (NCBI taxonomy): Eukaryota > Viridiplantae > Streptophyta > Magnoliopsida > Brassicales > Brassicaceae > Draba > Draba incana. The sequence continues at coordinate 8,709,045 of OY755211.1, read as the reverse complement.
CCCGTTTGGATCTGGTCGAAGAATTTGTGTGGGAATGGCCATGGCCGAGAGGGTTGTTCTTTACAATATCGCTACGCTTTTGCATTCTTTTGACTGGAAACTTCCTCAAGGAGAGAGAGTGGAGGTCGAGGAGAAGTTTAGTTACGTGTTGATGCTGAAGAATCCACTTGTTGCCACGCCCGTGCTAAGGTTGTCCGATCCAAATCTCTATCTCTAGATTGTAACATTTACGAAATGAAAACTGTATGTTATCTGATGTGGGCTTGTTTGTATTGTATGAATTAATAAAGCCGAACACGTCATAGGCTTTCACATGTTGGCATGTTTGTGTTTAATTTTATTTGGTTTGATTTATGAAAAGTTGTTTGAAAACTATTCTCACTTTTTTCTTTTTAATTTCAATTGAGGATTTAGCACAAGACGACTCATCATCTGATTATGTTGAGTCCAACTTCATCAGTGACCTTGTCTAAATGTTTTCATCGTGTAAAAAAACTCGAAAACTGAGTCAAAACAGGACGAAACAAAAATCAAATCAAAACAGCACGAAACAAAAACTGAGTCACTGACACCACGATGTTTGTTATCAAATCCAAATAAAATGTCTTCTTAAAATGGACATGTTTTGAGTGGTAGGAGATGGCTTTAAATTTTTGTTATAGAGATTTAATTTTAAATCAAAACATGGTCATTCGCCTAATTTCCCCTATTACATATTAGACCAAATAAACGAAGTTAATTATTCATTAAAATTAAGCACTCTGTTATGAAAAGAGTGATTATTCATCATCAACTCACACTAAGCCTAACTATATAATAGACAAGTGTCATGTTTGTTTAGTTGACACAAGATGTACACTAATCAAGTTGATAATATGTCTAAGTGTTATAAAGGCCTATGTGTCACTAATGTATAATACTATATATATGAGCTTGTACGAAGGAGTGAAGAGGAAGAAGGAATAATGAAATCTTATTACATCTCAATCTCTCGTCTCATATTCTTTAGTTTAATATAAAATCTTTTTGGGTTATTATTCACAACACGTTATCAGCACGATCGCCTCTATCCGTTGAGCCTTCGAAATATCGTAAGCACGATTGTCTCTTAATCCGAGTCATTCTTAATCCGTTACGATTATACGTAAAGGAGGTAACATTTAAATTTGTCTTTGATTTAGATTTTAATATATGTTGATTTTATTTAAGATCATATATATAGTATATATGGAGTAGTAAGTTATGCCTTCTCCTTATTTTAATGGTAGGCTTTGCCTCTTTATATATATATAGAGATATGCATGCTTCTATTTTATTATATTTAATTATGCTATTATAATGCTTGCATATTTTTTTTGAAAAATAAACTAGATAATCAATTAATTAAAAATTTAGTATTTTGAATTTATAAAAGATATAGTGATCATATAAAAATTTGGAACCATCGATCAGTCAAAAGTGACATCGAATGAATTAAAGGCTAATATCATGCTACATTTCCGTCATCACCTATAAAATGGTTTAACAGATATTTAACCATTAATCCATCCATATAAATTAGCTCCATTCCCAGTAGTGAATGTGGTAGCATCTAATAATAATAATAATTGGACAAGGATCCGCACACGGTAAAGACCGTAGTCGCGGTTATCAATAAGGTGATGGACGAAGATGTGAAAAAAGAATCTCAGTTTAATTCCAACGAAAAGAAAACCAATGAAGTTGGTTACGTTGTGAAAATGAAAAACGAGATCACTTGTTACTAATGTGGCATGGAAGAAAAATGGGTATGTAGATGTCGTACGCCAAAATTTTTAGCCCATCGTACTAAGAACCACGTAAAGAAAAAGGAAATTGTGTTAAAATAAATTTCGATGTCGTAATCCTTGTTGATGTAGTAGAACCAAAAGGAAATAAAAATGACTATGATCGATGGTTAAGTAAAATAAGGATTCAGTATTGTTTTCATGTTTAGTACTAAATGAAAATTTATGTTGCTATTATGCTTAATTATTTTTCATGTTTATTTGAATTTAGAATTCAAAAGAAAATAAATTATTTTGAGAATTTATTAAACACATGTTAATATGATATTAGACAGTGCAAACGCTCCAGAAGAGCGAAATGCTACAAAAAAGTATATAATTAAGACATGCTTGTATGCAATCATGCATACATAGAATAAAGATGGCATAGTTATTAAACCTAAAGTTTATTAACTCGTTTAAAATATATTTGGTCGTAAACCAAATTTTGTGATCGTCATGCCATCCGATCAAGCAATGATATTAAGGATCATTGAAAATTTATGTGAAAACCAGAAGTTTTTTTTATGTAGCATGTCTTAAGAAAAATTAAGGCCATCATTAGAGATAAATCGATGAGTCACCGTTTTGGGTAAATAAAGCTTATTTGATATGGTGGTTGAATTCTTTAATCTCCAAAATTACACCGTGAGTATAACGAGTGTAAAAGGAGATTCAGTTTGGATAAATGGGCCAGAAGATCCATTATCTTGAGAAAGTGTATTATAAATCCTGAAATATATGTTAAAAGGATCTGGAATAAAATGCATGATCCAAGATGGATATGCCGATCCTAAAATGGGATTTAATGCGAGATGGATGGACAAAGAATGTCATCATCTTGAGAGGGAGAGTTAAAGAATCCCACATCGACAAGTAAATTGATAATTTTGGTGAGTTTACATCCCAAGTATAATAATCTTGGTAAATTAACATCCTAAAGTTTATCACTTACTATATGTCGAGATAGAACATAAATGAGGTTATGTTCATATCCGAAATGAGAAAATCGGATGACCATTAATGGTGAAATTAAATCTCTATGATTTGGCATAGAAAATGCAGTAATGCATGTAGTATATTAAGTCATCAAGAAGGATGTGCTTATTGTATGATTTGCACTCATTTTGATGAGAATTTTCCGTGGGAAAATATTGAGTAGTTGGTATCCTTGAATAAGTTAATGTGAACCTGAAGTTCAAAAGTTCAAAGGATCGCTACTATATTGCAAATCAAAAGCTGATGGATGAGATTTCAAGAAACAAATTATCATAGATCCTCATAAATATAAACTTGAAAGTTTAAAGGATAATTCTAATAAAAAAGAAGAAATCTCATATTCCAGCTGAAATGCTCCAAGAAGAATAGATGTCTCGGAAGGAGAATCTATTAAGTCTATAGCACGTAAAAGACGTGATAGACTACTTTGGTTCCAAAAATAAAAAAAAATCCTCGAAAAGAAATTGGAACAAATAAAAAGGAGGATTAAACTCTAAAAGAGAGTAAAGAGACGTGGATAATAATGAAATCAGGTACCTAAAAGAAATCATTGAGAATGATTTAGAGATCTCGATTAACCATGTAAAAAGAGGGAACCAAAGAGAAAATATATGTCGACAAAATAAATAATAAAGTGCGCGAAATAATTAATAAGGATCATGACTCCGCTCTGAGGATGAGCGTAGAGAGAAAAGTATTGGCCAATACATTTAAAGGAGACAATCAAGTCTTTGATACTCGTTTGAAAAACGAGAGATGTTTGGACCAACAGTCCGAACATCAAGAAGTTTTGTCCATAAAGAGGAATGGACAAAATGACTTGGATTGCGCTCAATATTTATAATCCTAGAAGGAATAATGATATCATTATTATGTTCCCGGGAACTATACGCGATTGAAACTCCTAAAGAGTTATCGCAATTAGTATAATGAAAATAATTTGGAATTGAGAACCTTGAAAGGAAAACGATCTCCTCAGGTATTCCAAAATTGTAATGAGAAATGTCTAGAGGACATAGGTAAAAAGGGTCTAGATGAACCCAAAAACAGAGAAACGTCCAGAAGATGTTAAAAATTAGATATTCATCAGCTACGCCTATAGTAAAAAATTATGGGTAGAAATGATAATGATATGCGTGATTGTACTCTTTTTCTCCTATCATGGTTTTTGTCCCATTAGGTTTTTCCATGAAAGGTTTTTAACGAGGCAGCATAGAACACGCAAAAACTCCAAAAAAACTGGTATATATTATCGGAATGCATCTCGTAAGAATGATGTTTCCCGGGGGAGAAATATGATTATGAGCGTGGTTGTACTCTTTTTCCCTTATCATGGTTTTAGTCCCACTGGGTTTTCCATGACGAGGTTTTTAACGAGACAACCAAGAACACGCCAAAGATAGACATCTAAGAGGAATGTTATAATCTCAAGAAAGATCTATCAATCTTCCAAACGCTTTGTCATACATTGATGAAACCAAGACGAGCGAAGAAAATGATCAAAGTGAATCGCTCTATGGAGTCTATGAAGAGACAACACTTATTTGAGGGGAAGATTGCATCTACGAAAATTATGAAGAGAAGATTATCTCAATCTTTTTCAGGAGAGAGACTGCACTCTTTTCCTTACCATGAGTTTTTCCCACTAGGTTTTCTATGGAAGGTTTTTAACGAGGCAGTCTGAGATCGAATATATCAAAGATGATGAATACTCAAGGGGGAGTGTTATGAAAAGAGTGATTATTCATCATCAACTCACACTAAGCCTAACTATATAATAGACAAGTGTCATGTTTGTTTAGTTGACACAAGATGTACACTAATCAAGTTGATAATATGTCTAAGTGTTATAAAGGCCTATGTGTCACTAATGTATAATACTATATATATGAGCTTGTACGAAGGAGTGAAGAGGAAGAAGGAATAATGAAATCTTATTATATCTCAATCGTCTCATATTATTTAGTTTAATATAAAATCTTTTTGGGTTATTATTCACAACACACTCATCATTTTTATTGTAGTAAGATAATATAATTAAACCCACAATATTCGCAACGATAAAATCCGTACGAACATAAAAGTTGCATATTACCAACACTTTAAAAACACATAATAAACAAAGAAAATTAAGTGTGTTTTAAAATACATTATACGCTAGCAATACGGTGGATATTTTTTATTTAAAATTAATTATAATTTGATAAATAAACGAATGAACAAAAGAACTCTCTGTCCATTCCGAATGAACAAAACAACATCATTTGATGCATAAACGAATGAACAAAAGAACTCTCTGTCCATTCCGTCAAGTAACACCGTGAGTAAACGAATGAGTTTTAGAACATTTCACCGTGAAGCAAACCACAATTCCATGTCATCATCATCTCTAGCATCTCCCATCTCTCGTATCGAAGATAAACGATTTTGAATTTGCTTATCAATAGTTTGAGCCATTTGCAAAGCCATTCTTGGCGTCTCACCATGTCGTCGTTTGTTGCGTTCTCGCCAAATCGAATGAAGAGTAATATGGAAAGAATAGCGTAAGAGAAATAGAAGTGTTCTATCTTGCGATGTGTCCAATAATAACTCCACGATTCTGTCCCAATTCGAGGAGAAGTTAGACCTCAATAGATTGCGGACCAAAGTACGCCATACCTCTTCCGAATAGCGACACATGAAAAAGAGGTGATGAGTTTCCAAAGAGTTTTGATAGAGGACACAAGTTCCGTCCACACCTAAGTTCCATTTAACCATTCTCTCCCGTTGATACCCTATTATGAAAGGTTAACCATGTGTGAAAAGGATATTTAGGAGTAGCATAATTGAATAAACTCCCTTTATCCATTCTTGAGTTGTTCCTCACGTATTAAATTCCAAGTTGCTTTCGAAGTGAATAGCGGTCTGAAATTATCACCCTTTTGTTGCCACAAGACCACATCATTTTCATTGGTGAACCCCTTTCTTCTTTGTTCATCTATCACGTCTTCCACTATGTTATACTTTTCCAGCATGTGCCTTCGTCGTCGATGATTATGAAGAGCCATTTCCACAGTGACGTGTTGATGAATACCCAAATCAATACAACCCCGAGACCCCATTAGATCAATCAACCTGCCTTGTGGTGTCCATACATCAAACCAAAACGATGTAGTAGATCCATTCTTGATATCAACTTTGGCCAAATTTTACGCAATCTCGCGATACTTAATAATTTTTTTCCACATCCAAGATCCAAATGTTGTTGTACTCTTTATACTCCAGAAAGACCCTTTGCGAATCAAGTACCGGCGTACCCAATTAACCCATAACGATGAATACGCCGATAGAATTCTCCATATTAGCTTTAGGCAACTCACTTTATTAGCTTTGTGGATTGGTCTTAATCCCAAACCTCCTTCTGCCTTAGGTTTACAAATTTCACTCCATGATATCTTAGCTTTTTTTGAATTTAATTCCGGACCCGATCAAAGGAAAGCACCACATAGTTTGTCAATCTCGGTGAGACAAGCTTTCGGAAGTCGAAAAGCCGATATCCAAAAATTCGTTAGGCTATGAATTACCGACCCAATAAGTTGAAGCTGACCCGCAAAAGAAAGATGTCTTGCAGTCCAACAACATATTTTGTTACGAATCTTTTCAAGTAACGGATTGAAATCATGAGTTGTCATTCTCTTTGGGAGGAGAGGTAACCCCAAGTATCGCATTGGTAGTGTACCTGAATCGAAAGGGAAATGATCAAGAATTACCTCTTGAGCAGCATCGGATACACCCACCATGTATAATGTCAATTTCTTAAGACTTATGCTAAGCCCCAAGAGCTTTGCGAATTCTTCGAAACACTACAAGAAAACAGGTCGTTAGCCATTCGAATTACCGAGTGGCAAGTTAGTCACAAAGATTTGCAACTCATTTGTGACTCTTTTGTGACTAAAGCGTGACTCTTTTTGACGGAGTCACAAATTAGTCGCTCATTTGCGACTCCATCCCATAGTCGTTAACCAGTCACAAATTTGCGACTAATCTGCGACAATGATTGATATGTTTTGGTGGAGTCGCATAAGAGTCACAAATTTACGACTCCGTAGCGACTGACACCAGAGTCACAAATTAGCGACTCCTTAGTGACACACAACGGAGTCACAAATTAGCCACTTGTATATGAGTCGCAAAAGAGTCGTTAATTAGCCACTACTTTGCAACGTTTCAGGGTTTTGCAACGGAGTCACAAATTAGCCACTCTGTTGCGACTCATTACCCACTACATGTATGTTTTTGGGAAATTAAATACCATAATGTAAATCTATATAAGTTAGTTTTGTATTTACATCTTATTCAAATAATAAGTGTGTAGTAAATACACAGTAGAAGTAAAAAAACAAAAAAAAGAATTTCCTAAAAATTTTGCATCACAAATGCTTTCTTATCAACATCAAAACCTATATAACTAAACTCTTCCATTTCATATTTTTGAAAATTATTCTATATTTTTGATTACTAGTGTTTAAATGAATAAAACCAAACAAATAATGAAGAAGTACATTAGAAATTGATTGGAAAGGAATATGGTTTTTGTGGTTGATCCAAATTTTTAGGGTTTAGGGTATAGGTTTGTGACTGAGTCGCAAATTAGTCGCACATTAGTCGTAAATTAGTGACTACTTAGCCACTACTCTGCGATACTGTACGTCTTGTAATACTGCAGATAACGGAAAACTAGGAGAAGAATTGACAAAATCTATGCAATTTTTTAAGTGAAATTTGTTTGAAACACAAACAATTTTTTTATATTTTCATTCATTTAGCAGTATGCCACGTCATCGATCCATGACATACTTGGAAGATGTATTATAAACCGTTAGATTAGGCAACAAACGATGAATACAAACCGTCAGATCAAAACTGTGCTTCTCTTTTCTTCCTCTACAATCTCAGGAAGAAAAGTGTTCTGGGTTCGGAGGGAGAGAGATATTTGGAATTCTGAGAAGAACGACGACGAGAATGGAGGAGAAGAAGCTACAGATCGTTGGACTTATGGAGGAGCCGGAGGATATATATTAACGATATAGATTTGTTTTCTTCGTCAGAACATAATGATAGCGAGAAACCTGATTCTCCGGTTCCGGTCATATAAAGCTCCGATCTACCGGATGTTTGATAGAGAACGACCTATCCACATGGTTCCCGACGGAGGTAAACGTACGAATTACTCTCTACACTCGTTTCAATTTTGAATTTCTCACAGATTGGGTTCAGCGATTTTGGTCTGATGATGGCGAATCTAGGGTTTTGTTGTTGGGTCTGATGTGTTTCATTGTTTGGGTTTGGATGGTCAATTGGTCATTGAAGTCTACATATACAGTCTCTATAATAGAGATATTGATGGTTATTGATTATGTAACCTTATCACTTAGTGGTTGGGTAATTTGTTGATGGAGGGACAAGAAGGTAAGCGGAGGATTACTCGGCGCAGTGACAGTGAACTGGTAAGACTTCTCCTTGTTTATATTTTTGTTATCTCACTTTGTGTTTTCCAGTTTACTGATTTAGCCGTAAACCATGTGTTAGGACACGGAGAGAGAGGAGCTTCCTCCACATACGATTCGCGTCTCAGAGTCAGGGATTAAAAAGAGTATGACATCTCATTTACATTTCTAACAAATAAATATGGAAACACTTATCTGTTTTGTGGTGTTGTGTGTGATGATGATTTGGTTTTCGGGACTGTGCGTGTTGGTGTTGGCACAAAAGATGGAGAGGGAAGCGAGTGGAAAGGAAGTGTGTTGGACTTTGATTCATTCTTTGTTATTTCTCTGTTTTAATTTGCTGTAGGAATTCACACAGGATTTACCGGTTTAATCTCTATTAAACAACCTAGCGAAAGTTCCTTTGCCTAGGATCTAGGGTTTGTAAACTATGAATCTTACAAGAACGGATCTCGAATATACCTGGAGTTTATGCAGCGGAATTGAATCAGGGATTCGAGATCTATAGCGCCCCAAGTGTTGCGCCTCTACCGTTAGTCCACACGCACACAAACTGGAATCCGCCGGAATGCTAGTACCGGTAATCGGATCTCCTGGGGAATCACCGAGTTCTAAAAAGGTGGCTGCGACTAACTAGATTCAGTCTCAAGGTCGTGCCTATTATCCTATATATAGGCCCTTGAGAAAACCCTATTAATTCTGAACCGAACCAGAATCAATTGTGTCATTAAACCGAAATCACTATTTCGGTTCTGCCTTCGTGTCGATCGACACAACTCTTTGTGTCGATCGACACACCCTCTAAACTCGTATATAATGTGTATCTTATACACATTACCTAGATCATTACTCTTAATGATCATTCCCACATAAAGCTCATCCAGCTTGCCTAGGTGTGTGACCCTGTAGGATCATATAATACTAGCAATGAGTTCATAACTCATAGATCATCAGAGGTTTCTAGCAAAACGTCATGACCACCTAGTATTATATGAATGTCTAATCTCGACAGTATAACTATCACTAGAGTGGATACAAGTGTGATTTCAGGACATTCCCAACAATCTCCCACTTGTACTGGAATCATCTATTCCCATAATCCCTTCGTCTCTATATCTCGATATGGCATAAGGCAAGATCCGTGTCATCCTTATTACAGCCATTATCACGTTCATCGAACTCCGATTTATACTGAACAAAAACAAACGACTGACAATCACCTCGTTTGAGCGCGGCCACGCATTTCTCAGTATCAAATCTTCGATGGGCCCTGAGATATTTATCTCCTGTTATATAGGAGGGACAAATCCCATCTTGTTCCATCCCTGTTCCTTCACACACTTCATGATACGCCCAATCAATGCCTTTATAGTCACCTGTTACGGATAACGTTTGACAAAGTCAAATCGGACCAATTCATATGTAAGAAATCATGATGAACTCAGGTCTAAGGACTATACTCTATAGTCGTAATGGGAAACTCTTATGACACTTATATAACTATCCTGTAGAGTTCCCATTAGCGGGTCATGCCCGATCATATGTTCTCCAACATATATCTATGTGATTGACTTTAATACTCTTATTAATGACTCCATGAAACTTAGTCATCAGTCACCTCACATGCCAGTCTCACGCGGTTGTCAGTGTCCCACTTTAACAACCTCGACCAGGGACAAATATAATCTATGTCATTTATCACTTATAGGGTTTCATGATCAAGTCCTCAACTTGATGACCTATAAAATGCCATAAATTACTTTGGGACTATTATTCAATTATCCAATAATCAAATAATACATGAAACAATTTCATTATGACATAACCAAAGTATGTCAACATGAATATCATAACATAACTAAATCCTTTATAACTCCCACTAGAATTAAGATCACATCTTAATATATCCAATACCTACAGCAGGAGAGTGAAACTCATGCTTAGGTCGTGGGAGAGGCTGCGGTGATCTGCTTGGAACCCTTTCCAACAAACCGCAGGCTGTGGTGCTTTGCTTGGAACTCTTTCCAACAAACCGCACCGCAGTATGGACACAAGACATAATCAGGTTCCTACCAGAAATTGTCTTTGTCTGTCTAACCACTCTCATCAGAAACCATTACTTCCTCAGTTCACCAAGCTCCTATCCTCAGTATTCCTCAAATACTAGAGAATATTCTTGGTAACTGTTCAGTGACTTTCACTTGAGTCATATTGGTACCTACTCGTCCTGCTCAAAATACAAGCAACATCTGGACGAGTGCAGGTCATGGCATTTATGATAGGTTCCACTGCATACGCCTGTAAATCCTACTCAAACACTTTCTTGCTCAGCCAGTGTCCAGGGACACTGCGTCTTGCCAAGATTAATGCCATTAGACATTGGTATGAAGCCCTTCTTGGAATCATGCATATTGAATCTGTCCAAGACCTTATCACCATAAGAATCTTGACACGATCCAATTAGCCTACCCAATCTATCTCTATAGATTTATATTCCAAGAATTCACACGGCTTCTCCCATGTCTTTCTTTGAAAAATAACTTTCCAAGCCAAGTCTCAAAAAGGCTAAAGCAACGGAACGTTATTTCCGAGAATAAGTATGTCATCTACATACATAATGAGAAATGCAACTACGCTCCCACTAGTCTTCTTGTAAACACACAGTTCCTCTTCGTTCCTGATGAAGTCAAACATTTTGACATCTTTATCAAAACGAAGATTCCAACTCCGTCATGCTTGCTTCATTCCATACATGGATCGATGAAGCTTGCATTCTTTCCCAGCATGATTTGGATCTGTGAAACCTTAGGTTGTGTCATGTACACATCCTTTTCCAGAATTCCATTAAGGAAAAACTGTTTTTCACATCCATCTACCAAATCTCATCACCATGATCAATGGCAGTTGCTAGTATAATCCGAATGGCTTTAAGCATAGCAAATGGGAACAGGTTTCATCATAGTCAATACCATGATTTGCTTGAAACCTTTAGCCACCAGCTAAGCTTTGAATATCTGGATATTCCCATCTCGGATCTAGCGGCTCCTAGCCACTTTTCGGAGTCCGGGCCCAACACTGCTTCTTCAAAATTCATAGGGTCTTCATTGTCAATGATCAATAAGTCATGACAATCGGTCACAAGAAATCCATATCTCTCGTGATCGTTACGAATCCTTTCGGATCTACGAACTTCAGGCACCACAGGTGCAAGTTCTACAACCCTTTGCAGACCCAGCTACTACTCTTCCTTAACAGGTCGAGCAGTCTCCTGTGATTCTCGAACATTTTCGAGATACACTTTACTCCCACTGTTTTTCTTGGAAAGACAATCTCTCGCAAGAAAACATAGTTCTTAGCAACAAACATTTTGTTATCAGAACAGTTGTAGAAGTAATAAGCCTTGGTTTCCTTAGGATAACCATTCAAAGTAGCATTTATCAAATTTGGATGCGAGCTTGTTAAATGTTTTACACAAGCCTCATAACCCCAAATTTTAGTAAAGACAAACTTGGAACATTTCCAATCCACATCTCATATGGAGTCTTTGCAATTGATTTTGTTGGAACCCTATTTAGTGTAAACTCAGACATTTTCTAGAGCCTATCCCTAAAAGAGATAATGGAAGATTTTTGTGACTCATCATTGATCGAACCATATCCAATAAGGTCCGGTGAGCTGTGAAACAATTCCACACTCTCTCATATGATCACTTAACTCTTGACTTAAGTATTCTCCTCCGCGATCTGATCGAAGAGTTCTAATACTTTTGTCAATTTGATTCTGTACTTCATTCTGGAATTCCTTGAAAAATTTTCAAAAGGGGATTCCTACTTGTGACTCATTAGATAGACATCGCCATGCCCACTCTAGTCACCAGTATAGGTAATGAAGTCTTGAATCTTAATTTTCTCTAGCATTGTTGCCTATCGGGCCGCACACATCTGTATGTATAAAGCCCAATAAGTCATTGGCCCATTCTCTTAGTTTGATAAAATGGGCCTTAATCGTTTTGCCCAATGAGCAGGATTCACATATCTCACATGATTCACAACCATGTAAGCCCAAAAGCCCATCACTATGGAACTTCTGAATCCTCTGTGGCCCAAACGATAATGCTGGAGAACCGATTTGTGTTTATGTCATAGACAGATATATATATATTGGTTTAAGACATAAAACCCATTCTCTAATGGGATGCTACCATATAAAATATCATTTAGATCAAAAGAGCAACATTTGTCTTTTATCAAAATAAAATCATTCAAAATCTTACAAGAAAATGAAATGACATTTTTGCTCATAGCAATTACATAATAGCAATTATTTAGTTTCTAAAACCAAGTCTGAAGGCGACAACAAATGGAAACTTCCTACAGCTAATGCAGCAACCCTTGCTTCATTCCTGTTGAGTTTCTCCATTCGTCCCTTCTTCAACGTTCTACTGTTGCTCAGGCCCTGCACATTTAAACAAATATGAGCACCACAACCGGTATCTAATACCCACAAGGTAGAACTTGAAATAACACAAATACCTAAATGAGGAGTGTCATACATCTCCTTTATTTCCTTGGAATCTTCCATGTATTTCTTGCATTTTCTCCTCCAATGCCTTGGTTCCCCACAGTAGCTGCAAGCATCATCATCAGATGGGCCAGACTTGGGTTTAGTGAGAAACTCAGGCTTATCCTGATTCACAATCTGGGCGGCCTTTCTCTCACCCTTGTCTTTACCAGGTTTCACAAACCTTTTGCCCTTCTTGATATTGAGCTCAGCTGTCTTGAGCATATCATGCAGTTCAGTCAACGTCTTCGTCAAGACATTCTTGAGGTAGTACTTGATGAACTCATCATAGCTCGTCGGCAGGGACTGCAGAATGATGTCAGTAGCCAACTCTTGGCTAATAGGACAATCCAGTCTCCTCAGGTTATCAATATAACCCATCATCTTCATGACATGAGGACTTACTGGAGCTTCCTTTGGTAGCTTGCACTCAAACAGAGATTTAACCGACTGGTATCTCTCAGTTCGAGTCTGCTCCTGAAACATAGCTTTCAGGCTAGTGACTATCTCGATAGGCGATTCCACATTCTCATATTGCCCCTGCAATTCAGAGTTCATGGTTGATAGTCTCGAGTTTTAACCCAAAATAATGCTGCAAGTGCACAGGCAAAAGCAGTAGTATATAAGGTATCGAATCCACAGAGACCAAGGTTACACTATGAATCTATAGATTTCAAATAAAGCTAAGATAAATTAAATGAGTTGTAAACTGACGTGAGCAGGTGCACAATGTAAATGAGCAGGTGCTTGGAATAAAAATCGGTAATTAAACAATGATAAAAGGCACTAAGCCGAGATGAATCTTTGGTGATTTCGGGTACTTGGGTTGAGCATCTATTCAGGGTCTATTTAAATGCGGTCTAGAACTCAAACATAAATATGTATTGCCCCGCTTTTGGCGATGTATCAATACCTTTGCCTACAACCTAAATACCTACACTTTCGAGTGGATTTAGTAATGAAGTAAACAAGCTTTAATGCAATGGTTCAATATGTTCACATTCAACGGGAACGATCAATGGTGTTTTGGTTACCACCGAATGCTCATCAAAGGTAATTCTAGCAACCTATATCATTTTTGGTGAATAGATTAAACCTAGAGATCAAAGACTAAGTGATCAATTTAGCCTAAGCATTGAGATTTCCTAGAAATGAAGACATACGAATACCCTATTTGGCTCAACCATCTAAGGCCCTAAATCACCATTGAAAACACCTCGACTTAGCTAGCAAACTACTCGGACATGATTAAATCAAGTGCAACAATCATTAGATAAGGATTCATAATGGAAGATAAGAATGAAAGGGGGTTTAGAATTCTTCTCTAGATGATGATGTGATGATTCGGAAATGAACAGTAGCTTCAATGGAAATGAAGTGGTGATTCGGATTGGTGAAGAACAATGGAAGAACAAAAATAACTTTTATTAAAATCGTAAAAAGAGAACTAAAGGTTTTCTGATTATTTCGTGAATGAATCCTGATTATTCTAAGGAGGCTCAGCTCCTTCAAATACAAGAAAGAAACATTAAAAGCTAAAATATCTCTTAAGACAAAACAAGGAAAGTAGAACAAACCCCATTTATTATGAAAATCAATCAATTCCCTAATGAAATGGGATTGTTTTGACTCATTAACTTCTGGGATTTTGCGTGGGCCTCAAGATGGATTCGGCGGCCAGCTTTATTAGGTTTAGGTTCTGGTGCTTCTCATGCGAGCAGGTGCTCGCTCGGACCGAGCAGGTGCTCGGTGGATTGAAAACTCCTCTTTTTGCTCCAATTCTTCTCCTTTTCTTCATAGAGCTCCAGCAGCTCCAAATTGTGCTCCAAAGCACTTAGTTCTCTTTAGGACATTTTGTTGAACCCTTCTCTTTAGGATACTTCTCCAGATTTCTCTCTTCTTGTTTGCTTGCGGACAAGCAAAAGGCAAGTCCGGGGGAGTTGATATGTTGGATTTTTGGCCTAATTTACCCATGGTTTTGTGTTGCATTTCTTGTCTTTTTGTTTCCTTTTGATGTCTTTTCAGGTTCTAAAGTGCTGCTCGCTCAAATCCTTTGTCCTGCTCGCTCAAATCCAAAAGAAACATCGAAGGGTTCAACAAAATGTCCTAAAGAGAACTAATGCGATGCACAACAAATCTTTACTCAAGAAACTTTCGCCATACTCATCTCTTATCAAAATAATTACTCCAAATCCTTAGACTCAAAGAAAAGCATGCAATCAACTAAACTCAACTCTTTAACATTCATTAATGTGTTTGGTGCGGTCTCACAATTGGAAGTTGAATCAATACCATTTGGTTCGGTAAAAGAAGGCTTTTTAGTGATGTAAAGAGGCGGTTCATAATCCTTTTGGTGGCTAACTCTCAAATGCAAGTGTCACATTTAGCAAAAGCAAGAAAGAAAAGAGACAATTGATGCATACAAGGCTAAGAATCCAAAGTTCTACCCATAACCCCATTGTTGCAATCTTTCATCTCTCTTTTCTCACTACCCATTGGTTAAACCACTAGCCAATTTCGGCTAAACCTTTCAAACTTCCTCTTTCTTCTTTAAATTTTCCGAATCCTAGGGAATTTCTTTTCTTAACCTTAGCTCTTTCTATCCTAGCATTCTCTAACATATTTTCTTCTTTTGATTTATTCTAAGAGAATGCTAAGCCATCATTTTTTTTTTTTTTTTTTTTTTTTTTTTTTTTTTTTAAACACTTAGAGCTATATACTTTTCTTTTCAAACTTATTCCCTAGAACTCATCCTTTCTTCTTTCTTTCTTTCTTTTCACACTTAACCACAAACCCAAAGATAATCAAGTAAACGCTTAACCAAATCTGTTTCATACCCCACCTAAGACTAGTCTTAAACTCAAGAAACTAGTCTAATGGAAACTTTGCCTTGTCGTCTCTAGTGCTTGCAAGATTTTACCAATGCAACACAAAGAAAAGGGCCTCACTCGTAGAACAAATGCAAGGGTTTGAATGAAATGGTCGGGTTTAAAGGTGTGGTACTATCCTCATCTAAAAGATGAACTTAGATCGGGATAGCCATTCAAATCAAGATAAGAGTGGTAAAAATAGGAAAACATGATTTGAATGTCAAGTGTTTATCCATAGTTATGATTCAAAGTCCAAAAGTGAGAAAAATTAATCAAGATTAAGTTCAAGTTGATAGAGTTGAATCTAGATCATGCAAGTTTCTAATGAGTTGGGACTTTCAAAGAAATAAGATCCAAGTATGGATGAGCCTCTACTTCATGATTGTTAATGCATCGAAAAAGTTCTAATGAGGGCATATCATGGAATCCTAAAATGAGTCTTTACAAGGAAATTTCATCATTGCTCCCTATGCAAATGCAATCCTAAAATGCTCTAGACTCGATCCTAGCATGAAAAAGATAATAAAAATGGTAATGCCATGAGAGACTATATGCATTTTTTTGTGTTTTTTTTTTTTTTTATATGCATCAAATGCAAAAGACTCAAAGCAAAAACAAACCAATTAGACATTAACCCACTCCCCCGGACTTAACTTTCACCGTCTCGGTGAAAGAAAAGTGCCAAAAGAGTAGATCAAAACAAGTTCAAATGAAAATGAAATAAAACAAAGATGATATAAACAATGAAGATAGAAGGGTGAAAGTAGATATCACCCGGAATTAGCGTCGTCAGCACCGTGATCTGTCCTTCTCCTCCGTTTGGCAGGTTGGTCCGAGCTCGAATGTGAGCGAGCAGGTGCTCGGTCGTTCCGAGCAGGTGCTCATAAAGTTTTTACCCTTTTTTTCCGGAACATAGGTACTGAAACTCAAGTGAAATGTTAGTAATAAAAGGAGTTTAAAATCAGATTTTGTACAAGAAACCTTACCGGTGGGTTGCCTCCCACCAAGCGCTTGTTTTAAGTCATTAGCTCGACTTTGTAGACCATCTATGCTCAAGGAGGGTCAAACTCATCTCCTTTAGTGTCCAGCAACACTATGTCCTCATGTGGTCTCACCTTCTTGATTATGAACGGACCGGGCCATTTCTTGTCTTTAATCTTTCGGAACCTGAATAACCATCTGAGCCATGATGGGAGGGTCTTTAACTCTACCTTTGGAGCTTTCAGCTCGCTCCGTGATCTGGTGATGTTCTGGTTTTTGGTCCGAGTAGGTGCTCGGTCGGGGCGAGCAGGTGCTCGCTGGGAATCTGACAGAACATCGGATTTTGTGCCCTCGGCCAGACTCAAGAACTCATCTTCTTTCTCTATTCTGGTGTTGGAATCCAGAAACTTAGCAAACCCTTGGGTGTCTTCACTCAGAAAGCCGTGTTCACCTTCGGCTTTTGTCAACGCAACTTCGAGAGAGTCCTTTGCTAGGATCTCTTCAACCTCATTCTCCGACATCTCTACTCCATCGTGGATAACAAAAGCCTGTCCATCCATCATCGGTTTCTCGAGAAGTTTGCTCATCTCAAACCGAACTACCATGTCTCCTAGACGGAGGTCCACTATGCATTCTTCGACATCAATGATAGCACGTGCCGTGTGCAAGAAAGCTCTGCCTAAAATCAACGGATCCTTTGGTTCCTCATCAAGCTCCAAAACCACAAAATCAGCTGGGATTAAGGTATTCCCAATTCGGAGGTGTAAATCTTCAATAACACCCACCGGAAGCTTTTTAGATCCATCCGCAAAAACCAACGAAATATTGGTAGGTTTGAACTTGGTGAAGCCCAAACGCTTAGCCACAGAATATGGCATCAAATTGACGCTGGATCCTAAGTCACACAATGAGCATGCAAACGTGGAAGGCCCTATCTTCACGGAAATCACAAACCTTCCCGGATCACCTTTCTTTGTTAACACCTTATTCTGAAGTACGGCGCTACACTCCTTAGAAACCGTCATCACACTTTCACATTTAGCAATCTTACCAGCAACCAATTCCTTCGTGTACCTCTCGTGTGATGGTATCATTTGCACGGCATCAACCAAAGGGAGCTTCACCGTCAAATCTTCTCGCACCTCCTTACACTCAACATCCTCCAAATCTTTCTTAGATTCCTTAGGAGGTACTGGGTATGGCACCCTTGGCACATAAACTCGCTCGGGGTAAGGCACCCGTGGTATATAAACTCTCTCGGTCTGAGCTTCTGGAATTTTCGCGGGAACATTCTGAGCGAGCAGGTGCTCGGTCGGGTGAGCAGGTGCTCGCTGGGGTGTTTTCTCCAGATTGATCAGAACAGCAGCTGGTGGTGTTCCTGAGCTAGAACCAGTCTCCTTATGCATCATATCCTCCGCGAAATCATCCTCTTGGGCCGGTTGCTCAATAACTTTCTCCTTAGCCTTAACTTGAGAGATTGTGATTGTAGGTGGTGCCAAAACTCTTCCGCTTCTTAACTCAACAGCATTTACCGAATATTCCTTCCTAGGGTTCACTTCACCACGGCCAGGAAGAACTCTAACCGGTCTTTGAATGGCTTCGGCCGTTTGAGCCACTTGTGTATCCAACTTCTTTACATGTGCGGTCACGGCCTCATACTTTGCATTCAGATCATTGTACATGTTGTCCATCTTACTGCCCAGCTCGGATGATGTCTGCTGTTGGTTGGCCAGGACTTGATGGATGAGACCTTTCAAATCATCTTGTTGAGATTGAGGCGCGGAAGCGATTTGTTGTTGGTTCGTTGCTTGGAACCGATTCTGACTTTGGTTGGGAACGAATTGCTTCACTTGAGTGTTGTTGGAGTAGAACTTCTGATTTGTACCCATTTGTTGCGGATAGACTTGGTCTTGGGGGTTCTCCACATTGGTGTTCCGGTAAGAGAGGTTGGGATGGCTTCGGTAGTTGGGATTGAACCCACAGTTTTGATACCCTTGGCCATTTACATAGTTAACCTCCTCTACTCCATCATTCTGATCATCGACAAACGCTTGAGCCATAGGGGCAGCCCCATCTTCTTCCATAAATTTAACCGATCTTTGGTTCTCACGTAGAAGTAGGTTCACTTTAGCCGTCAACTCATCTATCTTTTGGGTGTCAACACTATTGACCCTCTTGGACCTATCGTACTCGGGAGCTTTGTTGTTGGAACTCGAGGCAAGGTTTTCGATGAGCTCAAATGCACCTTCCTTAGTCTTGGTCATGAAGTCTCCATTACTTGCGGCATTCAAAGCATTACGGTAATCCCAATCGACTCCATCGTAGAATATGTTCAAGATTTGCTCATCCTTGAAACCGTGATGAGGACACTCCCTCTTATACTCCTTGAGTCTTTCCCAAGCTTCACCAAAAGCTTCTCCGGAGTGTTGTTGAAAGGATGCAATCTTGTTCCTCAAAGCGGCCGTTTTGGACTTCGTATAGAAATGATCCAAGAACGCGGATCTAGCCTCATCCCAAGTCCTCAATGAACCAGCCGGCAGTGACTTTAACCATCTTTGTGCCTTGTCCGCGAGAGAGAATGGGAACAACTTACATTTCAGAAAATCGGTTGGAACACCATTAGAACCCGTAGTACTACAGATTTCCTCAAAGTTCTCTATGTGGTCCATTGGTATTTCAGCGGGTAGACCATGGAAAAGATGCTGCTTTACCAATGAAATTAACTGAGCCTTGACCTCGTAATCTTGTCTCTGAATGGTCGGAATGACAATGGCCGAACGGTTTTGATAAAACGCATGGGGATTATCCGAATCCCCTATGGTTGGCTGACCCCGCGGCTGTTGCCTTTGCAACTGGGTGATTTGATCTCTCAAAATCTGTAACTGAGCATTCATAGCTTCCTGATCTGCCATGTTTTCTGGGCGAGCAGGTGCTCGTTCGGTTTGAGCAGGTGCTCGGCGGCGATTCTGACGTTCGAGACGAGCTAACTCTTCGTTCGTATGACTGACTAGATCTTCGTTCAGATTTCTCCTCGTTCTTCTACTGGTCATACACCTGAAACATAACAAAAACAAAAACAAAAAAAAACAAAATTAGCAAAATTCTTAGACTATAAATAAAACCAAAATTCAAAGGTAACGCTATTGGTCCCCGGCAACGGCGCCAAAAACTTGATAGTCTCGAGTTTTAACCCAAAATAATGCTGCAAGTGCACAGGCAAAAGCAGTAGTATATAAGGTATCGAATCCACAGAGACCAAGGTTACACTATGAATCTATAGATTTCAAATAAAGCTAAGATAAATTAAATGAGTTGTAAACTGACGTGAGCAGGTGCACAATGTAAATGAGCAGGTGCTTGGAATAAAAATCGGTAATTAAACAATGATAAAAGGCACTAAGCCGAGATGAATCTTTGGTGATTTCGGGTACTTGGGTTGAGCATCTATTCAGGGTCTATTTAAATGCGGTCTAGAACTCAAACATAAATATGTATTGCCCCGCTTTTGGCGATGTATCAATACCTTTGCCTACAACCTAAATACCTACACTTTCGAGTGGATTTAGTAATGAAGTAAACAAGCTTTAATGCAATGGTTCAATATGTTCACATTCAACGGGAACGATCAATGGTGTTTTGGTTACCACCGAATGCTCATCAAAGGTAATTCTAGCAACCTATATCATTTTTGGTGAATAGATTAAACCTAGAGATCAAAGACTAAGTGATCAATTTAGCCTAAGCATTGAGATTTCCTAGAAATGAAGACATAAGAATACCCTATTTGGCTCAACCATCTAAGGCCCTAAATCACCATTGAAAACACCTCGACTTAGCTAGCAAACTACTCGGACATGATTAAATCAAGTGCAACAATCATTAGATAAGGATTCATAATGGAAGATAAGAATGAAAGGGGGTTTAGAATTCTTCTCTAGATGATGATGTGATGATTCGGAAATGAACAGTAGCTTCAATGGAAATGAAGTGGTGATTCGGATTGGTGAAGAACAATGGAAGAACAAAAATAACTTTTATTAAAATCGTAAAAAGAGAACTAAAGGTTTTCTGATTATTTCGTGAATGAATCCTGATTATTCTAAGGAGGCTCAGCTCCTTCAAATACAAGAAAGAAACATTAAAAGCTAAAATATCTCTTAAGACAAAACAAGGAAAGTAGAACAAACCCCATTTATTATGAAAATCAATCAATTCCCTAATGAAATGGGATTGTTTTGACTCATTAACTTCTGGGATTTTGCGTGGGCCTCAAGATGGATTCGGCGGCCAGCTTTATTAGGTTTAGGTTCTGGTGCTTCTCATGCGAGCAGGTGCTCGCTCGGACCGAGCAGGTGCTCGGTGGATTGAAAACTCCTCTTTTTGCTCCAATTCTTCTCCTTTTCTTCATAGAGCTCCAGCAGCTCCAAATTGTGCTCCAAAGCACTTTAGAACCTGAAAAGACATCAAAAGGAAACAAAAAGACAAGAAATGCAACACAAAACCATGGGTAAATTAGGCCAAAAATCCAACATATCAATGGTATCCCTCATCAGACGGCTCACATAGACCACATCATAATAATGCTTATTCCAAGCATCATATACTGCATGTGAGGCATTGGACCTTAGTTTCTCGGGGAGAGCTTTCAGAAGGACATAGTCCTTTCTCTCTTGCTTGAGAACAATTCTCAAGTTCCGATACCAATCTAGGAAGTTGGATCCATTTAACTTGTCCTTCTCAAGGACGGATCTCAACGAGAAAGAGTTCTGATTAGACATAACTGTAATAAGAAAAGGAAAAATCAGTTATGATATTCAGAAAATGAGAAATCTTAACAATTAAGAAAACTCGCATTATATTCAAAACAATGATTCCTCAAATGAATATAATGATCCAAGATCCATGTTTCACCAAAACCCGAGCGAGCCACTGGCTGTCACTCAAATCTTAGCTATATAGGTAAGCAACACTTTGCTAATCATATCCAATATGACTCTTGGTTGTGGATAAGACATCTTATGTTTTATCCACCTGATGTCTATGGGCCCAGAACTTCTGATAGCCCATTCAAGCAAACCAATCTCTTCAGTCATGTAATAGTTGATGTCATGCACTGCAAGCCCATCAACACAATTACCTACTGCCTTACTCATGTCACTGCGGACACCTTGCACTGCAAGCCCACCACGCAATGAAACAAGTCTTGACAGCTGACAAGATCGAGAAGACATCCAAAACACTTGATATTTAGTTGAGGAAATGAACTTTTAATCCTTAACACACATCATATATGCATTTAGGAATCCAATTTCATTAAATCTGGTTCGGTTATTAGATTTTAGGTTCACTATCTAAAATACCTACTGCCTCACTCATGTAACTGCAGACACCTTGCACTGCAAGCCTGTCACGCAATGAAATGAGCCTTGACAGTTGACAAGATAGGGAATCGATCGACACTACCTTAGTGTCGATCGACACTTACCTGTCTGTCACAGTTCTTCGAAACCCGATCAATCCAATTGAACCGATTTCGATAACCGACAGAACCAATACAATAACCGATCAGTGTCGATCGACACTACATTAGCATCGATCGACATTGATCAAACCAGATCCAATTCTCGATAACCGGTCAATCCAATTGAACCGGATCGATAACCGGTCAATCTAATTAAACCGGGTCGATTACCGGTCGGTGTCGATCGATACTACATTAGTGTCGATCGATGCCAACCAAACCGCATTAAACCGACATTCGGTTTAATCGATCTGTTAACCGAGCACGATAACCGATTCAATCCAATTGAACTGGTTAACCAATCGCCTGGTCGTGTCGATCGACGCAACTTTTGTGTCGATCGACACCAACTTGATATCGATTAATATATCAAACTGACGGCAATTGAAAGAGCGTGTCGATCGACACAGCACAACGGTGTCGATCGACACCAACCTCTCTGGAAAAATTTTAAATCACGAGTTTAGCCCGTGTCGATCGATACTACCATAGTGTCGATCGACGCTGGCCGAAAACTCTAATATTTCAATTTTGCAAAACGTTTTTGAAGCAGATTTTGATCTATCAAGCATCCTCTAATCAATTCAACTAATTCGATTATATGCTTTAGATTCAGATTAGTTAAAACCTGGCTCTAATACCACTGTAGGAATTCACACAGGATTTACCGGTTTAATCTCTATTAAACAACCTAGCGAAAGTTCCTTTGCCTAGGATCTAGGGTTTGTAAACTATGAATCTTACAAGAACGGATCTCGAATATACCTGGAGTTTATGCAGCGGAATTGAATCAGGGATTCGAGATCTATAGCGCCCCAAGTGTTGCGCCTCTACCGTTAGTCCACACGCACACAAACTGGAATCCGCCGGAATGCTAGTACCGGTAATCGGATCTCCTGGGGAATCACCGAGTTCTAAAAAGGTGGCTGCGACTAACTAGATTCAGTCTCAAGGTCGTGCCTATTATCCTATATATAGGCCCTTGAGAAAACCCTATTAATTCTGAACCGAACCAGAATCAATTGTGTCATTAAACCGAAATCACTATTTCGGTTCTGCCTTCGTGTCGATCGACACAACTCTTTGTGTCGATCGACACACCCTCTAAACTCGTATATAATGTGTATCTTATACACATTACCTAGATCATTACTCTTAATGATCATTCCCACATAAAGCTCATCCAGCTTGCCTAGGTGTGTGACCCTGTAGGATCATATAATACTAGCAATGAGTTCATAACTCATAGATCATCAGAGGTTTCTAGCAAAACGTCATGACCACCTAGTATTATATGAATGTCTAATCTCGACAGTACAACTATCACTAGAGTGGATACAAGTGTGATTTCAGGACATTCCCAACAGTTGAATTTTTGAATCTAATGTGGAAAGGAAGGCAATGGAGGTAGCTCTTGGGAACTCAAAGGATTACTCTTTGAAACGATACTTGTTGTTTGTGACTAAGCTACAAGAAAAATCAAAGGTTAGTAGTCTCTTTACTCTTTAGAGACAAGTGTTTTTTGTGTGTTTTCACTTCTGTCCTAATTAGGATATTACACTTGTTAAAACATGAAGAAATGGTGCTGATTTTGTCACTGCATATACTTTATAACATGAAAAAATCTTGAACTATGGAGTCTTAAAAGTTGGACTAAGAGATTGTCTTAAATCAAACTGTGGATTATAGGAATTGAAGTTGAAGGGAGAGTGGCATGGGCCTTCAGACATTGAAAGAGCTCTATGGAATTCAAAATCGAAACAGACTAAGGAGACGAAGATGACGACAAGCAAAGAAGAATCATCGTCGATCAGAGAGAGAGGTGCAATCCGATGCGCAAGAGCTACGATGCTTCTCTCCCTTTGTGTTCTGAATAATATTAACTTTTTTTTTTCAAGCTTGATTCTTGAGTAGTACTTTCTTTTGTCAAGCAATAAGCTTCATTAGTACTTTCTTTTGCTTGTAAAATCCAAACTTCTCTTCTTCTTTCTATTGTGCAATTTCAAATTTATGTTTTTAGTACCAAATTAGTATCATATTAGTACCAAATATGTTACTAAAAACTGACCAATTGGTTACTAGATAAAAAAACATCATCACAATTTGGTCTCAAATAAGTGACACAATATTGACTAATTTGTGACCACTTTCTATTTTTGGATCGTAACAAAAGAGTCGCTATTGCGTCGTTAATTAGTCACTCCACAGATTAGTCGTAAATAAGTCGTAAATTAACGACTCGTAAATTTCGATGCATATTAGTCGCTAATTTGAGACTAAAATAAAGAGTCACAGAAGAGTCGCTAATTTGCGACTCGAAAAATTAGCGACTCGACTATTGTGACTCCGGTTTTCGAGTCGCAAATTAGTCGCAAATGGCTCATTTGTGACTCTTTTGTGACTCTTCCCGGAGTGACTAACGACCTGTTTTCTCGTAGTGAAAACATTAAGAATACCCTCAATAGATTGCTTCTTTCCATCTGCAAACACAAGCAGATCATTGTGGAAGTCGTACAATTGAATTTGTAGGGTTGTAGAGAAAATGCGAGACTCCTGAGTAAATCACAATGCAGAAAATGTCGACACTTGCGTTTGCTGTTAAGAGAGCTTTATTACTTTTGCTGTAAAAATTCTGATTCCCACTCTGGGTGAATGCAATGAGCTATTTATAGCTTTTTAGACTAGGGCTAATAATACAACTGGGCAAAGCCCATTAAGCATTTAAATAAATTTTGGCCCATATTATTATTAAGTTCATTTTAATTATGGATTTAATAATATTATGTGTCTAACATGGATTGGACTTCTATAAGCCCGTTTATGATTTCTTTAAGCCTTTTCTTGCAGAATTGTTCTTGTCGTTGCATCGATCTCCTGGGGGTGAAATCCGATCCCTACAATCATCGATAAAGCATAGATGAGTGAGATTTTGGTCTTTACAATACGTGTGGTAGCCAAATTTTTTTTCTAGAGCCGCCTTGTCCAACATCTTGGAAAGCATGTTCATACAAAGGACGAAGAGTTACGGCGATAAGGAGCATCCTTGTCGAAGACCTCTTTGACTTCTAAAAAATCCAGCCAATTCACCATTCACCTAAACCGAGAAAGAAGCCGTCGTAATGCAAAGCTTGATCCAATGAATAAATTTTTCATGGAATTTCAGAGCTGATAGGATGGAGAGCAAAAATGACCATTGAACCGAGTCAAAAGCCTTGGAGATATCAATCTTTACTGCACATCTCGGGGATACTGTATCCTTATGATAATTTTTCACCAATTCTGAAGCTAACAAAATGTTTTCCATTAATAATCGATTCTTCACAAAAGCCGACTGATTTGGTGCAATGAACTTCGGAAGTACCGTTTTGAGCCTATTTGCTAAAATCTTCGAAATGATCTTATACAAGACATTGCAACATGATATGGCTCTATAGTCTCGTATCACTGTCGCTTCTGCCTTTTTAGGGATTAGAGCCAGAATAGTGGTGTTAATTCCTTTAGGTAGAAAACTTTTCTTAAAAAAAAGATTGAACCGCAACTACCAAGTCTTTACCCAAGATTAACCAAGCCGCTTTAAAGAAATCCACAGTATAGCCATCAGGGCCAGGCGATTTGTTACATGCCATAGCAAACACCATTACCTTGACTTCTTCATTTGTTACGTTTGCACTTAGCTTCTCAATATCAATATCACTGCATTCGAATTTTAGTAGATCACTAAGCATACCTACGGTGATTTCCTCTAACGCGACATGTTCAGAGAGAAAACTTTTAAAGAAATGTTCGGCTTCCACTTTTATGTCCTCCTGAGTTATGGCAATGGAACCATCCTCTCTCTTGATTTCCCGAATTGAGTTTCTTGCTTCCCTTACCTTTGCTGTTTGATAAAAATATCGGTTGTTTCCATCACCAATTTTTAACCAATGCAACTTTGATCTTTGTCTCATAAATTTTTCTTCTAACTCTGATAATCTCTGCCACTTCACAAAAGCACGTGATTCCTCCTCCATCACAATATGAGATGGGTTCATTAAAGTCTTTTCTTGGCACTCACATAGGTCCTTATATGCATGCTTAGTTCTTTTTGGTAAGTCTCCGAGGTAGTCCTTGCTAAGCTTTCTCAACTCTGGTTTTAGTGTTTTCAGTTTTTCGACAATCGATACATGGCAGAAGTAGAATGGAACAACTCTTCAGTTCTTCCCCAGTAAGACTCCATTAACTTCAAAAATCCTGGAGAATCAGCTATCGCGTTGGTGAATTTAAAAGGTCGTCTTGGCTTTTTTAATTCTTTTGTGATATGTATCCGACATCGCAGGTGATCGGAGCATCCTCCGGCTTCAAACACACAACACGATTGTGGATAGGCCTGTAACAAAGCATCACTCATTAGAACCCGATCTAATTTTTTGCATATCAACCCTTCATCTCTCTTGTTACACCACGTGAGAAGTGGACCATGTGCAGCCATATCCATTAGAGAATTATATCGAACCAATTCTTGGAAATCTCGTGTACCCTGGTTCAGAGTTGAAAGAGATATGAATAGGGGCGGGCATTCGGGTACCCGTTCGTGTTCGGATCAGGTATTTTGGATTTTTGGATATTTCGGTTTAGAGATATAATACCTATTTGGATATTTGAAAACTTCGGGTCGGATTCGGTTCGGTTTCGGTTAGGTTCGGGTTTGGATTATCCATAATACTAAAAAATTGTCGTAAATATTTAAAAACTATTCCAAAAGTTTATAATTACCTCGCTTTGTTTTTCATTTGGTCCAATTTAATTATTTGTTATTCAAATTATCCAGAAATGCTCTAAACCAAATAACAATTTTTTGTTGTTGTAATATTACAAATAATAACATAAACTGGTTATTTTTACCGAAATGTATATACAGTATCCGAATTGATAAAAAAAACAAAGAAAAAACTATAAAAATCATATAAACTATATGAACACACCCGACCTTAACTCTAAATATATTTAGCTTTGTTTATGTTTTGTATATTTTGGGTACCCGTTCGGTTATCGGTTCGGGTTCGGTTTCGGGTTTTTAGTTTTAAGTATGGAAAATCCGTTCTAATATTTTAAAAAATTGGTTCGGATTCGGTTTGGATAATTTCGGTCGGATTCGGTTCGGTTTTTCGGTTCCGGATATTTTGCCCACCCATATTCCCGAGTGCTCTTCTATTTTCAATATTTCATTAAAGTCCCCAAAAATCAGCTATTATCTCGAAAACAGAGGTGAGTCATGATGAATTTTTAAGTCCTTCCATAATTCCTTTCTTTCCTCCACATCATTTGATGCATAAACGAATGAACAAAAGAACTCTCTGTCCATTCCGTCAAGTAACACCGAACAAGTAATGATTTGTCCACTCTTGTAAAAAGGGGTGACACGTACATTTGATTTCCACACCACCCAAATCTTCCCCAATCGATTGTGTTCATAGTTAGTCAATACTGACCAATCCTTAAAAACTGTAGAGACGATCTTCTTAACTTTCCTCTCTTTTACTCTAGTTTCCAATAAAGCACAAAACTGAAAATTATTTTGTTTTATCCAATCCTGGACGATTGTTTGTTTCGTAGATTGATTGAATCCGCGCAAGTTCCAGAAGAAACCATACATCAAGTGTTTTTTCTGGTGGTCGACCGTTAATTCAAATCACTAGGATTTTCATCTCTAGCTTTTTGAGTATCGGGGTCCGAGAGAAAAACTCTTTAAGAACTCTTTAAGAGGATGATTTTAATGTGGACCGTGCAAATTTTATTTTCAAATGCTTCTGTTTAAAGGCTCTAAGGTTTGACCTTTTGCATATGAACAATCATTGTTGATTTCCTTTATATGTGTGGCATAAATCTGATGGCATGTGATTATTGTGTTGTTTTGATATATATGGTTAATTTATATAGCAAGATAAGAATTTTTACAGATTAAATTGGGGGCTGGTCCATGATATGTGACTGATCAAGCGATGTTCACAATGAGAATTTTGGTCATGAGGAGCAACATTGTACTTCTATATTCGCAGAGCCTCTATGTCGGATATATAAAGGTGCTATTTATAGTATACGATTAATCAAATTCTTAATTGAACGCATTATTGAGAACTTTGTAGAGATTTTCCTAGAGTTTTAATGATATGTTTTAAGAAGAGAACCGAAATTGTCAGAATGCGTGGGTTTTGTACAATTGTGTCTTCTTAACGTGCGATTTAGAAAATGTTGTACTAAGCATTATTCTTAATCATCGTGCCATAGAGTAACCTAAAAATGTATTTCAAGAGAGGAAACGTAAGAGATGGGCGTAACGCATAATTAAGACCGTCTTGAGGAGTGGGAGGGTAAATAAATTGCTAGGTTTATTTATAAATGAGTGAGGAGAAACCTCTTCTTATTCTTCTCAACTTCAATGCTAGGTTTCCACTCGGAAGTAGCCGAGTTCATCAAACAAGAAGAGAGATGTTAATTAATCATTTCTTAATGATTGGTTTGTGATGATGATGGTCTTCAAATAGGGAGGAAAGTGATAACGGGAAGCTTTGTAGGAAGCACGAGGAGATGTTAAGTTGGATTATGTGAATTTTGCGTTTGAGCGGCTCAGGAAGAACGATGTAAGTGGTTGATGTGGAAGGAAGGAAACTCGAGGCTTGATTTATGAAACTCGAGGGTCGAAGCTTTTTACATACCCGATTTGGAGAATTTTTGTTGTTGTGAGTTTTACAGTTGTCACTACTTTTTATGTGAAAATAGTACAAGAATAACGATGTTTACTATATCTATGACCTATGAAAATGATGACGTGGAAGACATTCCATGAAGATGAACAAAAATTATTGTTATCCCACAAATAAGCTATAAAGATGGTTTTCTTATTCTTCTAGATCTCATACTCAGAAAATATTATGAGAATCCAAGCCATATTTGAACAAACAATGTATATATACCAATCATCAGTAATGCCCCATGGGACTGTTAACATATACCCCAATTGACACGGCAGTGGTACATTTATTTTCCAAACACATATTTACGTTTCGTAGATAATTTATGAATAGTGTCTATAGAGTAAAGGTTTATATAAGTAATTAGAAATTTTGCGAGAGTGGGTAAGACATGGACTTTGATGATAAGAATGTTCAAATCAAAGTAATGGCTAGATGAGCATGGGAGATAGGAGCAGCTATGGGGGAACTAAATACCATTCCATACTGTAAGTAAATTTGTGGGGTTTAGACTCTCGTATTAAGGTTTAGTACCACTTAGAATCCACACATTTAGTCAATTTGTACTGATTCAAATCGATATGTTTTTTCAAATCGGTATATTTAAACCATTTCATACTGTAAGTTCATTTGTGAAGGTTTGGAATCCCAAATTAGGGTTTAATACCACTTAAAATTTGTATACTTAGTCATTTCGAACTGATTAAATTCGAAATAGTTATTCAAATCGATTTGTTTGGATCATTCCATATTGTAAATACATTTGTGAGGGTTTATGCTTTCATATGAGGGTTTTATACCACTTAAAATCCACATACTTAGTCAAACTGAACTGATTAAAATCAATATATTTATTTAAACAGTGCTATTTAAATCATTCCATACTGCATGTACATTTGTGAAGGTTTAGACTCTCATATTAGAGTATAATACTCTTGATTTTTAAATAATTAAGGATAAATTTATATATTATATTAATTCTAAACATTTTATGGTTCATTATTCACCTTTTTAGTTCTTTTTCTTTTCATAAAATTGAAAATTGTAGTCATATATACAACACAAAATATTAATATATATATATTAAATTATCAGAAAATTTTTATTATAAATTTTAATATCCGCGCAAGAACGCCGGTAAAAAACCTAGTTTAGTACCTCAAAATCAGCTATGTCATCGATGAGACGGGTCTTTGCGGCTAAATACTGGACGAGCATCGGTACAGATCTTAGCCATTCCATACATTGCTTCGTCCCTCTTCCAAGTCCCATATATAATATAGCTTGCTATGTTGCATAGGCACATGATCCGCTCGTGCCCATTTTGATAAGCTTATCAGCATCCAAGTTTTGTACGCACGTTGTATCCTTTAAAGAACAAAAACTGAAATTCGTTTACCCAAAAATAAATTATATCTTGTATAGAAAATGTTTGTATTGTGTAAGGAATATGTTTTTATATATTATTCAAGATTAATACAACGAGTTATTTATAAGAGAAGATTCCTAAATCAGAAATCCCAATGTTAATCATGATCCTAAATCAGAGAGAGATCACAATATCAATTATGATATTTGATATGTACACGAGATTGATCTCCATATCTCTAACACCCCCTCCCTCAAGATAGAGGGGACATGGTTATTTCAATCTTGTCTCTGAAATCAATGAAGCGTGCTCGTGATAACAGTTTAGTTAATATATCTTTGGTGTTGCCGTTAGTAACAATTGGCTCATACAACAACTTGACTTCAACAACGCTTTCTTTTAAGGTACTTTAACGGAGAAAGTATACATAGAGCAATCACCGGGTTTTGTTGATACCGATCATCCGATACACGTTTGTCGCTTACACAAAGTAATCTACGATAGTTAATATGTACACGAGATTGATTTTCATATCTCTAACATATTTTTGTCCATTGTTTTGTTCATCGAAAGACAAAGGCAAAATGAAAGAAAACGATGTGCATGTACATTGTCATCATGACCACATTTAGTAAATATAGTAGAACGTATCTAGTTTATCTATTTTACACCATGTTTGGAGACTTGGAGTTCAAATTTTATTTAATGTATAATTTCTTAAATTAGATGGATTTTTTTTTGGAAAAGTTTAATGTGCTAAATGGGAAATCATCTGTCTAATTAGTCTTATGTACTGCAGATTATATTGGTCATCAAAACATATTTAGATTTATCCTGTGAACATTACATTTTCATTTTGTAAACTGTGATTTTGTAGATATTTGGTTTGTTTAATTCAGTTTTTTTCTTTAATCAAACAATAATTAAAATGTATATTTAGGAGTGTAAACCATGTTGTGATGGAGATTTCGTGCTTTGTCCTTAGATATTGAGGATGGCATGTCTGTCTTCATAAAACAATTAATTATGCAAAATAAAATAATCTACCGTCACTCTAATTTTTTTCAATCAAACAGCAAAGCATGGGGATATTCAATTTCTCAAATTTGTGTTGTATAGATTTTAATATTCATTTTAATTAATTTCTTAAAAACAAGATAATGACGCGTTCTTTATAAAAAAAGTTTGAATGATTGCAGCAATGAACGAATTAATCTTCTTTTCTATGTCCATTCTATTCTTATGATCGGATAATAATGTGTCATGTTCAATTTTTTTTAAAAATAAAATATCCAGTAATTAGCTTTCAGCAAAAAAAAGAAAAAAAAGGGAGAAAAAATGTTTAGATATATAAATGATAAAAATATAGTTTTCTACAAATACAATCGTATATGCCTTACAGATCACAATGGCGGGTCCCATTTTCTATATTTGCCAACTATAATAACAGTTTCGTCAGCTGGCACATTCGTTCCGAAATTACGTATCTACCCTTCTCATCCTTTCATCTCTGTCTGTCTTATATTAGACCATGAACCGGTTTGGGGTTATTAGTTTGGCTTTGGTAAAACATATTCCCGGTTTACTCTGGTGAACCGAACTTTCCCATTAGCCAACAGAATCGGTTTTGGCGCCAACGAGAAAAAGATAAGACAATGACAGAAAAAGAAAAGGGTAGTTACGTAATTTAAATGAAATCCCAAGGGTAGTTTGAGCTAATCCCTTCTATAATAGGAGGAAAGGCTTGTTAAAAATCACAGAAACAAAAAAAAAAAAACAATTAGTTGGAGAATTAAGAACGAAGAAGATCCTCAGGAAGATCATCATCTCTCAAGTAAGTTTTATCATCAAAACCTCATAACTTAGAAATAAAATAAATATACGTTCTTGATTCATACTTGTAAACATGTTCTTTTTCGATCATGTAGAGGTGAATTGATGCTATTTTTTGTTTTCAATCATCTCGTAATTGTGTTCTGATATTTTCTTGAGATTTTACATAACTAGGGAGCTAGAGATTATACTTAAACCGAATGATAGTATAAAGACAAGATTTTGATATATTTTGTTATAACCTATAGTTTGTATACGCAGATGTATCTTAAGGCGTATAAGTGTATAAAAAAAAATTAAGGTTGATATATTTAAAAAAGAAAAAAAAAAGTTTGATATTATTGGGTTTGATATATATTGATATTTCTATATAATCTTTATCAAAAAAAAAAAAAAAACAAAGAAGAAAATATTGTATAAATTCCTATTCAGTTTTTCTTTTCTTTTTGGGCTAAACATTCCTATTTAGTTTAGGACTTCCTTTCCTTATTTCCTTAGGTTTATACGTAGAGTTCTTATAAATACAATCTTAATTTAACAATCTTGTAAGGTTAGTTTGATTTTTTTTTTTTTTTGGGGAGATTGTAATACGGTTCGCTAGAGAATTTATATTATATATATATACACGTATAAATGTATAAGTTACAAAGGTTGATGTACAAGAATTAGATGATCCTGTTTCGATCTTTGTCTTTAGGTTTAAGATCTTTTGTTTTCGTTCATGTTGGATTGATGACACAAAACGGTAAATAATACCGGAATAGTTAGAAGAAACAAGAGCTAGCGGTCAAAAAAAAGGTTTCTAATAATTATCTATTTTTGGTGGTAGGTTAAATAAAAGAAAGATGGGTTACTGGAAATCAAAGGTTGTTCCAACAATGAAGAAATTGTTCGAGAAGAAGAAGGCTCCGGTAGAAGAGAAGCCACGTGAGGTGGTGGAAGTTGTGGAGGAGGTCGTCAAAACTGAAGAACCGGCCAAGGTGGAAGAAACCAAACCGGTGGAAGTTACAACCGGAGAGAAAGAGATTGAAATAGTTGAAGAGAAGAAAGAAGAGGATACACCGGCTCCAGCCCCGGTCCCGGCTGCTACAGAGGAAAAGAAGCCAGCCGTGGAAGACGAAAAGAAGGCCGTAGTCGAAGAGAAGACTCCTGCCGTGGAAGAGAAGAAACTGGTGGAGGAAGAGAAGAAGCCAGCCGTGGAAGAAGTTAAGAAAGACGTTGTTACCGCAGCGCCAGTGGCTGAAGCTCCATCAACCAAGGCCCCGGAAACTACTCCGACGGTTGTGCCGGTTAAGGCTCCGGAAACTCCTGCGGCAGAGCCAAAAAAGGCTTGAGTGTTCACCTATTCTTTTTCTACAAGTAAGAAAAAAAATGGAAGGAAAGGAAATATAAATTTTCTTCTTATCTTATTTTTTTTCTTTCTTTTAATTGGGTTTGTCTTGTGTTGATAAAAACTTTTTTGTTGGTTTTTTAAAAATGTGTTTAAATTTGTTTATTTATTATCCATGTGAGTTTTCTACTCATTAATTTGCTTGTTTCGATTATATATTTTATCCAATTGAAATTTATCTTCTCATATTCACTGTTTTTAAATTTTAAATTTTTGATTTTAGAAATAAAAGATTCAATCTACTCCCTCCGTTCTTTTTTATTTGATGTTCTAGAATTTTCACATTTATTATGAAACACATTAATTTTGTAGTTATAAATGTCTTGTTTTTTTAATAAACAATTTTCTATAAATTTAACTCAATAGTAATTCAATAAAACCAATTATTGTGTCTTGAAATTTACATTTCATTATTATTTTTTCATTAAAAATACATTGAAAATGTAAAAAATCAATTTTTTAGAAATAATTTTTTTCCCTCGAACATCAATTAAAAGAGAACGGAGGGAGTATATTTTAGATTATTGTTTCTTTAATACCTTTTTGTCTACAAGTTTTTGATATTTTTGGTGATGCAACCTCAAGATTTAACACAAACTATTTTACTGTATTAAACATTTAGACTACATAAGTGGTTTTTAGTATTTAATTTTCTTAATTACTACTATTTGATTAACTCTGAATCTTTGTTTGTTGTGTAATCGATTTTAGTCTAATGACAAACCAACATACAAGAGTTAAACATTATTAAACTGTACATCAGACTACAAAAAGTAAATTTAATTTAATTTAGTTTTTATTTTTAGTAAACTCAGCAATATATCTGGTTTACTTTAAAATAATCATACCTTATATATATACACTAATAAATGTAATTCTCTACTATAGTTTCGAGAAGTGGCAACAAACATGACATCTTCAGATTACATTAATTGGAGATATAAAGTAATATATTAATGTTAAAATGTAATGACAATAAAAATATTCAATATTCATACGTGTAGGCAAGAAATACAGTAACTTGAAATTGAAAGCTCACAGGGACTCGAATATTATAGGCAATCAATTTCTTAATTATTTTTAATCAAATGACGTGGTACGCAACTCTTCTTTATTTCCACTGAAATTTCGTTTTTTTTCCTTTCTAACACATTAGTTGCGTAATCTTCCACGATAAGATTATTAGGACTTAAAATACTTTCCAATAATCGTTGGATTCGAACTTATCTTAAATTTATGGGTTCAAGGTCATCCTTTTGACTATTGACCAATTCATCTCCATTTTCATTTCAATAGACCAAGATAAACCAAATACACATGTAACTAACCAAATATGAAGAAGAAGAACTCATCGTATATCAAAACCACCGTCTATATATACAAACCAACCCCCCTTAATCATTTACTCAGAATAATCATTTAATCAAAATACATAAATCTTTTTTATTGAATATTAGTGCCCTCATTATCTTTCCAATGCAAGAAAGGCATAACATTATCATTTATAAGGTTTTATTTTTTCTGCAAATAGCATTGACTAATCACAAAGACCTCAAAGGTCAGATTAAACACATTCATTGATCGTTGTCAAATCTTTCTTGACACTTTTTTTTGGGAGTTATTTCTCGTTAATTCCTGGGGATTCATTCAAGTTGCAAACTAGATACACAATAATTTTAAACTACATTTGTTTAAGTTCGTTTTTTTCGGTCTCTTATTCATGTGGTTCGGCTCAAAACAACAAATTTTGTTTGGTTTTGTTTTATCACAAGTTCTTGTAAACCATCATCAAATGAAAATTTAAACTAAACAATTGAAATCACGGTCAAGAATTGATTTTTTTATCACACCTACAAAAGAAGGCAAGATTATAACCTTTGATCTTCTCGATTCCTTGTATTTTGTTTCTTCTTTTTTCAACATAGGGATCGAGAAAGAGAAACCGATACGCGGAAAAAAAAAAAACTTTTTGTCATTCAAGAATCGTCTACAAAACAAACTTTTAAATACAAGCAAACTTCATCAAAAACAAACTAAACTACAAATAAGTGCCGAAAAAAAAAAAAAAAAACTACAAATAAGTAAACCCGCATCGTTTCCATTCAAAACCTTATTTTTTTATTATCAAGTTTCCTTTTGAATGAAAATTAAAAAAAAGAAAAGCTTCCATTTGAAACCTGAGTTTTTAATCAAATTTTCCAAGATCAAAGTCTTACAATCATTTCTTCCAACAATAGTTGGAAAATAAAAAAAGTAGCATCAATTGAATTGCGTCTTAATGGGCCAAGAAGTGGGCCGAATATCAAAGCAGTTCGGGACTAATTATTCAAAAATAAAACATGCGGTCTCAAATCGAAGACTATAGAAAGTTCAAGGAGCTAAAACAAATCATCACAATAACAGATCCTTTACACACAGAAAATTATTGAGTGGGCTATAATGGGCCGAATTCGAAATAGCCCGTTGGTTACTAGTTGGCCACAGATCGAAGTTTAAACAAAGTCCAAGGACTGAAAAAGCAATATATTAAAATTAATTGACAAAAGAATAAAATAAAATAAGAAATGGTTCGCCACAATATCGCACCCACTATTTCTCCTTCCGTTCCTCTTCTTCTTCTTCCTCCTCATCACTGTATAACGCAGAGTCTCCATTTCTCTTCTTCTTCTTCTTTTCTCTCTCTCTACACAGATTCGTCTTCTTCTTATCCCTTTAGGGTTTTATCTTTCTCTTTCTCTATTTTGATCGGTTCGAGAAAAATAAGAACAAGGAGGAAGGTATTGTTGATTTTGTTCTTCCTCGTTGTATCGGAGAAAATCAATGGAGGAGAAGAACTAAACGAATCTGAGTAATAATCGCAGATCGTAATCGGAAAATCCAGAAATTCGAATCGGTATATATATAAATATAATGATGAGGTTCCTCTCTTTCTTCTTCTTCTTCGATTTCACTTTCTATGATTTTCTAATATCATCTTTTTTCAATCGACTTCTTCTTCTGATTTTTCCGATTGTTTTTGGTGTTTTTCTGGAGTTTTTCACTTTCTTATGGGATCTGGGGTTTTGAATTTGAATTTGATTTCGATTTCGAAAACTCCAGATTCATGATTTTTTTTTTTTCTGATTGAATTCGTAAGATCAGATTCTTAATCTATAACACAAAAGTTGAAAATCTCACTGTCGAAAAAGCATTTCTCCAATTTCAATTTCTGGATTACTTCTTTATAATCTGTTTGTGTGTGTGTGTTTGACAGGTATCAGAGAGTAAGCCCAGATTATCTTCCTCTAACAAATACCAAAAAGCCCTACTTAAGACCATCACCATCCAGATCCAACGAAAACGGAAGAACCACCACCACCACCACCGCGATTTCAACCGGAGGAGGAGGTAGATTCAACGGTACGACGAGCACAAGCATCATCAACACTAGCTCGAATCTAGATGGAGTTCCTAAAGGATTCCGATTCAGATCCTCCACTACCACCACCACAACACAACAAGATCTCTCTAACGCAAACCCTAGCCGTCACGGCGGAGGAGATGGATTGTTACAGTGGGGACAACGGAAACGATCACGTGCCTCTAGAACCGAGATCCGATCGGTCACCGTCGCAGTCGCAGCAACAGCTGCAGATGATTCGTCTTCTTCCTCCGGACAAAGTTTGATTCCGTCGAGCAAAATCCAGAGAAGATCGACGAATCCGTCTATGCCGCCTCCGTCAATGTCACCGTCGCCTCTTTGCGGCGGAGGAGGAAGGAGTACGAATCCGAGAAACGGTTTCGTTATCGGCAAGGAATCATCTAGATTCATCCCTACCAGGTTTAGCTCAAAAATCTCTTTCTTTTTATTTTTGCTTCGTTTTTAAGAATTTATTTGGATTTTTTCCTTTTTACAGAGCTTGAAAATCTAAAAGTATTTCTGTATTTAAATTTATTTCTCTAATTGTAACCTTCAGTATATATTGATTTAATTATTTTATTTTGTTTTGTTATTGAGATCCAAGTATTTTGGTTCATGCCATTCAATTGTGTGTTAAATACCTTTTTTAAACCAAAGTTTGGTTTGTTGATCTATAAAAACTCTTTATGTGAATTGACAATATTACCCTTGTAAAGAACAGAAGCAATTCTATGTCCTTTGTTTTTCCCCAAAATCTCAATTTATAGTTTTTTTTTGTTTTTCTCTTTGTGGGTAGCATTTTTATTGGTTTGTTGGGTTACTTCATATAAATAAAAGTTTTTATTTGATTCACATCTGTTTTAATATACTACCAGATCTTGAATTTTCTCTTTACCTTTCTTTGACCCAGTCTTCAAAAATCACCATTTTTGGTAGATCCCCCCTAACCTGTTTATGATTACATCTCTCTGGGTTTTAATTTTTTTTTGGGTTTGTGTGTGGTTGGGTAATCTTTAATGGGTATTAGTTTCCTTTCATAAATTTCTTCACTTTTTAACAAAAAGAGAAAACTTTACTAACCTGTCCAACACTACCTAATCATCTTTGTGTGGGGGTTTTAACTTGTAAGTTGTTGTGTAATCTAATTTTGAATCATGCCTAGGCATCTAGAAGATCGATCAGCGACCGGTTCGCCGTCAAGAAACATCGGTGTTGGTAGTCGGATGGTGTCTAGATCGGCTAACGTTGGTTCTAAGCGATCTCCTCCATCTCCGGACAAGACTGAGACTAGATCAAACGGGAAGGATCATCAGAATCAGAGACAGAATGGGTTAGATCATAATCATCATCATCATCATAATCAAAGGATGAGTCGATTAGAATCAACGGCTCAGATTCATTCAGAGATTGAGATGAATAATGGAGAGAAAACAACATCAGTTGAAGTAAGAGAATGGCCAAGAATCTACATTGCTTTGTCTAGAAAAGAGAAAGAAGAAGATTTCTTGGCTATGAAGGGAACTAAACTCCCTCATCGACCTAGAAAACGATCCAAGAACATTGATAAAGGCCTCCAGGTTTGGTTATTTTTCCATAATTTAGATTCATATTTGTGTAAAAAAAAGTAGAAAATGAATTTTGACAAATTTTGGTGGTTTTGTTTGTTTTATTGGCAGTTTTGTTTTCCAGGGATGTGGTTGTCTGATTTGAACAAGAGTCGGTATGAAGTTAGAGAGAAGAAAAGTGTGAAGAAGGTAACATTTACGAAATTATATACTAATCTGATTTTGCAAGGTTTCTCAAATCTGTTTTAGATTAGAAGAAGATAGATCTAAAATGTTTTGATTTCATATGGATTTTAGTTATAGAGAGAAAATTGAGTGGACCTTATCAAAAACCCCAATGAGTGATTTTTAATGAAGATATATTTAGACGACATGGGAATCATGAACATAAATGATTAAAATTGGTTTATAAGTAATTTACTTTTGGTTTGGCTTTGGCTAATTGAATATTTGGTTTGCAGCAGCAGAAACGAAGAGGATTAAAAGGAATGGAAATTTTGGATTCTGACTCAGAGTAGGCACGTGTGGATCGCAAATGACACACGTACGAAAGCGAGTTGATAATGGAGTATTTCGTCTGTGTTTCTTTTTCATTTTTGGAAAACACTTATTTTCTCTTTTTTTTTGTTTATCTTTCTATATTATTTTCGTTTCCTCTTTTTCCGAAATTCTTTTTTTGTTTTTGTCCTACTCTTCTCGTGTACAAAAATTAAAAGGCGAAGATGCGTCTTGGTAAGTCAAGATTTCAGAAGAAAAAAGAAAGCAATAAATAAATTTTTGGTTTGCTTGAATCACATTTTAATATCTCTCTGTACGAAACCTCTCCTACTCTCCAGAAGAATCTAAAACTCGAGCTCGCCGTTAGTCCCGGCGACCGGCTTCTTGCCGGCGTTGGGGATACGCATATGTATATATAGATTTGGTCTTATTAGGTAGTTTCTTCAGAGTTTCTCTGATTTAGGTTTCGGCATGTTCGACTTTTGTTTCCGATCTTAGATCGGATTTAATTTCCGGTTAATCGGGTTAAATTCCAGCGATCTGT
This sequence comes from Draba incana, assembly GCA_963576765.1. Lineage (NCBI taxonomy): Eukaryota > Viridiplantae > Streptophyta > Magnoliopsida > Brassicales > Brassicaceae > Draba > Draba incana. The sequence continues at coordinate 8,669,496 of OY755211.1, read as the reverse complement.
TGGAATTGAATCTGTTTTAACATGGATATCGTTTTATCCTCCCTCTTTGGTTGTATTCAGATTCCGATTATTTTTTATTACGGATCATTTCCGATCGAAGCCATGATTCTCAATTTCTAATAGCATAAGTCTGTGTCCTTGTGAGTTAGGCAAGGTGTCTATTGAGATTTTGAGTATCAATGTTTTTGGAGATTCTTGAAAGGATTTATACAAAAGTTGAAGTGGCTGGGTTTAGCCTAGGTTTTTTATACCTTTTCTTGAATTCTCTGTTTTAATTTCGGTAGGATTTGGTTCTTCCGTATGTAAAAACTCGGTGAATAAAGGGGTTGGATTTTACTTGGGTTTTCGGAGTGAAAATTGGAATATATAGTTCAACGGAGAAAGTTACTGCTTTTGTTGAAAGCTTAGCCGGAGATTCTTTTAACTTAATCGGAAAATCTTATCAAATTCTCATGGCTAGGCGGTGCGGTGGCCAATTATCATCGGCGGTGAATTTTCTCTCATCCTCAACTTTGATGCTGCCACGTGTTGAAGTCAATGATGGTTGTTGTTCTGTTTATTCTTATCTCATTTACAAGTGTTAAATTGATATAATCATGTGTTGTAATTCTGTAAAACCCAATGTAAGCAGGCCTTTTGGGCTTTATAAATCAAAATCAGTTGACAAAAAAAAAAAATATATATACACATTTATATCTTTTCAAATAGTGAGTTTAAACAAACTAAAACTATGGATACGTAAAACGTAACTGTGACAAAGAACTATATAGCATTTTATGCGGCAAGAATATATTTGGGGTTAATATTGAAAAAAAACAAACAATAATACTTTGATAACGACATTTAAATAAAGCTATCAACTAGTTTAGAAAAGAAATCTAAATTTCCGATTCTTTCATTTCTCTACGGAACCGGAACATTTGAATTCAGCCTCCACCAAAAAAGAAATGAGTCGGACTCTTTATTCTTTAATGGCCGGTTTAATTTGGTAAACCAGAGAACTAAAAGGTCACAATCACATTAGAAATTCCCAATTCTTTGTCTTCCCGGTTTGAGCCGGAGAGAAGTCCGGTTAATCTGGCCATCAACTTAATGAAGTCCAAAAAATTTGTCTCACCAAAAGGAGTAACTAGAAAAAAATCCAGTTAAAAGTCTTCGAGAAGATCTAAGATTGATAGTTACAGAATCAGAATCTTAAACCTCAACATAAGGAACACTTTAAGGAATTTGGATTATATGATTTCAAATTTTAATTTGATAATTTTTCCTTTCCTTGTGTCATTTTGTGCAACTAAGAAAAGAAAAGACTAAAGGAGCAATCTTAGTTAGTTTAAATCTTTTGAGTCAATTTGGCAAAACAAAATCATAGAGCATTTCATTATTCACATTTGAGTATCTGATCAAATCTTTGCAACTAAAACTCTATGACTCTTGATTTCGAAAAACACTCGATAATATTACGGGTCTCACAGAGTTTCCATTGCTTCACTGGTTCGCACAAACGGACTGGAACCGAGTTAGACCAGTCACTAAGATCAGGTAAATCCCCGGTCAAGGCAAGAAAGTTAAAACCTTGTGAGTCCGGTGTTCTCTTCCAGCTAACCTGCGACAAAACAATAACCCGCAAAATTAGGTTAAATCTTTCATTCAAATGCGCAATTAATTAACAAAGTATGAAGTTGAAATGTGTTTACTTGTCCAGGAAATGCTTCTGACAAGATCTCGATGGTAGAATTCAACTTCCAACCTGAATCATCTAACTCCAAACGCGGTTTTCCATTTGATGCAACTTGTTCTGTTTCAATGCCAGCACAATTCACCATAATACGACCGTTAGGCATTAGCCTGCTTGCTAAATCCAGCCACATTGGAACCTGCACAAAACTCAACTTCAATATATACTCTATGGTGCAAATACTACTCTATATGTGACTAGTAACCGTTTAAAAGTACCTGTTGCAACTTATCTAAGACCTTTCCATCAGAGAACAAATCAACAATGATCCCTAAATCAATACGAATCCAATAATTCAGATGACGAACAACAGAGATAGGCGACATAAATTATCGGGGAATCTCACCAGCGTATCGTCCTGTAACATCTTGAGAAGGAGAGAGAGCATCGTCTACACAAACACAAAGCCTACCGCCTTTTGATGTCGGTTTCTCTAGCTCGGATAGTCCAAAATAGTCTCTTGCTTTCTCAATCAACTACTGTCCATAAAAGAAATCACAGTGAACTCAAGATTCCAACAATGAAAACGGAAAACGCCGCAAGAAATTTGAAAATACATACAATTTCATCAATTTCCCAACCTTCAAGCTGCATTGAAGGCCACAACTCAAGAATCAATCTTGCAGCTGTTCCACCACCCTAAAAACACACGAACAGAAGAAAGTAAACACAAACCCCCATTCATTTTACATTACGGATCATCAAATCGGTATGAGATTCATCGAATAGTTCTCACCAAGCCATAGATTGCAACTGGACCATTAGGGATAATAGGTGGTAAACTAGCAAACTCATCCTGCAACAAAGTATTGATAGGATTCAAATCATAGCCATCTCTGTTATCTCTCACAAAAACCACATTAATGGATTTTTGAAGCTAAGTCATTTACAAAAAGGAAGAATCTAACATACCCAATATGAATTAGTCCAATTCTGACCATCCTTATTGATAACACTATGCACATTCTCTGCATAATGAAGAAAACAAGGTTACAAAAGTAAAAGATTTGATAAAAATGCAAACTTTAGGATTTAGGGTTAAAAAAAATCTCACTAGTTGAATCAAGGAGAAGATATCTGGAAGCAAGAGTATCGACTATAACAATCTCATTGTATCTGCTTCTTACAGCTGTCAAAACCCAGTACTCTTCTTCTTCTTCTTCTTCTTCCTCTTCTCTGCTAGATTCTTGTTGAATTTGCCTCTCATTAAGATCACTTTGCTTGATACAATACGAAAGTGAGAATCTGGGTTTCTTCAAAATTGGGTTTATGAACAAAGGTTTTGAGAATTGGGATGTTCTATACGAAAGGAAGCAGCTTGGATGTAGACATGACATAGCCATGGAACTCAAGGCTTCCATTTTTTCTTTCTTTCAGTGATATTGCGCCGAGTCTTATCCTTTCTCCTACCTTCCATTTTAACAGTCTAGAGTAAGAGTTTTGCCGTTTATTGATCATAAAAACGGCACGATTTGTGACTCTAGACTTTTTTTTTTTAATCGTCTAGAATGATTTTATTAAATCATGAGAACCAAAACATAAATCATGAGAACCAAAACATCCTAACAAAGAGCACTACAGCTAAAGCATTGAAGCCCAATAAGAGGGACAGAGAATGTTTCAGGTTGCGTCTCGAGCAAGTAATTCATGTAACCAAGATGGTCCACCGATGGAGAGGTAAGAGTTAAATCTCCCATCCCTAGTGACACTTTTTGCTATCTCTCGTGCGACTGAATTCGCGATAGGTTTCTCAAGTTCGAAGGAACAACGCTCAAAACCAGCTCTTAGTTGTTGAATGTGCTCTGAAAATATTCGATATCTTGGCTAGTCTTGTGGTTTCCGAAGAGTCTTGAAGATTACATTCTTAAAACGCAAGTCTTGAAGATTTTGAATCGCCCAGATCAAACAGCGAAATTCAGCAATGATTCAGTTATGAGATTTAGTGAAAGCATCTCGAGCGTGCATGAGAACCAAACTTGTATGATCCTGTAGGATTCAAGCACCTCCACAATGTAACATCGAGTTTCTCCAAATACTACTTATATTGCATTTGACCTGACCTTGCATTGGTTTTTGCCACTGAAAATCACGAATCCGAGTTGGTAGTGAGCTCATCAAATTATCTCCTTCTCCATTGTTTAGCTCTCGCCAACATTTGGCTTCCTCCAAAGTATCTAATACCAAAGTATTAATTGAGAGCTGTGTGTTTGTGTGTTGGCCAGGAGTATTGAATTTCTATTCTTCCAATGTGACTCTAGACTTTTAGGATAATTTTTTTTTTGTGTGCACCTAAGTCTTGTAGAAAGAAAATTTCATAGAGCTTTTTCACTATTGACATGTCAGTTTTTGATCAAAACTTCTTTCAACTTTTTAGTGAGATTCTTAAATCTTAACACTCTATGATAGTGTATTTCGAAAACATCGATAATATTAACAGGTTTCGCAGAGTTTCCATTGCTTCACTGCTTCGCTCAAACGGACTGGAACCGCGTTAGACCAATCACTAAGATTAGGTAAATCCCCGGTCAAGGCAAGAAAGTTAAGACCTTTTGAATCCGGTGTTCTCTTCCAGCTAACCTGAATCGAAGATAATTCGCAAAAAATGGCGTTACTATAAAGCATTTTCTTTATCCCATTAATATGAAATGTGTTACACTTACTTGTCCAGGAAATGCTTCTGATAAGATTTTGATGGTAGAATTCAACATCCATGCCAAATCACCTAACTCCAAATTCGCTTTTCCATTTGTTATAACTTGTTCTGTTTCGATTCCCGCACAATTCACCATAATGCGACCGTTAGGCATCAACCTACTAGCTAAATCCAGCCACATTGGAACCTGCCACAAAACTCAACTTTAGAATAATGGACCGCGCAAAGAGTCTATATTGCGACAATAACCGTTTAAACGTACATGCTGCAGCTGTTCTAAGACCTTTCCATCAGAAAACAAATCAACAATGATCCCTAAATTTTACATTAGAATCCAAGAATTCAGACAGAGAACCAGAATAGGCAAAATATACATTTATCTCGAAAAAACTTACCGGCGTATCTTCCTGCATCATCTTGAGAATGTGAGAGAGCATCATCTACATGAACACAAAGTCTACCGCCTTTTGATGTCGGTATCTCTAGTTCAGATAAACCAAGATAGTCTCTTGCTTTCTCAATCAACTACTTACCCTTAATAGAAATCAAAGTGAGCTCAAACTTCCAACAATACAAACGAAAACGCCGCAAGAAAAAATTGATTGTGTACATACAATTTCATCAATTTCCCAACCTTCAAGCTGCATTGAAGGCCACAACTCAAGAATCAATCTTGCAGATGTTCCTCCACCCTAAAAACACACATGAACACAAAGTATAACACATCATTGCCAAATAAAATCGGTATGCGATTTTTCGAGTAGTTCTTACCAAGCCATAGATTGCAATGGGTCCATTAGGGATAATAGGAGGCAAACTTGAACACTCATCCTGAAACAAAATGTTGATAAAATCCATACAGAAAAGGAAATAAAAATGTTTACTTTGACAAAATCAAACTTACCACAAAAGAGAAACAAACAAAGGCTAACAAAATTTATCCCTTTCTAAAGATTTATGAAAAATATAAACATACCCAATAGGAATCAGTCCAATTTTGGCCTCCTTTATTGATAACACTATGGACATTCTCTGCATAATAAAAAAAACGACCATGTTACAAAACCAGAGGATTTGGTAAAAAAAAAATACAAACTTTAGGTTTAAAAAAAACCTCACTAGTTGAATCAAGGAGAAGATATCTAGAAGCAAGAGTATCAACTATAACAATCTCATTGTATATGCTTTTTACAGCTGTCAAAACCCAATACTTTTCCTCTTCTTCTTCGTCTTTTTCTTGCTTCTCGTCAATATCACTTTTCTTGGCACACAACGATATTGAAAATTTGGGTTTCTTTAAAAATGGGTTTATGAACAAGGGTTCTGAAAATTTGGATGTTTTGTATGGAAGGATGCAATTTGAATGTAGAAATGAGATTGCCATGGAATTTAAAGCTGCCATTTTTTCCTTTCAAGAATCCCAAAGTCTTATCCTATCTCCTACATTCAGTTTAATGTCTTTTACAGTTTTGAACTACTCGGCGTTACAATTTACAGGCTTCGACTCTTGCCTGTTTGTTGTCCGTACAAACGGCACGATTTGTTAGTCTAGAACACTGAAAATTTTGTGTTAAGCCTTGACATGCAATGCATTGAGAAAACGAAAGGACCTTTGAAAAGTCTTGAAAGAAAGAGAAGATCTGTGTGTTGGGTCTATAAGGCCACACGTAAGTGAAGCAATGGCCACGAACACACATTTTTTTTTGTTACCCTTTTCCCAAATTTTCAGTCATAATCTTTGCCACACTCTTTTAGTCAAAACTCACAGATACCACAATAAACAACATTAACGCTGACAAAATGGTGTTATTATGAACATTCATTTTTTTTTAAAACAAAGAGCATTCATTTCTTTCTCTCAAACATTATTATTATTTTTGACTAATTAATAATTTGGCTGACAAATTTTTTTTTTAATTATATTAAATTCGTTTATTTAGATAATTATTTTTCATACTGTATTAAAGAGTATGTTCTCAATTTAATTTAGAAAAAAAAACAATAAAATATTTTGGTCAAATTCCCAAAATATATTTTGAATACAGATATATACTTTTATTTTTTTGGGGATTTGCACTCTATAGCAAAGGATTATAGTATAATTAAGTGATAGGTATTCATATTTTCATATTTTCAAAATGGCACTGCAGCCCTATGATAGGTATTAGCCCTCCCTCTCCTCTCATTCTCTTTCTCCACCATATAATCACCACCACCATATTGTCTTTCCGTAACCACCTCCTCCTCCTCCATAACCAGCACCACCACCACTACCGGTATTAGCCTTCTCTCTCTATCTTTATCTCCTTTCTATCTTTCTCTCTCCACCGTATAACCACCACCATATATCACCGTTACGTCTCTCCGTACCCACCACGCTGATTTGGGGTTGTCAGAGCCGAAGCCAAGGATAACCACCACCGTAACCTCTCCTGTCTATTTTCTCTCTCTCCTCTCCTCTCTATCTATTTCTCTCTCTGTAACCATCACCGCAGTCTCTATATTCACCTTCACCGAAATTCCTATAACCAAGCGTTTGGATTGTCAGCGGAGTGTTTAGGTTGTTGGCACAAAACGATGTCGACTCGAAACGGAAGATATACTATAACCAAGTGATTTTATTGGATATTTTTGTATCTGTAGAAAGAAAAGAGAGAGATATACAAGGAAGAGCAAGGTGGGACTTTATTATAAACATGTAGTAGTATATGTTATCTTCTGTGGGCAAAATGGTCAGATCGTTGTAAAATATTTTGGTTTGACAACATTTTGTTAGTTTCCCAATTTCCGTCAAATATTTTGTTGGGAAATTTTCTGAAATTACCATAATTTCAAATGAACCTTTTCTCAATTACCATAATGGTAATGGGCCTTCCTCAATTACCAATTAGCCAGAATTTGGACGGTTTGGTTCCTCAAGTGTTGTACCCGTATGTTCTGTTCATGTCAGGAAAAAATGTGACGTGGAGATATGTATTCCCCTTCTTCCATTCTCTATCTCTTTCTCTCTTTCTATCTCTCTCTTTCACTCTCTCTCTCAACCGGAGATGGTGGTTGCCAGAGATAGAGTCGGAGACAAAACATTAACAGTGACGAGACGGTGGACCAAAGCGGAGACGAGACAATACCCTTCTTCTTCAAATCTTCATCTTCATCTTCTTCTTTCCTTCTCTCTCTCTCTCTCTCTCTCTCTCTCTAAACCGGAGATGGTGGTTGCCGGAGATAGACTCGGAGACGAGACATTAACGGAGACGAGACAGTGGACCAAATTAGATCGAAATAGAAAACTAAACTGGAAACAACAATAGAAACAATGGACAACATATACAGATATAGATCGTAACAGTAGACAAAAACATGAATACGGGGGACAACAACCACAAAGACCGTAGACAACGGCCACGATGACGGTGGTGGACATTTTTTGATAAATTATGGCAATTTTTGATCGGAATAGAAAACTAAAACCGGAAACAACAATAGAAACAGAGGAAAATATATGCAGATATATATTGTAACAATAATTTTGATTATGTCAGTGGACAAAATTAACGTCAGTGGACTTTTCTTAGACAAAATCAATGGATTATAAAGAAGACAACACTGTCAACGGTCCTGATGGTAAGTATGGTAATTGAGGGAAATTTGTCTTTGTGGTTGTTGTCCCCCGTATTCATGTTTTTGTCTAAAAAAAGTCCACTGACATAAATTTTTTATCATCTTCTCTAACATTTTGGGGGACATTATATTGTATTGTTTTTTGTACACGACCACAACTTGTCCCCCGACTTTGGTTATCTCTATATAGTCTGAAAAAATGTCAACCACCGTCATCGTGGCCGTTGTCCACGGTCTTTGTGGTTGTTGTCCCTCGTATTCATGTTTTTGTCTACTGTTACGATCTATATCTGCATATGTTGTCCACTGTTTCTATTGTTGTTTCCGGTTTTAGTTTTCTATTCCGATCAAATTTGATCCACCGTCTCGTCTTCGTTAATGTCTCGTCTCCAACTCTATCTCCGGCAACCACCATCTCCGGTTGAGAGAGAGAGAGAGAGAGAGAGAGAGAGAGAGAGAGAGAGAAAAGGAAGGAAGAAGATGAAGATGAAGATGAAGATTTGAAGAAGAAGGGTATTGTCTCGTCTCCGACTTTGATCCACAGTCTCGTCTCCGATCTCCGGCAACCACTATCTCCGGTTGAGAGAGAGAGAGAATGAAAGAGAGAGATAGAAAGAGAGAAAGAGAGAGAGAATGGAAGAAGAAGAAGGAAAAAAGACGATGAAGAAAAGAATAATTTTGTCTATTCATGTGGCTTGTGGTATAAAATTGGAAAGGTTTTGAGGGTTGTAGTATAATTGGAAAAGGGTTATCAAAATTATGGTAATTTTGATAATTATTTCTATTTTGTTTTTCAACTAGTTTACTCTATTTTTTTTGGTCACATGAATATAGATATTATATACTTATATATACACTTTTTTCTTCTGAATATAGACATATATATACATTTTTATATAAACAACAAAAGATTGACACACTTGCAAAAGGATAGGCTAATAAGAGCCCTTCATTTTTGTTTTGCCTCCTTTACCTTCTTCTTCTTCCCCAATTATACAATCAAACACTCTTCACTCTATCCTCAATCTCCCCCAAATCCACTCCTTAAAACCCTAATTTCCTCCTCTCCAATGGCGATTTCATGTCCTGCCGCTACTTCTTCCTCTTCCAAACTCCTCTACGCCTACACATCTCCCACAACCTCCACCTCCATTAATCCCAAATCCCTAACTCTCTCTTCCTCCTCCTTCCTCCCTTCCCTCTCCGTCACATCCCCCTCTCCCTCCCACCGTCTCCGTCGCACCTTCACCGTACGCGCCGCCAGAGGAAAATTCGAGCGGAAGAAACCTCACGTCAACATCGGAACAATCGGTCACGTCGACCACGGCAAAACCACCTTAACCGCCGCTCTAACCATGGCTCTAGCTTCAATCGGAAGCAGCGTCGCTAAAAAATACGACGAAATCGATGCAGCTCCCGAAGAACGAGCTCGCGGAATCACAATCAACACTGCTACTGTCGAATACGAGACGGAGAATCGTCATTACGCTCATGTCGATTGTCCTGGTCACGCCGATTACGTTAAGAACATGATTACCGGAGCTGCACAAATGGACGGAGCTATTCTAGTCGTTTCCGGCGCCGATGGTCCTATGCCTCAGACTAAAGAGCATATTCTATTGGCTAAGCAAGTCGGTGTTCCTGATATGGTTGTTTTCTTGAATAAAGAAGATCAAGTTGATGATGCTGAGTTGCTAGAGCTCGTTGAGCTTGAGGTTCGTGAGCTTTTATCTTCTTATGAGTTTAATGGTGATGATATTCCTATTATCTCTGGTTCTGCTTTGTTAGCTGTAGAGACTTTAACCGAGAATCCGAATGTGAAACGAGGAGAGAACAAATGGGTAGATAAGATTTATGATTTGATGGATTCCGTTGATAGTTATATCCCGATTCCGACCAGACAGACCGATTTACCATTCTTGTTAGCAGTCGAAGATGTGTTTTCGATTACCGGTCGTGGTACGGTAGCTACAGGGCGTGTCGAGAGAGGTACGGTTAAGGTTGGGGAGACTGTTGATTTGGTTGGGTTGAGAGAGACTAGGAATTATACGGTTACGGGTGTCGAAATGTTTCAGAAGATTCTTGATGAAGCAATGGCTGGTGATAATGTTGGTTTGTTGCTTAGAGGTATACAAAAAGCTGATATTCAAAGAGGTATGGTTTTAGCGAAACCCGGATCGATTACTCCGCATACTAAGTTTGAGGCGATTGTTTACGTGCTGAAGAAAGAAGAAGGTGGGAGGCATTCGCCGTTTTTCGCGGGGTATAGACCTCAGTTTTACATGAGGACGACTGATGTTACTGGTAAAGTGACTAAGATTATGAATGATAAGGATGAAGAATCGAAGATGGTTATGCCCGGTGATCGAGTTAAGATTGTTGTTGAGCTTATTGTGCCTGTTGCTTGTGAACAAGGGATGAGGTTTGCTATTAGAGAAGGAGGAAAGACGGTTGGTGCTGGAGTGATTCAGTCGATTCTCGAATGAGGAGTTAGCGGACGATATAAAAAGAGTTTTCGCCATAGCGAAAGCTTTGTTCTTGTTTTGTTTTATTTTGTGTCTATGATTCAGAAACTCTTGAAATTTGGTTTGCAATTAGTTTTGTTTTCCTCTTTTTTTTTCCGCCATTTTCGATGAGAACTCGGGATCAAAATGTCATATATATTCTCTGGTTTCAATCTGAATTCAAACTCACGTTTATATATATATGCTTTGTGTGTTGGGGTTATAGACAGGTCGCAAGATCTCTGTGTGATGAACCTGAAATCCAATGTTTTGAAAACCGGACCGGACCGGGGGTCGGACCGGATTAAACCGAGAACTTGCTATTGGTCCGGTTCGGATCAATGTAAAAACCCATCTATAATCAAACCGGGTTGAACCGGCAAAAAACCGGAAACCGTACTATTGAATTGGAACCGTATCAAACCGGGTTTAATACTTTTTTTTAATTAAAATTTTTGTTTTTCATTTTATTTTCTTAAAATTATAAGTTTTTAGTCAAAATTTTTGATAAAATTAATGAAATAGTAAACTTTTTCCATATAAAATATTTTAAAATTATAAAATGCGTTAAGATTTAAACCAAAACGCTTAAATTTGCTACAATTGTGTTAGTATCTATAATTTAGTTTATTGTGCTATTGATATTTTTTTGTTTTTCCAATGTTGGGACATTTACAAAAATGCCACTTTTACCATGTCATTTTTCAAATATGCCATTCTTGTATTATTTTCTTACCAACATGCCACTTAAAAATATGTTTAAAAATTTTATATCTCAAAATTTTCAATTTTAAAAAAATGTTTTGATCCCTCACAAACCTTAAACCCAAAAAACTAAACCCTAATATAACATAGTTAATCCAAACATAAATAATTTAAAAATTGAGAAAAAGTGATAGTGCCATTTTTGAAAATTGGGATGTCAAAAGTGGCATATCTTGAAATTTGAAATAATGGAAATGTTTTATTTGATATTTGGATAGTTATGAACATATAAATAGAAAAAAATATAAGACCAAATATATATAAACTAATATTTAAAAAAAACTATTAAACTTGGTTGAACCCGATTAGACCCGGTTGGACTATATTAACCCATGATCCGAAAATTTTTCCAGTTCAGTCGCCGATCCGGTTTTAAAAACATTGCTGAAATCTCAAAGTCTCTCAAACAAAGAAAACATTGGATATGCATAGAAATCAAGCACAATTGAATATAGAAAAGGACACTTAATACAAACAGGAAACACTTCATAACTGAGACTTCAAAAAAGCCTGATTTGCGATAGGAGAAAATACAAATTACATTTTCATTAAAAGAAAACATTGAAAATTAGAAAAGAGGTGATGGCTAAACCGAAACTAGCGAGGAGCACCACCACCACCATGTCCACTCGTCGATGGTCTTGTTCACATCGCCAACCTCCTCCCTTCAAATTGTTTTCATAATTTTATTTTAAATTAGTAAGTCATATATAGAGAGTAATATCTCATCGTCATACACACTCAAACATGCTATACCACAAAATCTAAAACGAAATGAGAATATTGTATATATGTATCTATGAAACTAGCATAATCAAACCACTGAACTATAATTTTTGCTTCATCTCCATGTTATAATGGTTAGAATATTACAAAAATAGAAGTGTAAACGAAAAACATAAATAAACAATCGAGACCTGTATCGATTGTTTATGTGAGAGTTAATTCAAGTGATTAGACCACATCTCATGAAACTTCTCCATCATCTCATGTGGTTCGTGTAACTAATGGGGGTGTATATACAGATTTTTGAGGTTCATTAAGGGAAAACTATAACCGATCGGTTAAAGCAAATTAAAGAAAATGTAAATATGTTAGTGTGTGTAGAAACACAAACCGGTTACTAGGAGTGAATTTGGAGCAGATTCTGCAAGGCAAAGGAAGGTGCAAAGAAGCAAAAGCACGATGAGAAATTGACCAAATTTTGAAGAAGTCTTCATTTCCATCTCTTATCTCTTTCATTTTTTTTCTTGATTTGATACTTCCATTTATACACCTTCGAATGAAGAGGAACGTTCCAAGAAACAATCAAATAGAATAACAAAACCATAAAGAATTACTAGAATTAAATGCAAAGGAAATAATAGTATTTTTATGTTTGTCAACTCAAATAATAGTATTTTTCTCCTCTGTTTATTTCTCTCTAATATAATCAATCATCTTGTTCTTATTTAGAAATAAAAATTCTTGTTATTGTCTGGATGAGTACTGACGGATGAGTTAATGATCCACGAATCGAAGATCAAATCTTATCATTCTTGGATATCTAACTATTTGAAAATCTGAAGATTTATAGAAGTTACAGTAATTGATTCGGAGATCATAATTTTAGAACTTAAGTTAGTATATTCATTTTCATTTGGATGAAATATTGAATATGAATATGTAGCTATTTCTCTCCCAGACACAACTTTCGAGAAAGCTATTATCCACTGGTTTTAGTTTGGTTCGGTCAACTAAATCCGTGGGTTATTCCCGGTTTTGGCAACAATTTCAAAACCCCCTTTTCAACCACCACCCTTACCAACTTTTATGAACCCAGATTAACACAAAAACTCTTCCGACAACTCTTTCACCACGTCCGGCAGGCCAACGGTAACTGGAAAGTTAACCGGAACCTCGTCGTCACAGCCATGACTACCACCTCCTCCCCCACCTTGATTTCTCCTAAGCGATACCCCACTTCTCAACCCTAACTCAGCACAAGTCCGTTACAAGAGACAAACCAAAACTCACCGGACTTCTCCTCCGGTCTCTTGCTACAACAACCTCAAAACTGCATACAAAAAACTACGAGAATCATGGAACGACGCTACTCCAGAACTGAAAAGGGCAAAGACATAGCAAGATCACAAGAACCGCCAAAAAATACCCGACTAAGAATCCAAGCTCCAGAAATCGATAACGCCGACATGATACAAGAGAATGCGCTAACGCTAATTGGACGCGTAACAAACCCGACTGAACAAAGAATTTGGTCCCTTATTCCCTACCTATCAAGAAGATGGAATCTCAAGAACAGAGCTGAGGGGTCTGACCTGGGGAACGGCTGCTTCCAGTTCAGATTCGACAATGAAGAAGACATCCAACAAGTGCTAGAGAACAAATCATACGCTTTCAACCGATGGATGGTAATCCTTGAACGATGGGAACCAGTCATCTCAAGCACCTTTCCGTCCAAAATCCCCTTTTGGATTCACTTGAAAGGTATCCCCCTCCACTATTGGAAAAAGGAACTTCTAATAAAAATTGGAAAGGAGATAGGAACCTTTGATGGTCTTGAGCTCACTAAAACAACTGCAAAAATCAGAGTAACTCTTGATGGGTTAAGCCCACTCATCCAAGATTCTATTCTAGAGTTTGCTAGGGGGGGAAGAGGCAATTGTAACTCTGGAATATGAACGATTAGCACTTCACTGCAATCATTGTATGAGGCTAACTCATACTAAAAAAGATTGCCCTGAGTTTATTGGAAGAACAGAGGAATCCCCAGAGACACTTCCCCATCAAAGGAACCAAAGCTCTAGTCAGCATGAATTCATGAATTCCCACAACCAAAGAGTAGAGGGAGCTCACTACATCCACTCCAGGCAGGAAGTCCGTGAGAAAAGAACGACATTGAATACGGCATGACAAACTAGCCACCAAGTCCAAAGAAAGGCAATAGAAGGACAAACTACACAACAAGAGAGGGAAAGGAGACCCTGGAGGAAACCTGGGCCACAACGTGACCAAAGATCTTATGAAAATGGCAGATACTATAACCAAAGGACACACTCAAACTCACAAAACTACCAGCCCATAAGATCAACCAGACAACTTCCCCCTAATGAAGGAAGCCAGAACCACCATGAAGTCGAAACCCAAAGAACAAACCCCAATGCTACCCCCCAAACCCCACCTTTCCAGTGGAGAGAACGAATTGGGACTTCCCCTATATTGCATAACACCCCTGAATCGGTTAGAAATCGCCGACCACCACTGGAAAAAAACCTAGAAGCTGTAGATTTTCACATCCCACACCCCATACCCACGACAGAGGAAGTCATGGAAGAGTTACAAGAAGTAACTGTTAATTACACTAGGGTCCCTGACCCAGTTGAGAGAGCTGCAAGACAACAAAGAGTCATAAGTGGTGAAGAGGCAGGACTCATGGCACAAGCAGCTGCATCTATTGTGGCGGCTGCAACTACAACATATTACAACGACCTGAATGCGGGTTTAAACCAAAACTTATCTGGTAGAGAAGGAGAACCAAGACTGAACCCATCCTCAAACCCTGTGGAGGTTGATACCAATCAAGGTCAGATGGTGAAAGAGAAGAGAGGAAGACCCCCACTAGCTACAAGAAAAGCCTCTAAACCTTTGACATCTAGCGGAAGTGCACGGAAAATCCGAAAAGTGAATAATATCTAAGTCTCACCAAGAATTCGACACACACCAAAAAGACTAACAATGCGTCAAGCGACAGCTTCAACCTCTCGACAACACCAACAAGCAAAAGGACCTAGCCCAAGGACAACAAGTAATAATATGGATTTTCGGGTCCAGTCAGATCAAGTTCCTTAGCGGTGGCGTCATGGAATTGTCAAGGTTTAGGGAATCCCTTGACGATTCATCGACTAAAAGAAATACGTCCTGGATCGTTCCCAGATATTTTCTTTCTTTCAGAGACAAAAAACCCTGATGAAGTTGTACTTAATCATTTTGAATGGATGGGGTACGCGCATAACTGTCTAATTCCCCCTACAGGTCATGGAGCGGGTGGACTCGCCTTATTTTGGAAAGAGGAAATAAAACTTGAAGTTCAAAATTCTTGTCACAACTTCATTGACTGCAAAATTACCTTTGCAAAGCAAACTTTCTTTGCAACCTTCATTTATGCGGACTCCGATAAAACTAAGAGAAGATAAATATGGCAGTGCCTAACGGAATTATCTTCACTTCGGGATGAAGCGTGGTTCCTAACGGGAGATTTCAACGACATCACAAGTAATGTGGAGAAGGAAGGTGGCGTAATACGACCGGAGAGCTCTTTTGTTGAATTTAGAAATTTCCTCTCGGAGAACGATCTCTTTGATATCCAACACACTTCTGACCTTTTATCATGGAAGGGTAAGAGGCACGACTTTTGGGTCCGGTGCCGTCTTGACAGAGCCATCGCAAACAGCACGTGGCCTGAAAAATTCCCTAGGGCATATTGCGTTTATCTAAACTTTGAGGGATCGGATCATAAGCCGATAATCTCATATTTTGAACCACACAAGCGGAAACAAAGAAGAATGTTTCGATATGATAGACTGCTCAAAGATAACCCGGATATTCAGCAGCTTGTCAAAAAGACATGGCTTCAAACTGCCAACAAGCTCGTAAGCCGAAAAATTAGCGCTGTCCGCCGTGCTCTGATCGAATGGAACAAGAATAAATATAAGAACAGCCAGGTGGAGATAGACAAACTTAAAACAGACCTAGAGAAAGCTATGACCAGCCCTGCACATGATGAAATCCTAGTTCTGTCGATTAATAACCAACTCAAAGATGCTTATAAAGCAGAGGAAGCATATTGGCGACAACGGAGTCGACTACATTGGCTGGTGCTAGGAGATCGCAACACGGGCTATTTCCACGCGATAACAAGAAACCGAAGAATGGCGAATAGATTCTCGGTGATAGAAACTGAAGAGGGAACCCCTGTTTACGAAGAAGAAGACATAACAGAGGTAATCACAAAGTACTTTCAACAACTCTTCACCTCTAGCCCAAGAAACAGAGCGCAAACCATCAATTACGCGCTCCGACCAAAAATATCAAATGAGATGAACCTAGGCCTCATTTCGATACCGCAATCGGTAGAAATAAGAGACGCTCTATTCGCGATTCACGCGGACAAAGCTCCGGGACCCGACGGCTTCTCCGCAAGCTTCTTTCACACGAATTGGGACTCCATTGGCAAAGATATAGTGAGAGAGGTACAAAACTTCTTCAAAACAGGGACTCTACCACAATCCATCAATGAAACGCACGTACGTCTTATACCAAAGATTCCGAGGCCAAAAACAGTGGCGGAGTACAGGCCTATCGCCTTGTGTAATGTCTACTATAAGATTATTGCTAAAATTCTCACAAAGAGACTACAACCGATTCTGGGGAGTTTGATTTCGGAAAACCAATCCGCTTTTGTACCGAGAAGAGCTATCTCAGACAATGTCCTAATCACCCATGAGGTTCTACACTCCCTAAAGAACTCCAAGGCAAAGAAACATTGCTCCATGGCGGTTAAAACAGATATGCGAAAGGCGTATGATCGTTTAGAGTGGGATTTCATTGAAATGGCGATGAAAAGACTCGGTTTCCATCATACTTGGGTGAATTGGATAATGCAATGTGTGAGAACAGTGTCCTATTCTTTCCTAATAAACGATTTTCCTCGCGGGAAAGTAATACCGTGTAGAGGTATAAGACAAGGCGACCCTCTCTCACCGTATATATTCATTATATGTAGCGAAGTTCTATCGGGACTTTGCACACAAGCACAAGAAAATGGACGGCTAGTCGGCGTTCGAGTGGCTAAAGGTAGTCCAAGAATAAACCATCTCCTTTTCGCCGACGATACTATGTTCTTTTGCAAGGCAAATAAGGAGAATAGCATGGAGCTCAAAAGAATCCTAAAGACTTATGAGGAGGCATCGGGTCAGTCAATAAACAAACTCAAATCATCAATCTCGTTCTCAAGAAAGACTCCCCAAGAAACCCGAGAAACCATAAAAGGTATACTTACTATCTCCAAAGAAGGAGGTGTAGGAAAATATCTTGGACTCCCGGAGCACTTCGGACGAAGAAAGAAGGACCTATTTACCTCGATTGTGGATCAAATCCAACAAAAAGCTAGAAGTTGGTCCACAAAATTCCTTTCGACGGCGGGGAAAATGGTGATGTTAAAGAGTGTATTAACCGCTATTCCGTCGTATGCCATGTCTTGCTTTAAACTCCCCGAATCTCTTTGCAAAAGGATCCAATCGACACTAACTCGATTTTGGTGGGACTCACGGAATGATAAGAAAAAAATGCCATGGATAGCGTGGAAAAAGCTCTCGTGGTAAAAAAAAGACGGTGGGCTCGGATTTAGAGATATTCAAAGCTTTAACAATGCTATGCTAGCCAAATTGAGTTGGAGATTATTGGAGAACCCAACCGGACTTCTACCATGAATCTTATTGGGGAAATACTGCCCAACAAAAGCATTCTTGAACTGCAATCCTTGTAAGACCGCATCGCACGAGTGGCGGAGCATCTTGATAGGACGAGACTTGCTACGATCTCAACTATGTTGGGAAGTGGGCAATTGTACTTCGATCAACATATGGAGTGACCCTTGGCTGCCGACGACTTCTCTTATACGGCCAGTTGGCCCTGCAACCCACGAGACAAGGGACTTCTTTGTCTCCGATTTAATTGTCCCCAACACCATTGAATGGGATAAGGAAAAGATCAAAAAAACACTGCCCTTGTTTGTGAATGATATCATGAGTATCAGACCAAGCAAAGTGGGAGCGCCTGATAAACTTGTGTGGTTACGTACAAGCACTGGAACCTATTCCACAAAGACAGGATATTTTCGAGCCATGGAACTTCAGAAAACAGAGGAAGAACGACAAACTTTTACAAACTTCAATTGGGTTTCGGATGTGTGGAACCAAAACACAAGTCAAAAATTGAAGCTCTTTTTATGGAAAACTTTCCAAAGGATTCTCCCTGTTTGTGAGAGACTAGCAGGCAGGCATATCCCCATTGACCCGACATGTAAACGCTGCGGAGAAGTGGAATCCATTCCCCACCTCCTCTTCCAATGCAGGTTCGCTCAACAGGTCTGGCAAGCTGCTCCATTTGAGGAAGCCGTGGTAACGGCAACTTGGTCGGATGTCGAAGCAGCATGGTCAATCATAAAAGCTAAGAGATGTGTACCACCAACCGGCTTAAGCACAAGCCCCTTAACCCCATGGATCTTATGGGCTATATGGACAAGCATAAACAAACTCGTCTTCAACGGCAAATCAACATCACCAACAGAACCTCTCACCTTAGCAATCACCTCGGCCAAAGAATGGTTTAATGCGCAGCAACCGGAACTGGTGCAGAACCAGAGTCGAAGACAAAGCCACCAAAAGCAACGAACGGATGTGAATGTGACGGTATGTCAATCGGATGCAGCTTGGAAAAAAGAAACTAGAATGGCAAGATTGGGATGGACCATTCTGATACCGAGAGACAGAGAAGTGGAGCAAAGTAAAGTAATGAATTTGGTTACCTCTCCGCTCATGGCGGAAGCTCTAGCGTTACGAGAAGCGGTATCGGACGCACTAGCAAGAGGAAACAAATATATGAGATTCGAGTTTGACTCGTCTCAACTTATCAACGCATTAACTCGGGAGAGACACTCCTAGGACTTTATGGTATTATCGAAGACATTAAGGCACTTGCCCAATCATTTGAGTTTTACTCTTTTGTTTGTATTAGCCGAACTCTAAACTCGAAAGCGGATAATCTCGCCAAGCAAGCTCTAAGCTACTTGGATGTAAGCTCGGGACAATATTAATGAAATTCACAACTTTCTGATAAAAAAAAAAAAAGTTAGTATATTCATATCCACCTGGTTGATAATTTTGGAACAATTCTTGGGGTGAACCTAACTCATTCACCCCCTCTCAATTATTCAAATAAAATTTACCATGTGTCTTTTAATTAAACAAATTATTTTAATCATTAAAAAAAATCAAAACTTAATTAAGGGTGGGGACTACTTATTATTGTGTGTCAAAGTAAACTACCCAATTTTTTTTTGTAAAAACTTAAAAGTCAATAAGAAAAAAAAGAAAACTTAATAAGTTATAAAAAAAATTGAATTTTAAAGTTGTTAATCCTAAGTTAATAAGTTATGACTAAACCCTAATTTGGGAATAGTTAACCCAAAATAAATTTTAAACCCCAAACTCAAACTCTAAACCCCAAAATTATATTCTAATTTGGAAGTAGTTAACCTAAAATAAATTCTGAACCCCAAACTCAAACCCTAAACCCCAAAGCTATACCCCAATTTGGGAATAGTTAGCCCAAAATAAATCATAAACCTCAAACTCAAACCTTAAACCCCAAAATTATACCCTAATTTGGGAATAGTTAACCCAAACCTAAAAATTAAAACTACAAATCCATTGGAAATCAATTTTTGTAGTTAAAATTTTTGGGTTTGGGTTAACTAATCCCAAATTAGGGTATAGTTTTAGGGGTAGGGTTTGTATTTAGGGTTTAGGAAATTTTTCTAATATTAATTATTTTTATTTGTTTAGTTAGATAATAGAGTATTAATTGTTTTAATTTGTTTGATGTAGTAAATATTTAATTAAATTGGTTGTCCGTACAACTCAATTTTGATTGGTAATAAAAAAGGGGTGAATGAGGAGGTTCACCCCTAAGAATTGTTCATAATTTTGGCCATATATATGGACTTTTATAAGGCCCTGACCGCCTTCCCATGGGCTCTCCGTCCATTCTCAGGCCCGTGGGACCACCATGTCTGACGGTCGGTGCGTTAGTCCGGGTGGCTCGAAAGTCTTGTTTATTAAACCTGCAAATCACCACTCGATCTTTCTCTGTGGTTTGTCTTCACTCACACGATACTCGAAATGAATTCTCAGTAGGTCACCCATCATGAGATTGCTCCAGCTCAAGCATGCTTAACTCTGGAGTTCTCTCAAAACTTGTGCCCGAAAAGATAAGTGCACTTTGGTGATATAGGTAGACAAATTTTTTTGAGCCTCTCTGCATATACTGCATATACCACATATGCCCTAAAATCGGGGTGTCACAATCACCCCCACTAATAGATCTCAATGTCCTCGTTGCGCATACCAAGATCGTTACCCCCGACAATATGACTCACACAGTTGTCAGGGTTCACTCTGATACCACTTATAACGCCCTGACCACCCCTCCCATGGGCCCACCATGTCCGACGATCGGTGGCATGTGGGTCCACCATGTCCAACGGTCGGTGCGTTAATCCGGGAGGCTCGAAAGTCTTGTTTACTAACCCTAGAAATCACCACGCGATCTTTCCATATGTTTTGTCCTCACTCACACAATACTCGAAATGACTTCACAGTAGGTCACACATCATGAGATTGCTCCAGCTCAAGCACGCTTAACTTTGAAGTTTTCTTAAGACCCGTGCCCGAAAAGATAAGTGCACTTTAGTGATATAGGTAGTCAAATCAATTTTTTTAATCCTCTCCGCAAATACCGCATATGCCCTGAAAACGGGATGTCACAATTTTACGAAGTTTCAAGTTCAAGTTCTAGCGGTACATGCGGATGACTAGAACAATTCAAGTCAACCTGAGGAAATTAATTACGAGTAGTACGTATTTGGCTTTTTGTGTTTGTTTTGCATTTGGTTTAAAAATAAAGTGAAGTTACAACAAAAGATTATGAGTCAATGTAATTAGTAGAAATAGTAATTTTCCATACCAAATTAGATTGGTATGTTTTTGAATCATGAGCACAAACTTTAAACAAAACACTTACTAATAAATGTTTAAGAACACAATCTTTCACATGAAAACGATTAGAACCATACAAGATATAGATTCGATACAAGAAATTTAAAGGTCAACCGTGATTTGAAAAAACAGCTGAAAATAAAAACAAATTATATTACATAAAACTGGAAACTGAAAATTAGACGGCGGGAGCAGGTTCACCACCACCATCAGCTCCACCACCTTGTTGGCTCGTCGACGGTGTCACTGGTCCCAACTCATTCTGCTTATAATAACCCATCATTCTTCTCCCTTCATTATCAATTGATTTTTGAACATAGTTAGTAAAGTGAATTAGTGTTTACACCGTGAATAAGGACACGAAAATGTCATGAATTTTTAATCGCATTTCACATAAGAAAATATATACTAATTGTCCTTACGTAATGATCATATCCCTTAATTTAAGGGAATTTTTATAATAATATTGAATGAAAATAAAATAGACTTTAAAAACTAATTACCTAAAATAATCATCTATTATATAATAGCAAAGTCATCTCTCCATCTAAGGCGTCCACGTCATCAGCGTCTCTCTTTTTAAGTGGGTCCCGCTGTTAAATATAAATACATACGTTTATTAATTTTACAAAACCACATATCAAGTCACTTACGAGAGGCCATTATTCAGTATATACTAACCCAAGCTGTGCTCACGATCGGACTCGCCTTCAACACAGCTCTTGATGAAGGTAAATTCATGTTAGACCTTTGATTTTCCATCTCCCTTGAGCCGTTTATCGCTTACATTAAATCACTCAATTGTGCTCGCCTATAAATTATGCTCCCCTCACACCATAACCCTACACCTTCTCATCTTCCTCTCTCAATCACACCGAAACCATATCTGTCTACTCATCTAAAAATTGTAAGGAATTGCTTGATGGGTCACTGTGTTTTGTGGTTAATCTCGACTATTGTTTGTTAATTTTGTTCAATTTCGTTTTTTTTTCCTTAGTAAATAGGGATCACTGTCGAAAACAGTTTCAAGAATCGTATCTTCGAGATTATCAGATGGTGTTAATGTCTCCTTTGCTTCTCTGAGATTGTTCGGAAAGCGAGCCTTGGTGAAACCCTTAAATATGCAGTCAATTACATAGGAACAACATCAATGGTGGTTTCTGGTAAGTTTTGGGTTATTTTTTCAATTGACCGTTGATTAAGCTCTTGGTGAAGGTTTTTAAATGTGATATTTATGTGTTTATTACAAAGCAGAGGTTACATAGAAACTAGAAGTGTTTGAGGTTGACGATTTTGAAGAATTAGAAAGAAGCTAGAGAATGCCTCCTCTTCAGGGATCACGCCGTTGAGAATTTTGGAAACGACATTGCTATTGCCTTTAAGTAATGGTAATCTAACAAAAGATATGATTTTTGTTTGTTCAGTTGTTAGTTATCGACTGCATAACCTCATTGGCAAAAAAATTCTTCTGTTTTGGTTTCTATTGCAGATTCTAAAAAATTGGGTTTTTCGTATTCACTTCATTTAGAGTTTACAAATTTGTCGCTAAACTGGGCTTTTGAGTATTGGTTTCAGATCATTATGCAATCTTAATTAAGATGTTGTTAAATCGAGATTAATAGTATTAGTTTCAGATAAGTATGTATTTGAAGATGTTAATTTGTGATTCGGAGTATTTGTTTTAGAAGAGTTTGCATCTAAATTTTGAATTTAGTTATGTATATGGTGATGATTAGTGATTGAGCTATAGAGATTTTATGATTATCTAACTTTGATTTTTGGATTGGTACATGGTGGCACAATCACTTTCTCTCGAAGAGGAAGTATCATTTCATAATACCGATATATAGATTGGACTATTCCATTAGACGATGATGTTTCCGATCTGCAAACTCATCTTTTACATGGATTGGTTCATAGTAATGGGTTTGGTCATTTTTCTGCATTAATGGTATGAAGGAGGATCTACATACTTCTGTGGAAGAGATTAGTGATATATAACACATAATTCTGATCATATTTATCATACTCTTAAACTAGCTTTGAATATATAAAAGCTTGGCACAAGAAAATACGATGGTATATCAGCTGAAAACACAATGCCACAAGCTGGATCAGGAAGCAATAAGTGACTACGGAGAAATTAATCATGAGGTATTATTACTATTGCTAAGCTTAAATCCCATAGATTCATAGTGTAGTTAACATTTTGTCTTGCCATATAATTAGCTCGCCTATTTGCAAAGAATGTTACAAGGAGTTACACGATAAAAGCTATACATCATCTCTTAAAAGAGATTAAAGAGAGGAACAAGTGCAGAGACAAAGCTCTTTCAAATTGTACACTCATTTGTAATACTAAAAGTCATGAAAGTTTGAGAAAGTCATTTATATTTCGAAATATGTTTAGTAGCTTTGTTATGCTTCATTGGCCAAAATTCGTAACTGACATAATTGAAATATGTGACATTTTGTGGAATCCTCCTGCAACAAGTTCCTCGATATTTACACTATTTCCCTTACGAAATTGTAAATCGCTTATCTAAATTTTGGAAAAGAAATATTAAAACTCTATAACAACAAATACTATTACACAAAATATACAAATGGCAACAAAACATAAATTAAGCACAGGAACCAGAAGTCAGAACACAAAATGACAACATAGCAAAATGGTGATCCTAATCACAGAGCTAACCGGAGAATGCCGGGCGGACCTCAAAGCAATTGACGACGTCCAAAAAAAGGGGAAACAAATAAATTCAACACAGTAGAAAAACCAATAAAGCATGGTAACACTCAGAACTCCCAAATCTTCAGCTCCAAACATTGACGAAAACTTATTTAAACTGCCTATACAACATAGATTCAAAAAACAATCCAACAAAAAAATGTTTTCCTCTTCTTTTCTTTTGCAACAATACTAAACGGTCGTAAGTACATACTTTTTTTTAGGGAGAAAACTTTCTAACACAAACTTAAGTTCGAGAAAGGAGAAAAAACAAACCCAACATCTATTAAAACATGAGACATTTACAAAAATGTTATTTTTGACATGCTACTTTTCAAATATGCCACTCTTGAATTATTTTCTTATCAATATGCCACTTATAAATCCGTTTAAAAACCTTCTATCTCAATATTTTCAATTTTTAAAAATATTTTGATCCCTCACAAACCTTAAACCCAAAAAACTAAACCCTAATATAACATAGTTAACCCAAACATAGATGATTTAAAATTTTGGAAAAAGTGATAGTGGTATTTTTGAAAAGTGGCATGTCAAAAGTGACATATCTTGAAATTTCTCTAAAAACATTGGGATACAAAAAAGAAAAAGGAAATAACAACAATAATTATAAAGATAACAAAAAAAAGTAAGAACTTAAAATATGTACTTAACATGTATCCGATAAAATAATATAAAATTAACTTTTATAAAGTAACAACTAAAAAGCAATCATATTAGAAATAAATATTTAAATATTCAAATACCCTACAAATATTGTTACTCAAATTTGGAGCCATGAATCAGAGAGAAATGTCGTATCAATTATCATACCTTGATGAATTATAACTAAAGAGGTTATAGTTTCCACCAAAAACTAAATTATAAGGATATTTGAAGTTTGATTGGTCAAAATAGAAAAAATAGAAAATTAAAGTTAAACTATACATAAACTTATTACCTCACTAAATAAAATTGTTTTGGTAATTTTGTCGATTTATAGATATCATTCTCATTGTCTACAAGCATATATCTCATTTACTGCCTTAACATAAAAGAAATTAACATTTGCCAACAGCTAATATCAAAAGTGGCATATCAAAAAGTTGATCATAGTGAGACGATTACAGAGAAACAAGAGATTTAGTAACTCATCTCTCATAATCCACCGAAAAACCTCCATTTTATTACGACTGCAAATTCGAATGCATATTTTAAAATTATCTCCCTGCACATTTCAACGATAATAGAAAACATTTACGATTCATGTTTTTTTTTTCTCTACTTCAAAACGTATTACCTTTTCAAAGTTACTAAACAGAGCAAAACTATAGCCAACAATACTACACCATAACTTGATAAACATAATTTCTTAAAAGATCACTTATTATAACTCAAGTATTCCGTACAATATCAATCACAACGAGAAACTAAAATTTTATTCTATTTTAACAACATATAAATCCTATAATTATTAGTAATTCTAATTAAACGGCACCCGACATTAGAGTTTTTAATAACATTATCAAATAAATCACATATCACATCTCCATTACCAAATAAATCGAAACATATTCAAAATATTTTAAATCTACCAACTATGGTTTTCATGATCCGAACATTTATTTCAATCGCAAAGTTACATGAAATTATGTTATTTAAACGAGATATGATATATTGGTCCAAAAATCACATTAAAACTAATTGTAGATTTATTATAACAATTCATTACGAATAAAATGATTGAAACACCAGTGAAACCAACAAAATATGACTATCGATCCTATAAGAAAACAACAATAAACCTTGAAAATACAGATAAAAAATTTAAAATTAACCACAAACCCACGCGTAGGGTGGGTCAAGCCCTAGTATACATTAATGACATAATCAGTCAAAGCCAGACTAGGAGGTGGCGTAAGTTAGCCTGAAACGCTCCTTTAGGTAATCGCCGGCGAGTATAGGAGGATATCTGCACGGAGAAAAATTGAATTATACGAGAAAAGGACTCAACTTTGGTTTTTTACTATTGAAGACCACAAATTTAATAAACATGTGATTTAGCCCCTAAACCCTGTCTAAGACTGAGAAATCCCAAGAACAAACACCTTGGAGGACAAGTTTCACTGCAACAACTCTCCAAGCATTCCACATTACAATCTGGATTGGGATCTAAGAAGAACACCACCTACAAAAACTTCTTCTTAAATTATATATTTTTACCCAAAAATTTATCAATGTGTAGAAAATAGAAAAAGAAGAAAAAATAAGTTACCGAGTATCGTTCTTTTCCCACCGGCATAACTCTGTGCAATGTAGACCTAAATCCATCACAAGAAAACACAATATGCTTTGCTTTCAAACAAAACCGATAAATCAAACTCACTTGGTTTATAAAGTTTTACCGGAAGAGTCCATTGGTCCATCTCTCCATCATATCACCAATGTTGACTATAAACGCCCTACGCGGTTCACCCAAAGTCTCCGGAATCTCAACAACCATTTCTAATCGACGGGAACCTGAAGCAACAAATTGTTTTAAGTCAACATTTTCTGGTTTACCAGACCAAAACTTTTTAACTGACACAAAAATCAACCGAGTCAGACCTTACTACTACAATTAAACTCAAAAGTTTATAACATGAAACAACAAATCAAGATAATTTTATAATATACTTGGGAGGAGATGTTTCACTACAACAACTCTCCAAGCACTCCACAACACAGTTTGGGTCTGGATTGACGAATACAGCCACCTTCAAGAAATTATTAAAAAAAAAAAAACATTAACTTGTTTACTATGTCATGATAATGTGATTAGTGAAACTCATCGTACCGAGTAACGTTCTTTTCCCACTGGCACCCCTCTATGCATTGTTGATCTATAAAATATACCACAGAAGAAAAAAGTCAAAAAGTATTCCAAAGATGAAAATTCATATTCAAGGTTTGGATTTCATTTTATTTTTGATACCGAAGAAGCCCGTTAGTCCATCTCTCCATAAGGTTGCCGATGTTGACAACAAAAGCACTGCGGTTTTCGCTTAAAATCCTTGTAAGTTTTAGTCCTTACCTAGGTTACATGGAAACTCCGTCCGAGGTGCGTTTCCTGTTTCGGAAACGTTTCGGAAACCGGAATTTTTGGAAACTCCATGGAAACACGTTTCCTAAAAAAATTTAATTTGGAAACTCGAACGGAAACTCGTTTCCTAAAAATCTTAATTTGGAAACACATTGAAAACATTCGATTCTTTATGGAAATAGGCCGAAAACTTTTTTTTTCAATGTAATGATTAATTAGTTTCGAAATTTTGAAATATATTTAGAACTTCAATAGGTGAAAGTAAATAAAAATTTGAAAATTTGCCTTTGTAGTTGAAAACAACAAAATTATCATAATTTTTAATTTTGTTAAGCTATATAATATATTTATGTATATTATTAGTGTTAGTCAAATTCTTTTTAAATATTGTTTCGATATTGGTTTTTTATTAATCAACATATATATATATATATTTATGTATGTGTATGCGTTTCCAAAACGTACCCGTTTCCTAATTTTTTCTAAAAATTCGTTTCCACGTTTCCAAACGTTTCGTTTCCACGTACCCGTTTCCGTTTCTAGGCAACATAGCTGTCAACACGACTTTAGCCAACACGATACTTGGATGATCCGCTTAGTTTGATGAAGCCGATAAATTATTATAATCGCATACCCCATGGCCAACATTCATCAAGTGGACAAGTTGGTATTCATAATAGAATAATTCTTTTTAATACTATAATATTATCTAACATCTTATATAACAATTTCTTTTTCATCTTTTTCCACGTCTCTTTCTGGATATTTCGAATTTTTCTAATCTGATTTCTTATATTATTCGTCTATAATAATATGTTATTTTTATCTGAAATTAAATTACACATATATATATATATATTTTCAGGGAGGAAATCAATTATATATAGGCCAAATGGAGACATATTTACGAGACCATCAGGCAGTAAACTAGCCCTGGGCACGGAGCAAATATCCGGAAAAAATCCAGTATCCGTGATCCGCTCCGTCCAACACGGATATTTAATTTTTCGATCCGATCCGTTAGTTTTTGGATATTCGTAAATTCGAATATCCGATATTTTTTTAATATCCGTGAATATCTGATCCGATCCGTTATAAGTCGAATATCCGAAAAATTTCACTAATATCCGTGATCCGCAATCCGATTTGTTAAAAATACTTTAGAAACTCAAAACTCAAAAAAAAAAATTTGTTGGAACTTATGATTCGGCATAATAAAAAAAATTTTGTTGGAACAATTTCTCTAGTTTATACCTAGGTTGCATGGAAACTCCGTCCGAGGTGCGTTTCCCGTTTCGGAAACCAAAATTCTTGGAAACTCCATGGAAACACATTTCTTAGAAAAAGAATATTTAGAAACACGTTTCTTAGAAATTTTTAATTTGGAAACTCAAACGGAAACTCGTTTCCTAGAAATCTTAATTAGGAAACACGTTGGAAACATTCGATTCTTTATGAAAATGCGACGAAAACTTGTTATTTCAATATAATAATTAAATAGTTTGGAAATTATAAATATATTTTAGAAATTCTATAGGTTAAAATAAAAAATTTGTGAAAAATTGCGTTTGTAGGTGAAAAACAACAAAATCATCATAATTTTTAACTTTGTTAAGCTATGTAATATTTATGTATATTATTAGTGTTATTGAAATTCTTTTTAAATATTGTTTTGATATTGTTGTTTCATTAATCGATATATATACATATATATATGTATGTATGTGTATGCGTTTCCAAAACGTATCCGTTTCCTAATTTTTTTTTAAAAATCGTTTCCACGTTTCTAAACGTTTCGTTTTCATGTACCCGTTTCCGTTTCTAGGCAACATAGGTTTATACCTAACCAAAAATCAATAACTAACATTATTAGATGTACATGTATCTAAATCTATGGACATATTATATATATATATATATATACATATGTATATAATAATACGGATCGGATCGGATAATGACATTTTCTAAAATATGATTTGTAATTTGCTTTGTTTTTTACGGATCGCCCATTTTAATATTTGCTTTGCTTCGAAACTTTACGGATATTCGATTTTTTCGGTTCGGATCGAAACGAATCGCGGATCGAATCGGATTTAACGGAATTTTTGCCCAGTCCTACAGTAAACCCGGTGGTGGTCGCAGCCCAGCTACCCCCTAAAACCTATAGATATAATGTTTACTTTCAGCACTCATAAGACAATGAATATAATGTGCTGGGTTTATTTTGTGTGCTATGAGTCTATGAATGTATGTGTGTTGTGTAACATATACTAATGTAATGTTTATTTCTGCGTTCACAAGTCAAGCTTTGAAATTTTCGATTTATCTATAATGTATGTGTTTATCTAATATTTCCAGTGTTCTTATATAATTAAGAAAAACGTGTATAATTAAAAATATTAGTTAATGTTTTTTTTGCCTATGAATATGTGCAGCAGTTGCAGCAATGGGTCATCGATTGCATGATCATATTTTTTTTTATATATAAGGTTTACTATTGAATTGCATTAAAAAAAATGTTTACAAAGATATGATTGCATGATCATGCATGATCATGTTACACGATTAAAGAGGAGATATTTACGAAAATGCCACTTTTGACATGCCACTTTTCGAATATGCTATTATTGAATTATTTTCTTACCAACATTCAACTTATAAATCCGTTTAAAACCTTATGTATCAAAATTATCAATTTAAAAAAAATATTTTGATCTCTAACAAACTTTAAACCCAAAAAACTAAACCCTAATTAACATAGTTAACCCAAACACAAATGATTTAAAAATTTGAAAAAAAAATGATAGTAGCATTTTTTGAAAAGTGACATGTCAAAAGTGACATATTTTAAAAAAATTTTTTGAAGGAGTACAATTAGCTCATACCATTTATTTGGTGATAACTAGGAAATCTAGATACATACAACTTATAGTATACAATACTACGATTACATAAACCAACAAACGAATACGAGTAAATCAATAATCCAAGCACCGCCCGACTTCCTTCAAATTAATCGATATGCAAAATCTAGCTTAGGAAAAATAGTTTTTTGAAATTTGCTCCGGATTCACAGAGATTAAAGTTTTGGCTCGAACTTCGAATTTTTTTTTAAAAAATAGTTTTTAATGTTAGTATTGGATCTCATTGTATTCTTCCTTTTATTTTTTATTCTAGTCGTGGATCATGATACTATTTTTTTTTCCACTACATAAGACTATACTACTATAAAAGCATGTTTAATGGAGATACTACACATGGATGTCTAAAGTCATTTTGAATTAAATTTAATTAATTAAGATACTTTTGATTATGGACTCTTCTAATGGAGATACTTAATTTTGGGGGTCTAAAAGAAAAAAATATTATTTTTAAATCATTTGAATTTATAAAAAAATTTTATTAAACATAAAAACATTTCAAAATACTGGAGCAAGTTGTTAAAAAAACATTTAAAACATAAAAATGTAGAATAAAATTTGAAACATACATGACATAAAAAAAATTCAAACATAATCTTCCAAATCATAAACGGACAAGGAACGGTGTTTTTCTTCCCTTTCTTTATTTTCGTTGAGCCAATCACAGAGCTCCACGTCGTGGTGTCTAAAGTCTGAAAAAGTATTTAAATTAAAACACTTAAACTTACTTTAAAATCTCTTTTGCTAAAGTTTAATATTAATATATTCATAAGACACCTTCATTAGACACTTAAGTGTCACCATTGAACATGTCCTAATTAAAGGAGCTTGAGTGTTTGAGACATCAAATATCATGATATTATAAGACATTTTAGATTCAATATATCTTATTCTGAATATCAATGTATTTTAGATATTTGTGTTTCAGATATCCACGGATATATCCAGTAAAACAGTTTAAATACTTGTGAAGATCCAAGTTTTTATAAAAAAAGAAAGATCAAATTTATTTCAAATAAAAAAGGTAAAATGATTAATTCCTTGATACAAAACAGCACATTTAAAGTAAAAAAAACTGTAATATAAATATAGCTAGAAACATTAAGATATACTTCCTCCGTTTCAAAATATAAGTTGTTTTAGCTAAAACCGCGAATATTAAGAAACAATTTTTAAAAAAATTATCACTTAATGTATATAACAAAAATAATTTATCCAAAAAAGAGATTGTAAAATACTAGTGGTCACACAATATTATTTAAAGATATAAGATTGTGAAAACAATTCATATTTTGAAACAAAAATAAACCTCTAAAACAATTTATATTTTATAACTGTGGAAATACATTTTAATGTACCACACATATTATTTCTTGGGCCGATATTTATTTATCCGAATTCAGACCTGAAATTTTTTAATATAAATTTGGGAACGATTAAAACAATCATACTCTATCAGATCATAACTAATCCTAATATTATTTATAGGATGATCACCACTAATTTCTAGGAAGAGAAAAGTTGAGAAACAAGGGGGTCAATATTATTTTCTACAAGAGAGTCAAATTAATCTACAAAAATGAGTAGTGGACAAAACTAATACATGATTTTGAGGGGTTTGTTAGCTTCTATATACTTTCTTGGAACGTTCCCTCTCTATCAGAATATACAAATCAAAGTCTCGAATCAAGAAAACAGAAAGAAAGAAAACAAGATGGGGAAAATAAGTTTTCTTGAGAAAGTTCAATTGCTCATTGTGGTTTTGATTCTTTTCACTAGGCCTGTTCGGGTAATTCGGTTCGGGTATTTCGGTTATTCGAATAATTCGCTATGGAAAAAAGTTGCCGAATTGAACCGAACTAATTTCGGTTCGGTTTCGGTTAATTTAGACTTTTTATATAGTTACCGAACTGAACCGAAGTTTGTCATTTTTTCAGTTAATTTCGGTTTTATTTGGGTTAATTTCGGTTCTTCGGTTAGTTCGGTTTTCGGTTTGCAATTATTTCTGAAAAATTGATGGATTCTTGTAATTAACAATTTTAAAAATCTGGCCCATGTTGAATAAATTTCGAATAGGGCCCAATACATAACATTACTGATATAAAATATTTTATTTATAATGTGAAAACCCTAATTTTTAAAGCTTATTCTCTTTCTTTCTTAGTCTCTCTGCAACTAATGTCGTGAGTCGTCTTCTTCATTTGTGTTTCTCAGTCTCTCTGCAACTAATGTGAAAACCGTATCTAGATTCAGATTTTAATACATAAATTGACTTGATTTTTCTTCTTCATCTAGATTCAGCATCGGATCTAAAACGTTAATAGACTTTTAAGGTTTGATTCGGTTAACCGTTCGGTTAGGGACGAACCGAACCGAAAGAACCGAAAGAATCGAGAACCGAATACAATTTAGAAGTCTGCCGATCGGTTTACCACTGCTAACCGAAGCAGAACCGAACTGCTCAAGCTTCGGTTCGGTTCGGAAATTTCGGTTCGGTTATAAATCGCAGGCCTACTTTTCACCCTTCTTTGTCGTGCCGAATCTGCTCTCCCTTCTCACCATGAACCACTCTCAATCACCGGTTTGTGTTGTACCTGTAGAAATATAATACACAATTTCTATGTTAATTGATGGAGAAGAGGTCATGAATTAGTCTAATCGCATGCATAGATCTCATGAAAATAAATATCTAGTTGCAGTTTACAAGTATATATAGTTTAACTGAAAGTTGAGTTATATTGTTTTTTATACATAACATGTGTTGAAAAGTAAACTTGATTTTGGATCAAGTTAATTATTGGATTAATAATCCAATATTCTAATATTGGGCCAAACCCAATACTTGATCCATGTTTTAGAGTTTTTTCTAGAAAATATCTAAGTCTCCACCTCCTTAAAATGTTCTAGGAAAGTCTAGAGAGTTCTAAGATAAGAAGATAATAATCTAGATGTTGTAGAGAATTCTAGAGACTTGTAAAATATCTAGGAAGTAAAGAGGTTAGTAGAATAATCTAGAGCTTTGTGAAAGACCTTTGGGAGGCTATAAATAGCTCTCCACCCCTCTCATTTGTAAAATTGAACAAGAACAAGAACAAACAAGAAAGTTGTTCCAACAAAAGTTTCTAAATAATAAAAACCTTCTACTTCCTAAAAATTATATTCTCTCCAAAATTCCTCAAATACTTTCTCCATCTCTTTAAACTTTTATTTCCAACAAGTGGTATCAGAGCCTTAAGGTCCTAAAGATGGCGAGTAACGGCATTCCCTTCCAAGTCCCGATGCTTACAAAGAGCAACTACGACAATTGGAGTCTAAGGATGACGGCGATTCTAGGTGCACATGACGTATGGGAGATAGTCGTTAAAGGCTACGTTGAACCGGAGAACTTAGGTAGTGTATCTCAAACTCAAAAGGATAGTTTGAGAGACTCAAGGAAGAGAGACAAGAAAGCTCTCTGTCTAATCTATCAAGGATTAGATGAAGACACGTTTGAGAAGGTCGCGGGAGCAAAGTCTGCCAAAGAAGCGTGGGAGAAGCTTCGAACCTCTTACAAGGGAGCGGAGCAAGTTAAGAAGGTACGTCTTCAAACTCTAAGAGGAGAATTTGAAGCGTTGCAAATGAAGGAAGGTGAACTCGTCTCCGATTATTTCTCAAGAGTCTTAACGGTTACTAATAACCTTAAAAGAAATGGAGAGAAGCTAGATGAAGTAAGAATCATGGAGAATGTTCTTAGATCGTTGGATCCAAAATTTGAGCATATAGTCACCGTGATCGAAGAAACAAAGGATTTGGAGGATATGACAATGGAACAACTTCTTGGATCTCTACAAGCGTATGAAGAAAAGAAGAAGAAAAAGGAAGATATCGCCGACCAAGTACTCAAGATGCGGATTGATGAAGCTAAAGAAGAAAGCGGTCGAAGCCAACAAAGACGTGGTGGTGGCCAATTCCGAGGACGAGGTCGCGGATATGGAAATGGACGAGGTTGGAGACCATATGAAGACAATACCAACCAAAGAGGAGAAAGCTCGTCAAGGGGTCGTGGAAGAGGAAATCCAAAATCAAGGTACGATAAGTCAAGCATTAAATGCTACAATTGTGGAAAGTATGGTCATTATGCTTCAGAATGTAAAGCTCCTAACAACAAAAGAGTCAAGGAAAAGGCAAACTATGTTGAAGAAATAAATCAAGAAGGAGATATGTTGTTGATGGTTCACCAAGAAGGAAGTGCAATTGGAGTATGTGAAGACGAATGATCAAGTAGCTGATATTTTTCACCAAGCCACTTAAGCGCGAAGACTTTATCAAGATGAGGAGTTTGCTTGGGGTAGCAAAATCAAGTTTAAGAGGGGTGTTGAAAAGTAAACTTGATTTTGGATCAAGGTTAATTATTGGATTAATAATCCAATATTCTAATCTTGGGTCAAACCCAATACTTGATCCATGTTCTAGAGTTTTCTCTAGAAAATATCGAAGTCTCCAATTCCTTAAAATGTTCTAGGAAAGTCTAGAGAATTCTAAGATAAGAAGATAATAATCTAGATGTTGTAGAGAATTCTAGAGACTTGTAAAATATCTAGGAAGTAAGGAGGTTAGTAGAATAATCTAGATCTTTTGTGAAAGACTTTTGGGAGGCTATAAATAGCTCTCCACCCCTCTCATTTGTAAAATTGAACAAGAACAAGAACAAACAAGAAAGTTGTTCTAAGTTGTTCCAACAAAAGTTTCTAAATAATAAAAACCTTCTACTTCCTAAAAATTATATTCTCTCCAAAATTCCTCAAATACTTTCTCCATCTCTTTAAACTTTTATTTCCAACAACATGCTCATATACACAGGTTTGATCATGTGTTAACTGATGGAAAATAATATATGTAAATATATAATATATAGGTTGATTAAGTTTATGCTGTTTTTTTTCTTCTTCTTATGGATACACATATTTGGTTCGACCAAAAAAAAAAAAGGACACACATATGTGGTATAATTGCAAAAAGGTATCATGATCTCCCATTGGTAGATGATTTGTCTCATGTTGTAGAAGGTTTGGTGATTGTCTTCTTTTTTTGGTCGGAAAGAGGGATGGTTTGGTGATTGTCTTCGATGGAACAATATGGTCTTTTCCTTAAATTTCACCGTTAATTTTAAAGATTAGTTGGAAAATTAAAAACTAGAAATAAGCTTCCCTTTAAACATTTTATGTTAATGTCTTCTCTAAAAACTGAATTGCATATAACTTCAATTGTTAATACAATTTGTAGGAAGAAGACTTATGAGTCAAATGGGTGTAGGAGGATCAACCAGTGGACATGGGTGGTGGTGGTAACCACAACTAGCCTCGGTTTCGCATGAAATATATATGCTCGCCGCGCGTGTAATTTTATATTTCATGCTATCATCAAGTTAAGCTTTTGTATTATGTCTCTTATATAATACACAATGGTCTAAGCTCTATTTTTCCATTTTAGTGCGATGATATAGTTTGTTTTGTCATATTTTTCTTTATAAATAACGATAATTGTGTTTGATGTAGTGTCTATAATAATTTGTTTATCTATTGTATCAAACGGCCATAATTGTCTCTATCATTAATACTAATTACAATACTAAACGTGCGTTTGGAATATGATCGATCTCTTCATCACAAAGACTCTCTAAAACGCATGCTCTTACCCGCATAGGGCAGATTCTTATAATATTCTGTAAAACGGATGGAAAGGAAGTAAAAATTGAATTCACAATACAGTAATTTTTTTCTCCCCCTTTCCACAGACTAAGTTGTGTCTGTTCAAGGAAAAGGTCACTATAACGAAACTCTTGACTTTACATATTCCTCATTCGATGCTAATTTACTTAAAAGCTCCCTTTTTCGTAACAAACACTACATATTTTGATCGCTTCGGTAGCTAAGCTTAAAATCCAAGGCCACGTTGATATAAACAACTTAAAAATTCTTCAAAATGAGAAATAATATGCCACACAATATGCATGTATTATATATATGATCTAGTTTTTTCAGATAATGTTTCGGAAAGATCAAACTGGATTCTAATATCAGATCTTATGTTCATCCATTAAAAAAAAAGTCAATGAGAATAAGAAGGGTATTCCACAAGAGGGGAAAAAAATAATCAAAAAATGACTAGTGGAGAAATTTATTATGTTTCCTTTTTCATATTGTTTAATTTTTTTAGATTTTTGTAATATTATACATACTTTCCTGGAGTGTTCCATCTCCATATAAATCAAAGTCTTAAATCAAGAAAAACAAAGAGGAAGAGATGGGAAATATTACTTTATCTTCACACTTGTTTCATTCGCTCATTGTGATTTTGCTTCTTTGCACCCTTCTTTGCTGTACCGAATCGGCTCATGGTTCAAAAGGTATCAGCCCTCCTATTGGATATGATTTATCTCATCTCTAGGGTTTGGAATTTGTTTCGTATTAAATATATATGTATGAGTTGTTTGATGATATATTTAACGGTAAACTTAAAGATTGGGTGAAAAAGTAAACTAAAAGAAAGCTTTTCTTATGTCATAGAAAATTTGATCGGTCTATCTTCACCGCATTGATAATAAGTATACCACTATAATAGTTATGAACCACAAAAACGGTAACAGTTAGTAATTTTGTAAACGTTAGTTTCAGGGATAATTGTACTGCTACTTCTTTTTTTATTCAGGTGTCGACTACTGTCTCTTTTTCCACTAAAAACTGTTTTATGTCACCAACCCAGAATATGTTAATATATGTATGTGTGTGACCTGCTAATTTAACTTTCACTTATAGGGAGAAGATTGATGGATCATATTGATATAGGAGCATCAATCAGTGGACAAGGTAAAGGTCGAAACCACCAGCCAGTCACTAGTTTAGGTTTGGCCATCTCCCCTTTCCGGTATATGTGTGTGTGTTATTTTTTTATATATATATATATTTTTTTTTTCTTTCTAAAATGAATGTTAAATTATAGGGTTAATTGGCTAAATAAAAATAAGAAAAATGAAAAAAATTATAACTCATAAAGTAACCAAAAGTCCTAAATCTAAGGGGTGAGATTTTGCCACATAGGGCCATTTTGGCTACTTTATGAGTTATAATTTTTTTTATTGTTATTTAGCCAATTAACCCTAAATTATATTCAAACCAAATTCTCCATTCTTGTTTACATAGGTTGCAACATTAATCTTGATTTTTGAAAAGAAAAATTCTAGAAAAAGATTATCGAAACCCAAAATTTGTTTTAGTCGATATTTGGTCAAAATTTTCTGACTATTTATCGACCACTTTTAGTAGTCACACATTTTTGATCAATTGTCGATCAATTCCAATTTCCATCATATTTTGGTCGAAAATAGATCAATAAATATTATGACCATGTTAATTTGGTCGAAAACCATCCTGTTTTCTTGTAGTACTAAACCATGTACTTAGACATTCGTCATAGTTATTTTATATTTGATGTAATCACAAGTCTGAGCTTTATAAATAAATAAAAAAGAAAGGTATGTGACAGAAAAAAATCAATTATGTATTTCAGTCGTATGTCTTTCATAAAAACATGTGACATTTGGATTCAGTGAAAAAAAAATACACAGAAAACTGAAATATCAAATTTAAGAGTCATTTTATCATGTGCCCTGGCCGTGTAACTGTCGGATTTAAGACCAGATCTCGAATCATGAACTATTTTTTCTCATCACTTCTTGTAAAGAAGATTAGTCAGTGAAAAACAAAAAAGGGTTAATTGTTTTATAAGTTGTCATTTGTTTCTAACTTTCTATAGGAACAAGATTAGGGTCAACTTATTGACAAATACTATTGTCGATGAACTTAACAATCTGTTCCCGTCTATTTTAAATTACTAGCATTTTGGGGATATATGTAATGGCAAATGAGTCACTAACTAGGATTGGTTGGATAGGGTTGGATAGGGGAAATGAATTCATCTGGTGAAGTAACATGCGGAGCCTCTGCTCATTCAGATTTTGGAATGATAACTCTTCTTGCAACAGACGGAGTTCCGGGACTTCAAGTACTATTTCATAATTCCTAAATTTGCATGTGGAATCGATAATTTTTTTTTTCTTCGTCATTGCTCTAATAATGTTTACAATACTAAAAGGTTTGCAGGAATAAAGATAAAGTACCAAGGGTTTGGGAAGATGTCCATGGAATTAAAGGGTAAGGATTCTTTAATTAACACTATTTATATAGTAAGGAGTATAAACTAGAGGAATTGTTCCAACAAAATTTTTTTTATTATGCCGAATCATAATTTCCAACAAATTTTTTTTTTGAGTTTTGAGTTTTTAAAGTATTTTTAACGAATCGGATTGCGGATCACGGATATTAGTGAAATTTTTCGGATATTCGACTTATAACGGATCGGATCGGATATTCGCGGATATTAAAAAAAATTTCGGATATTCGAATTTACGAATATCCAAAAACTAACGGATCGAAAAATTAAATATCCGTGTTGGACGGAGCGGATCACGGATACTGGATTTTTTCCGGATATTTGCTCCGTGCCCAGGGCTAGTTTACTGCCTGATGGTCTCGTAAATATGTCTCCATTTGGCCTATATATAATTGATTTCCTCCCTGAAAATATATATATGTGTAATTTAATTTCAGATAAAAATAACATATTATTATAGACGAATAATATAAAGAAATCAGATTAGAAAAATTCGAAATATCCAGAAAGAGACGTGGAAAAAGATGAAAAAGAAATTGTTATATAAGATGTTAGATAATATTATAGTATTAAAAAGAATTATTCTATTATGAATACCAACTTGTCCACTTGATGAATGTTGGCCATGAGGTATGCGATTATAATAATTTATCGGCTTCATCAAACTAAGCGGATCATCCAATTATCGTGTTGGCTAAAGTCGTGTTGACAGTCGCGGATTCTACCGGTATGTTAGAGAAAGAAGAATTCTTTCATATTAGTTATTTTTTGTCATTTTTTAGAAAAAAACTTTTTCCTCTAATTTCTTTTTGACTGGTACAAATGTGGAACAATTTTTTTTCCTTCCAAATCTTTTTCTCTATTTATGTTAAACAGTCATAGCCATCATTCTCTTCCCTTCACATGGTTATTCGTATGGAATAGACATTCTACTCTGCCAAAAAACTATCATTTCACTTCAAAGTATGAGATAATAACCTATCATTCCCCTCCCCCATTTCAAAATTTTCGCTATAATAAAACACTCTGCTACAATAGAAAACAACATTTCTAGATAT
The DNA here is from genome assembly GCA_963576765.1 of Draba incana. Taxonomy (NCBI): domain Eukaryota; kingdom Viridiplantae; phylum Streptophyta; class Magnoliopsida; order Brassicales; family Brassicaceae; genus Draba; species Draba incana. The sequence continues at coordinate 8,630,385 of OY755211.1, read as the reverse complement.
GAGTATATATGTAGGACATATATAGCTTGAAGTTAAAGGTATATGAAATATCTCGATTGTTTTCTGCGTTCTTGTTTATATTTACATGTTAAAATAGTTGTTTTATATAAGGACTATAAATCCACAAAAAGTTCTTTTTTTTGAAGAAAAATGTGTTTATACAATAAGTTTTATATTTTGTAAACACAAAGATTATGCAGTCTCCAGGCCCGGCCCAGAGGGCAAGCGAGTGAAGCCACCGCTTAGAGTTCTAAATTTAGAGGGCTTTTTTAGCTTAAATTTTCGTTATACTTATAATTAAAAAAATTAGAAACATTTTTTTATAACAATAATATTTGTATGGTATTTTTTTAAAGACTTGTGTAATGTTTATGGGTCTTTTCTTAAGAAACATGTTAATTACTTGTTTTCTTAACCTAATTTAAATTTATAGCTTAAAATTCTAGTTTAGAAAAAAAAAAAATCCTAAACGACACTTCCTCTTCAATCATCACGCCTTTGCCGATTTATAATATCTATTTTACTCTGGCCTCAATAAGTAATGATATTTTGAGAAAATAGTCAGTGTGAACCTCGAGATTTCTTTGAAGAATAATACCAAAAGAGGTTCGAAAGCCTATTGAAGTGTTTGAGCTTTTGAAAAGAATGGAGGGTTATTATCCAAATACCGCAATTACTTATCGCGTATTATTAACCATTCCAGTATCGGTTGCAACCACATAAAAAAGTATTTCGAAATTGAATGCGGTCTACCATGTCACAATAGAGATTGAATAGGTTGGCTTTGCTATCGACTGAAACATATATGGTTGAAAAACTCGACTACATGAGTTTAATGAATGATTTTGCGTGAAAAAATGCAAGGAAAGCAATATTTCAAAAGTAAAATTTTTTTTGTGTTTTTTTTTTTGTTTACAAACTATTTGGAATTATGAACGGTTTTATGAAGTTTTATTGTGTTTTTTATTCTTATGACTATTATTTACGTATTGGAAATTATACGAAAAGGACACTTTTAAAAATTCTGAATAGGCCATCCAAAAACATTGGACCGGCACTGGCAGTCTCTCACTCTCTCTCAATACGATATAAATTATTTACACTTGGGAAGTTGGAACATACAATACCTACATCCATAAAATTAGATTATTTAATGACCTCTTTTATCAATTTAAACTATTCATGTTACAAAATCCGATTTGTAGTTTAGTAGTTTGTATTAGTATATGTTTTTCTGTCACTAACCGAATTTAAATCCGTATTTGCTGAAAAAGTCTATGAATCAAATGTCAATATAAGTACTACGTACACAACTCATAGGTTGCATGCATGTATATTGAAAAACAGAATGCATATATATTGAAGAAACACTAACCGATGACTGAATGTAGTTCGCCAATAGAAGGTAGACTAGACTCGGCGGTAAGGCAAGGGAGAACACAAATAAGCAGAAGCACAATAACTACTTGACTGATCTGTGAAGAACCCATATCTCTATCTCTTTTTCTTTGGCTGATAGGATTTATTTATATATCTGGATGGAGATGCAAACTTCTAAAACAGAAACCAAAAAGAAAAAGAAAAAAGGTCTAAAAAGGGGAAAAATATATGTAACAATGAATTTTTCTACTCCACTCATTTTAATTATTGTCCCTCTTGCATCTCCGTGACCTTTGTTTTTGTCGCCAATCGCCATCAATGAATGAAATAGAGTAACAGATAGGAATGAGTCATATAAAAAATAATTTTTTTTCTGTTTGAAACATTATTTTAATCGGCTTTGAATTATTGAGATAAGTGGAGGCATCTCATGTTGTAAGCTACACCAAACTATTCATGGAATATCTTACATTTTACATCAGTTGTTGGTTTGTGAGTAGATCTTCTGAAGAAAATTATCAAATTACATACTCGAAAGATTTCCTATAATTTCATATAAAGTGAAACATAGTGAACAGAATAATTATTTTGTGTTTGACTTACATCAAAATGATTTTTATACACTTAGCCCTTAGAGCATGATTATTGCAGACACCATGGTGTCTAAAGTGTATATAAAATTATTAAAATGGTTGTAAAAGGAAAGTTTCATCTTAGAAATATTACATAAACATATTAGAAACTTAATTTGAAATTGGGAATATTTTGGCGTGTACCACTTTTGCCAAAAAGGTTTATGAAATGTACCACAAACCTAAAAAGCTTATAAAATCTACCATTTTTTTGGATTATAGTGGTAGGGATTTGACCAAAATAACCTTACATATATCATCTCTTTCTCTCCTTACCATCTTCTTCTCTCCTTACCATCTTCTCTTTCTCTCTCTCTCATTACTCACCATCTCGCCGAAACATCATCATCTCTCTCTATCCTTCACACTTCTTCTTCTTCATCTCTCTCTCTTTCTCTGTAATCGGAAAAAATGGAGAAGATTGTGGAGACGACAGACATAAACAACGCCGGAGGCGGTGGACATAAATGATATCGGAGACAGTAAACAGAGGCAATGACCACGACGGAGAAGACATAGACAACGCATGAGACGGTGGAGAGAAACGATGAACAGAGACAGTGACCACGGCGGAGAAGACAAAGACAACGCCGGGGACAATGGACGTAAACGATGTCGGAGACGATGCCAGAGATGGTGATTGACGGCGGCAACAGAAAACGGTGACCGTGAACAGCGACGGTGGTCGTAGACAAAAACAGTGACAAGTTGTTGTTCAAACCATCTATATTCCTGTAAAATATTTGTATTTTGTTCGGATCTACATTTTTCTGTCCACAAACCCTATTTGTTCAGATGTCGTCCACCACTAATGTTTTCTTATTGATCGTCAACAGGAATTGATAACAAGATGTCTACATGTAGAGAGGACAGCCAATTTTGTATATTGATGTCTATATCCTTTTCTCAAAAGAAGTTCAAGAGTTTTTAACATAAATTACAACATATTAATATCTATCTGATGGACGATATTTTATTGTGTGCACAAAATTATTCATGTGGACAAGATAATTATGATATTTCTAAACATAAAACAAAGAGGTTGTGGATAACCTAAGGATCTACGGTCAAAAGTTAACCTCTTGTTTGATAAGATCTAAAACATGGTATACATATTCTTGTCCCCGTAATTAACAACAATTACCAAAATCTATCAATGTTTAAAATTTCTTTTATTGAGGACAAACATGGGTCTTTTGTGGCTGTCAATTGAGACAATTAAACTTAAACTTCATCTATCTATTTAGTTTTCGTCCACAGACCCATGTTTGTCCACCGCATCTGTTTACATCCTCTGTCACCATTTTTGTCTTTCACCACCGTCGCGGCCGAGTTCACAGCCACCGTCACTGTCGTCGTCGTGTCCACCGTTGTTGTCTTGTCCACGACCATCGTGGATTTTTCCATCGTGGTCACCGTCGCCGCCGTGTCCACGATCATCGTCACCGTCGTAATCGTGTTCACCATCGTCATTTGTCCACGGCTATAGTCTCCATCTTCGTCGCCGTCGTGTCCGCCGTCGTCGATTTTTCCACGGCCATCGTCTCTGTCTCCGTTGTGACTACCGTCGTCGGTTTATCCACGGCCATCGTCTCTGTCTCCGTCGTGGCCACCGTCGCTGTCACTGTTTTTGTCTACGACCATCGTCGTCGATCTTCGTTCTGTCTACGACCATCGTTGTCATCCACGCCTATCGTCTCTGTTGCTGTCCACGATAATCTTCTCCGTTGCCGCCGTCACCCACCGTCTCGACATCATCTCCAAATCAATCTCCATTTTTCCTGTTTTGAGAAAGAGAGATATAGAGAAAAAGAGAACGATAAAGAATGAGAAGGAGAAAAAGAAGAAGAAGATACATGGGCAACGAGATGATTCCGTCGTCTCCACCATCATCTCCATTTTTTCCGATTATAGAGAAAGAGAGAGAGATGAAGAAGAAGAAGAAGTGTGAAGGATAGAGAGAGATGATGATGTTTCGGTGAGATAGTGAGTAATGAGAGAGAGAGAGAAAGAGAAGATGGTAAGGAGAGATAAAAATGATATATGGAAGGTTATTTTGGTCAAATTCCTACCACTAGAATCCAAAAAGATGGTAGATTTTATAAGAATTTTGAAATTGTGGTAGATTGTACAAGGATTTTTAAAAAAGTGGTATAGACTATAATTTTTCCTTCAAATTATTGGAAAACGATAATACTGAGTCAAAACTAGGGAAATGAAGCTTGATCAATGTGGCTACCACCATGTCCACTATTTGATGGTCCTGTAAATATATCTCCATTTGGCTTATAAAAGTTCATCAATCTCTTCCCTACAAATTATATTTATACACCAAAATTAACGATGTATACATCCATAATAGACGAATATTTAAGAGATTGATTATCTTAATTATGGATATATTATTTTCATTAAATTTTGGGTACCTTTCTGACCAGGTTTACTGTGTGATGGTGGTCCCAATGCCACCAGGCCCACCGTTGGGATGATACACCATCATTCTCCTCCCTTAACATTTTTTTCAGAAACAAATCATTGTATATAATAGACTAACGAGAAACAGATCTAGAGGAAATATTTATCTATAAGAAAATTATAGAAAGCTGAATACGAGGTATATGATTTCTTTATTTCTATTTTCAGGCTATAGAAATAGAAATAGAAATAGAAATAGAAATAGAAATAGACTCATTTCTAGCTTAAACTTGGCAACTACTTGACCAATCGGTCAACATACTAAAGTAAATTAAACAAGTCCTTTCACAAAGCTGGTCAAACTTTAGTCAGGAAACATATTTGGTGACATTGATATTAATGAATCTATGATAACCCAAATAAAACAATATAATTTGATAGAATAGTTGTGATTTTTTAAAAATCACAACTTTGGTTTTCGTGAAAAACTTGTACCAATCAGACGTAGGAAACTTTAGCTAGTATTCATCATATAATTAGGTCGGGTACGGGTCGGGTTGTAGCAGGTATTGGTTCGGGTACCCGTATTTTATTATTATACTAAAAAAAAAAAAATCAAAAGATAAAAAAAAATTATTCAAAAAATCAAGTCTTAAACACAAATTGAGTTTAAAAATGCCAAAGTTGACGAAACACCAAGATATGATAGTAAAAAAACGGAAAAGAAATTCAAAACACAACCCAAATGTAGTAATTTACTACTATATAAATACACACAATAAGTAAAGGAAACAAAAGAATAATAATTTTCAATCCGAAAGCACAAGGATCTTGATCATGTAAGCTATAGGCAAAAAAAAAAAAGATGAAATGAGTGTTTTAGACTTAGGTTTAGTGATTAAAATACATAATCATGTATGTGTATGTATAGATTCGGGTACCCGATCGGGTATCGGGTTTTACCCTATCGGGTTTCGGATACCCTAATGTTGATAAAATGAAACCCGATCGGGTAATTTACGATACCCGTACCCTACCCGTACCCTAATTTTCGGGTCGGATTCGGGTTCGGGTATCGGGTATGGGTTTTATGCCCAGCCCTAAGTCAAACTGTACAGAAAATCCAAGACCAATTTAAGACCACTTAAACCTAATTGATTTGTGCAGGGAATCTATAAACATTTAACAACGTAGTTTGCAATTATATACACTGTTCAAGTCTACATATTTCCATGGGATTGATTTGTGTTAAACATTGGCTTGACCGCAATGGAGATTTTTCTTGCATAGAGTAGAGTAGTTAGTAAAATATGTAAAACCAGTTAATACATAGCATTTTTTTTTTTGAAATTATACATATCAAACTTTAATATAATATATATATATATATATATGTGTGTGTGCGCGCGCGCGTACAATGACATTAACCGGTGATTGAAAGTGGTTCATGGTGAGAAGATGGTTCATGGTTCATGGTGAAAGTGTTTATTATGGTTCTTCTTTGCACCCTCATTTGATAGCAGTTGCCAAGTCCTCGAATCGCTCTATGTGATCCATCGGATTCTCATGTGGAAGACCGCAGAACGGGTCTTGAGCAACTAAGGAGAAGTACGCAGGCTTGAGCTCGAAGTCATTGCGCTGGAAGGCAGGAGGTCGAATCGCAGCTCGGTTGGCGTAAAACTGCTCTGGACGATTAAAATCAGCGAGGGTACGATTCTGGACAGGGTGTCGAGCGACACCAGCATCCTGTCGCTCGACACCAAGCATTCCATCGCGTCGAGCGACACGCAGATTTTTTTTGTGTCGAGCGACGTCCTCCTGGTGTCGCTCGACACGAAGCTGCTCCTCACGAACACGAGCCTGTTCTGCTTCTTCTTTCTCGCGAGCTCGTTGCTGTTCAGCCTCATTAACGATCACGTTCCCAGCCTCATCTAGCCTCTGACCATCTTCATTATATCGGTTTCCTTCTCTGTCGAAGAAACCATCCTCTCTTTGGAACAAAGTTAATCGATTAACCATCGTCTTAGCTTCTTTCGTCGCTTTTCTGTTGGTTCGTTCCAAACGCGCTAGATCTTCAAGTCCGAGTTCCACTAGTTCCTTGTCCTTGTTGCTCCTGGTATTGCGATTTCGCATGTACCTGAAACGCAAAACAAAAAGAGAAAAACGAAAACAAAAACAAATGAAAACAAAAATAAAAACAAGAAATAAAAAGACCTAGACAAAATCCTAGTAGTAAAATCTAATGGCTATTGACTCCCCGGCAATGGCGCCAAAATTTGATATGGTCAAATTTACCCTAGACCTACTCTCTCAAATTAAGAGGTCAATTGCAGTATTTAGGGTTATCGAATCCACATGGAGTCTAGGAAAACACAATAGATTATTAAATTCAGATTATGCTAGGCAAACAATTATGAAAGCAGTAAATAAGCAATTAAAAACGGTTTTAAATCAATTAAAGGAAAAGCTAGGCGCAAGGAATTCTACAGTGAATCAGAATTGCAGATAAATCAGATATGAGGATTATAAAGAGCAGTTCCTGAACATGCACACGAAAGTAAAGCAAACCAGCTGTCGCTGCGAATATTTTCTATGTCTAAATCCTAGAAAACCAACTGTCGTTGCGAATCCTATAAATCTAAACAAGCATTAAAGATCAAGCACAATTGTTCACAACTGTCGCTGCGAATATTTTCTATGTCTAAATCCTAGAAAACCAATTGTCGTTGCGAATCCTATAAATCTAAACAAGCATTAAAGATCAAGCACAATTATTCACAAAACCCTAAGCCAAATCCCTTTGCGAATAGGAATTTTGCTCATCAAAAACTAGTTCAAGCAATCAATAAAACTGTCGTTTCTATTAATTACCTAGATCAGATTTCAGTTCGCGAGGCTAAAATCAGCAGTAAGAACTAGTTAAGATGAAGAACATTCTAATGATTTTATCCTAATAATCAGATAAGATCAGCAACTCATCAAACACTTTCAAAAACCCTAAACCTAACAAAGAAACTACTTAGACATGATCAAAGAAGAAAACATCTTTTTATTAATGAAAATCTCTAAGTAATCAATAGAATAAAGCATAAGTCTAAACAATGACTTAGAAAACGTATTTATCGAGGTACAATTCGGATTGGAAACCTAAAAGTAAACATCTGGAACTTTCGGGCTTCGAACGGGCTTTTCTGATGAAAATCTGGGCTTGGACGAACAGGGTGTCAAGCGACACCATAGATGGTGTCGATCGACACCAATCTCAAAATCGAATTCCTTTCCTTCAAAAGTTATCGTGTCGAGCGACACACATAGTCACGTCGCTCGACACAGCTTCCAAACAGTGATTCCAAATTTGCATCTTCGCCACTTCACTCCGAAATGCTCTGAAACCTCCAGTAAACATCTTTTAAGCTCCAATCGTCCTAGTACCTGTAAAGACTCTAAAACATACTAAAAATACCAAAAGACTCTAAAATATGGACTTAGATCATGGCCTAAACAGGGTAAAAACCATGATATATCACGTCGCTCGATACAGCTTCCAAACAGTGATTCTGATCTTGCATCTTCGCCACTTCACTCCGAAATGCTCTGAAACCTCCAGTAAACATCTTTTATACTCCAATCGTCCTAGTACCTGTAAAGACTCTAAAACATACTAAAAACACCAAAAGACTCTAAAATATGGACTTATATCATGGCCTAAACAGGGTAAAAACCATGATATATCATGGATCAGGTTATGTTGAGGAAGGGTTTTAATGATAGATGGAGAGATTGGATAAGGAACTGTTTAAGTTCAACAACGTATTAAGTGCTAATCAATGGAAGCCCTGCAGGTCAGATTACTCCTCATAGGGGAATACGACAAGGTGATCCGATCTCTCCTTACTTATATCTAATTTGCACAGAGGGACTGTCTCAGTTAATCAAAGAGATGATTAGAAAACAGAAGATTCATGGTTACAGGGCATCTAGGGGTGGTCCAAGAATATCTCATTTACTTTTTGCTGATGACTCTTTGTTATTTTGCAAGGCAAATGCTGAAGAGTGTAGAAATCTGTTAAAGGTTTTGCATAGTTACGAAAGAGGATCGGGTCAGGAGATTAACTATGCAAAATCTGCAATTTATTTTAGCAAAGGTACACCTTCAAGCATTCAAAATCAGATTATTCAAATGACTGGAATTAAGAAAATAGGTGGATTTGGAAAGTATCTTGGATTGCCTGAGCGTATAGGAAGGAAAAGGAAAGAAGTGTTTCAATATATTAAACAGAGAGTGACGCTTAAAATGGATGCCTGGTACAATAGGTTTCTCTCTCAAGCTGGAAAAGAGACACTCCTTAAATCAGTAATAACTGCTCTTCCTACTTATACTATGTCATGTTTTATGTTACCAAAGGGACTGGTTCAAGAGATTACTGCTTCAATGAGGAAATTTTGGTGGTCAGCAGTTAAGGATAAGCACAAAATTCCCTAGATAGCATGGAATAAGATTACGGAGTCAAAGAAGAAAGGGGGAATTGGTATTAGAGATCTTCAGTTGTTCAACCTGGCTTTAGTGACAAAGCAGGCCAGGAGAATTATGAGTAATCCTAGTTCATTGCTGGCTAGAGTGTTTAAAGATAAATATTTCAGGAACAGTTCTTTCCAGCTAGCCAAGACATATGCCACATCCAGCTATGCTTGGAGAAGTATTATACAAGCGCAATAGCTTCTAAAAAAAGATCAAGATGGGCAGTTGAGAATGGCAAGAATATAAGAGTATGGGAGGATAATTGGTTGGATACAAATCCTCCTAAGCCAGCTACAGGGCATGGGGTTTTTAGTAGGCTAGATATGATGGTGAAGGAACTTATGAGTGATGGAGGAAATGGTTGGAATGAATATGCGTTGGATGAGTTTATAGATCACTCTGATGTTCAAGTCATAAGAAACATTAAGCCAAGTGTCACAGGAGGCGGGGATGTTCTAATCTGGATATATTCTGTAAAATCAGGATATCAGATGCTAAAGCAATTTGAGAAGGAGTAAAGCACAGAAGGGATTCAGTCCAATGTGATTGATTCTGAGGTGAAGGAGGTAGCGAGAGATGTGTGGAGATTTCAGGTACCACCTAAAATTAAAGTATTTTGGTGGAGGCTGATTCATAATGGTGTTTCTGTGGCAGATAACTTGTTAAGGAGGAATATCAGGGTAAGTCCAGAGTGTCAATTGTGTGGTGAACAGATAGAAACAGCAAATCATATGCTATTTCAGTGTAGAATTGCAGGGGAGATTTGGAAATTGGCGACTGGAATACCCTTCTCAAAACAAGAAGCTCAAGATAGTTCCCTACTTATGAATATAAAGAGGATTTTTAGCAATACTATAAAGAGTGATGCATTTTCTTTATTTGTAGGTTGGAGAATATGGAAGATGAGAAATGCATTTCTCTTTGAAAATAAGAGGGAACACATAAGTCAGGTTATTCATAAGGCAATGACTGATCTGACGAGATGGAAAGAAGCACAAATAGTTGTAGTGGGGATGTGAGTAAGTTTCAAGGAAAGGTTATGAAGCAGAAATCTGATGTGACGCAAGCTGTTAAGCCAACTTTGGAATATTATTGTCTGGTTGATGCTTCTTGGAGTGATAGTGATCGTAAAGCAGGTATTGGGTGGTCCTTGTATAGAAAAGAAGGCATCCATTTGCTTAAAGGTAGTGTTATGATAGCATCTGTTTCCAGCGCTCTTCAAGCGGAAGCTATGGCTTTGCTGCAGGCAGTGAGTTCGTTAAGGGCTCTTGGATATTACAATACTCCCTTCGTTTCAATATGTAAGCTCTTTTGGGGTTTTTGTTTTGTTTCATAATATAAGCTATTTTGACAATACTAGGTACTTTTAACTTTATTGAATTGTGTGTGACCAATAATATTTTGCAGTTTTTTTTATAATTGGTTAAATTGTTTTTAATATATATTTTAATGCTATTTTATAGAGTAAAAGTAGTTTCTTAATATGCGTGATTTTTGCTAAAACATCTTATATTACGAAACGGAGGGAGTATCACTTTGGTTGGTGATAATGCTGAGTTATATGAGGCACTTAATAATCAGTCAAGTGCTTCTATAGCTGTTCTATGTAATGACATTAAGACTTTGGCTGTGGAAAATGGAGTTTCTTTTGTATGGGTTAAAAGGGAGGCTGTTAAGGAAGCAGATGTTTTGGATAAAGATGCTAGGCTAAATGATAGGCCTTATGTAATATCTTGGACGTTGTAGTTTGTTGGTAAATTAATATATGCAGTTGACAAAAAAAAAAAGAACAAAAAAATATATAAAACAATCGTGTCGTGCATGCAATCTAACATTTCAGTAGTATTGCACACTGATTAATGAAATTATTTTGATGTTCTTTCTAATTCAACCTCAATAATTTTTCCGAAAATACTACTTATTTCTTACAAGTATTTTTTGTTGTTGTTGTCCTAAAAACTATAATTATCACAACAACTGTTGTTAATTATTGAATTGATGTGTATAACATGGTTTTACTCATCTTAATATTTATCTCTATTGACCTTCCCAAACCCCAAAAAATTACATAGTAATAGCGGAAATATGCCGAAGCCCGAACGTCGTGATCACATCTTTCCTCCTCAACTGAAATCGACAATGGTTTGTAATCCCCTAGAAACTGAATATGGGATGATATATGTTTAAAGGATATTGTGAATACATGATTAGTATAATACGTTAGCTAGTCTAAAGATATACAACACGAACATTTGTGCTTCTTCCTTCTCACAAAAAGTCGATTTCTTTATTACGAATACCGAAATTGATAAACTTATTGGAATTACGAAGAAAAGAAAGATGAGAAAAATAAGTTTCGGTTTAATACCATTGATGTCTAATAATTTACATTAAACATATAAATAATTAAAATTATTGGGGAAGTTGAAAAGTAGGAAGCTCGTCGTAACGTTTGAGGACGGTTGAATTCTTGGTTTTCTTTTGGACACATGTCCTCCTCTTGTGTGATGACGTAGCACTCATATGGAGAGGGACATTCTCCTTTCATATATATGATTAAGAGCAACTCCAACCTTGATACTATATTAATATTGGTGTTGAAATTACACCAATATTTGATGTTTTAGTGTCAAAAAAGTTTTTCCATCTCCAACAAAATCTCACACTAAAAATAAAGATTCTTCATTATTATATTATGAAATATAGAATATTTTAAAAAAATCTACTATTCTGATAACTAAGGATTTCAGATTAATGAAATAAGAATTTTAATATTTTAATCTTAATCAATGTGCTTTTTAATTTAGAAATTTTGTGCAAATTTGAATTTTAGATTAATGATAATTACAATATCACACATTATTAAAAATGAAAACAACAAATAAAATTTAACAAGTCTAAAATTTTAGATGGTATTTTTAATTGATTATTACAAATTTAATTAGATTACTAAACTAAAAATATGAAAACTAAAAATATAAATAAAATAATATAATTTTTTTTAGTGTTTTGTGAATAGTGTAACATTGTTCACAAAAAAAAAAAAAAAAATTTATACCGGAACCATTAATTTTGTTATACAGTCCGCTTGGAGTTGCTCTTAATCCACATGTATATATATTATCACCAGTTTTAAGTCAACTAGTAAAGTCTGTATATTTTGTTGGTGTCTGGCCGACTCAAAAATATCAAAGATATATTTCAAATATATGTATACTGTTATAAATCATAGTGGATTGTCATAACTAGTTCTGGTCCGTTTACGGCCCATTAACACTTAGTCTTTAGGCCGGTTTAATGAATCCTAGTTGAATTAGGATTTTCCTTTTATGTACTTTCCTTTTCCAATTAGGAAAAGGAATTTTCCTTTTCTCTCTTGTAATAATCCTATATAAAGGATCTTATGATTAATGAATAAACACAATCTTCCCCATTCGTTCTCTTGATTCACAACACGTTATCAGCACGAGTTGCTCCCTAAACCCTAAAAACACAAAAAACGCGATTACTGTTCATCGTTACTATTCATCGTACTGTTCATCGCGTACTGTTCATCGCGCACTATTCATCGCGCACTGTTCATCGACGATTACTGTTCATCGACGATTACTGTTCATCCGGCGTTACTGTTCAAATCATAGTTCATACAACCTTAAGGTTACGGCGAACTAGAAGAAAGTTCATACAGCCTATCAACGGTTACGGCGAACTAGAAGACTCACGGAGGTTAAGGTAAACAATAAGAAACCCTAATCTAAAGAACCTAGATTCATGATAATCTTAGAAACCCTAATCTAAATCATGCTTGTTATTGTTATTGCTTGCTTGATTGTGTTTATTGATTCATGATTCGTAATCACTTGAAACCCTAACTTGAAACCCTAACCTAATTCAATTAAAATCCAAACCGATTGCATGATCTGTACCCGTGTCGATCGACACTAGTTTTATGTCGATCGACACGTAAACTTCTGCCTGAATTTGTTGTTTGAATTAAACTGTGTCGATCGACACAAATCACCCGTCGATCGACAGTAAACACTCTGTCCAAATTTGGTTGCATATTTATTTGAACTCGTTTGTTTGTTTGCTTGTTTGGATTGATTCGTTGATTGATAAACATGAAACTGAAACTGATTGCATCATATAGACATAACATGCTTGATTAAAATCCGGTCATATCATCATACGGTTTAGAATTTGAATACTAGGCTTGCATCATGAGCATATAAAAACATTATGTTAGGTTGTTAAACATAAAAATCTGGTTTCATAAGCATCATGCATCCGTACCCGTTTATATAAGCACCCATGACCTATTTTGCATCATATGCATAAACTTTAAAATCTTATAGTTCTTAGAGAATAGGATGAATGTTTTCAGATGTCGAAAATCAACAATTTGGATTATGCTGCCCTCAATCTCTCTGGAGACAATTACTTACAGTGGGCGTTGGATACTATGATAAATCTAAAGTCTAAAGGACTTGGCGAATGTATCATTGAGGATAATAATGAGAATGAAAGGAATCAATACAGAACGATATCGATCATTCGTCATCATCTTGTTGAGGGTCTCAAGGATCAATACCTAACCATTGAGAACCCTTTGGACCTTTGGAAAGAATTAAAGGTAAGATATGACCACCATAGAACGGTGTTGTTACCAAAGGCCAATTATGATTGGAGGAATCTCAGGTTCCAGGACTTCAAGTCCGTGGAAGAATATAACTCGGCTATGTTCAGAATAGTTTCTCAATTGAGACTATGTGGTGAGAAGGTAACTGAGAAAGACATGTTGGAAAAGACCTTCTCCACCTTTCACACTAATAACGTGTTGCTTCAACAGCAATACCGTGAAAGAGGTTTTGAGACATACTCAAAGCTTATAGCATGTCTATTACTAGCCGAGGAGAATAATACACTGCTAATGAGAAACAGTGAGATGAGACCTCCTGGATCAGCCCCACTTCCTGAAGCGAATGTGGCCACAGATGAAAAGAAAGAAATTAACCACGTCCAAAGTGATTATAGACATCGTGGTCGTGGACGTGGGGGTAGATGGCAAGGACGTGGCCGTGGCCATTTTAATCCATACGGCCGAGGTCAGGGCCGAGGCCACGGATTCCATAACGATCATTCTAACCGCGGGCGAGGACGAGGACGCGGATACCGAACTGACTATGATCGTAATAACCGTGGTATTACTTCTCAACCACGAGAATCAAACCCAAAATCAGTTTGCCATCGATGTGGAATGAGTAATCATTGGGCTAAGACATGTAGGACTCCCAAGCATCTGGTTGAACTCTATCAAGAGAGCCTTAAAGGGAAGAATCCAGAAACTCATATGATCCAGCATGATAATGAAGGAGATTTCGATCATGAGCAAGATGACTTGATGAATTTTGAAACCTCAGATATACTTAAGTGATTGATTTTGATTTTCTGTTTTGGTGTTTTGTGTTTTGCTTGTTTTACGTCTTACACTTTATACTTTGGTTTTGTGTTATTGCTTTCTATTAAACTTTATGGAATGAAAGAGTGTTATTTAAAAGTATCTATTGTTATCTCTTTTGAAGTATGAACGATATGGATGTGTTCATTGTGGATAGTGGATCAAGCCACTCGATATTAAGAGATAAGAGATACTTCATTGATCTTACACTTAAAAAGGCAAATGTAACCACAATTGCGGGTATAGCAAATTTAATTGAAGGCCACGGTCAAGCCCATATTTTATTACCTAAGGGCACGCATCTAGAAATTTCTAATGCGTTATATTCACCTAGTTCAAAGAGAAGTCTATTGAGCTTTAAAGACATTCGAATGAATGGTCTTCATGTTGAAACTAAGGACGAGAATAACAAAGAATTCCTTCAAATCTTTGAAACCGTCCATGGCTATAAGAAAGTCCTAGAGACTATACCTGCCATTTCCGTGGGCCTTTATTGTGCTAAGATCGGAATGATAGAAGCAAATGCTATGGTAAACAAAGAGTTTACTGAGAATTTCACTTTTTGGCATAACCGGCTTGGCCATCCCGGTGCTAACATGATGCGAAAGATATTAGCAAGTACTAATGGGCACACCTTGAAAGAAAGGAGAGTTATCCCAAAGAATCTCACGTGTGAAGCATGTTCACTAGGGAAACTCATTACTAGGCCATCACCAATCAAAGTAACTAAGGAAACGATAAATTTTCTGGAAAGAATTCAAGGAGACATATGCGGACCAATACACCCACCTTGTGGGACGTTTAGATATTTTATGGTCCTTATTGATGCATCCACGAGATGGTCACATGTCTGCCTATTATCAACTAGAAATGTGGCATTTGCAAGATTGCTTGCCCAGCTCATACGTTTAAGAGCACACTTTCCAGATTTTCCTTTAAAGACTATACGTCTTGACAATGCTGGTGAATTTACGTCCCAAGCGTTTAACGATTATTGTATGTCCATGGGGGTAAGTGTTGAATATTCTGTGGCACATGTACATACACAAAACGGTTTGGCTGAATCGTTTATTAAACGCATACAGTTGATTGCTAGAACGTTGCTAATGAGATCAAAACTCCCGGTCTCAGCTTGGGGACATGCAGTTTTACATGCAGCAGAGCTAATTCGTATCAGGCCATCTAGTGAACATAAATATTCCCCATCACAGTTAATAACGGGTCAAGAGCCAGACATATCCCATCTTAAAACATTCGGATGTTCCGTTTATGTGCCTATTGCACCACCACAGCGAACAAAGATGGGACCTCAAAGGAGGATGGGGATATATGTTGGATATGATTCTCCTACTATCATTAAGTACCTTGAGCCAACCACGGGTGATTTGTTTAAGGCCAGGTACGCAGATTGTCATTTTGACGAATCTGTCTATCCAACATTAGGAGGAGATAACAGACTGGTAAAGGAAATTATATGGAATCAAACGTCCTTAAAATGGCAAGATCCTCGGACTCAAGAATGTGAATTAGAAGTCCAAAAGATTATACATTTACAAAAGCTAGCTAATCAATTGCCAGATTCCTTTGCTGACCCGAAAAGAGTAACTAAGTCTTACATACCAGCTGTTAATGCACCGATTAGAATTGATGTTCAAGAGGGACACAATCAAGTTGCTACAGAATCTAAACTACACTCAAAACGTGGCCGGCCAATAGGTTCCAAAGATAAGAATCCTCGGAAAAGAAAGAAAGGTGCTGAAATCGTGGTTGAGGAATCTGATGGAACCCCAGACATAACTGAACCGATAGTTCCAAGCAATGAGACTCGGGACGCCGAGTTTCATGGTTCTGACGTTCCTGAAAATAATGAGATCTCAATGAATTATGTTATGTCTGGAATACAATGGAATAGAAAGTGTGTGGAAATCGATGATATATTTGCTTTTAAGGTAGCACTTGAACTTATGGAGGATCTAGAACCCACGTCGATATATGAGTGCACTCAGAGTGAAAATTGGACTAAATGGAAAAAAGCTATAAACGTGGAGTTGAATTCTTTAAGGAAAAGGGATGTCTTTGGTCCAATAATTCGGACACCCTATGAGATTAAACCAGTTGGACATAAATGGGTCTTTGTGAGGAAAAGAAATGAACATGGTGAAATCGTGAGATATAAAGCACGGCTTGTTGCACAAGGATTCTCACAGAGACCAGGAATAGATTATGAGGAGACATACTCCCCTGTGGTGGATGCTACAACTTTTAGATTTTTGATAAGTCTGGCTATAAGAGAAAAGTTGGATATGCGGTTAATGGACGTTGTAACTGCATACTTATATGGTCCACTGGATAATGAGATTTATATGAGATTACCAGAGGGTATTGAGCTCAAAGATAAGAAAGGTTCTCGAGAACAACACTGCATAAGGCTGAACAAATCCCTTTATGGACTGAAGCAAAGTGGGCGTATGTGGTACAATAGATTGAGTGAGTACTTAGTCAAAGAAGGCTATAAGAATGATCCCATCAGTCCATGTATTTTTATAAAAAAGTTTGCAAACAAAGGGTTTGTTATCATAGCAGTTTACGTGGATGATTTGAACATCCTTGGAACCCCTGGTGAAATCGTCCAAACAGTTGAATGCCTCAAGAAAGAATTTGAGATGAAAGACCTAGGCAAAACTAAGTTCTGTTTGGGATTGCAACTTGAGTACATAAATGATGGAATCCTTGTGCATTAAATGGCATATACTGAAAAGGTACTCAAGCGTTTTAATATGGATCAATGTCACCCATTGTCCAGCCCAATGGTGGTGAGATCTCTTGATCTAGAAAAGGATCCGTTTGGTCCTAAGAGAGACTCTGAAGAAGTCCTTGGTCCCGAAGTGCCATATCTCAGTGCCATAGGAGCTTTAATGTATCTGGCAAGCCACACTAGGCCAGATATATGCTTTGCCGTGAATTTATTATCAAGATTTAGCTCATGTCCGACCCAAAGGCACTGGGACGGGATAAAACATATTCTTCGTTACCTACAAGGAACGAAAGACTTGGGTCTATTTTATACTAACCAATCTAAGGACGGTTTAGTTGGTTTTGCTGATGCAGGTTATCTTTCAGATCCTCATAATGCACGGTCCCAGACAGGTTATGTGTTTACTCATGGAGGAACTGCAATATCTTGGCGGTCAATGAAGCAGGCCATTGCAGCTACATCTTCTAATCATTCAGAGATATTGGCAATTCATGAGGCTAGTCGTGAGTGTGTTTGGTTAAGGCTGATGACCCAGCACATAAGAGTGGATTGTGGAATGGCCGAAGGTAAGCAGGAATCGACGGTCTTGTTCGAGGACAATGCAGCGTGTATAGCTCAACTTAAGGATGGATACATCAAAGGTGATAGGACGAAGCACATTCTGCCAAAATTCTTCTTCACATCCGATCTACAGAAAGATGGAGAAATTCAAGTGCAGCAAGTACGATCAAGTGAGAATTCAGCAGACCTATTCACCAAGTCACTTCCAACCTCAACGTTCAAGAAACTTACTTATCAGATTGGAATGCGTCGTTTGAAAGACTTGCAGTGAGGTTCAGAACAGGGGGAGTAATACGTGTTGTACTCTTTTTCCTTCACCACGGTTTTGTCCCAAAATGGGTTTTACTTGGTAAGGTTTTAATGAGGCAACATCCAAAGCGTATTACAAGCCCATTAGAGTTATGACATCCAAGGGGGAGTGTTATAAATCATAGTGGATTGTCATAACTAGTTCTGGTCCGTTTACGGCCCATTAACACTTAGTCTTTAGGCCGGTTTAATGAATCCTAGTTGAATTAGGATTTTCCTTTTATGTACTTTCCTTTTCCCATTAGGAAAAGGAATTTTTCTTTTCTCTTTTGTAATAATCCTATATAAAGGATCTTATGATTAATGAATAAACACAATCTTCCCCATTTATGTCTAGAAGACCATTCATTTCTATGTTTTCTAGTAATATAGATTGTGTACGTATATGTAATCACGGATAAGAAGAAAAATAGCATCACACATAAGATCTTTTTTCTACCATCTAAAACTTTTGATTCATTCAGCTTGTTAAGCCTTGCACAATACGAAACCGACAAAGGATGAATCTTTTCCAGAGACAAAGCCAGAGGGCACATACACTCCCCAAGAACCAAAAGTTTAGACCAAGGAAAAATACAAAAGGGAAAGATATACACAAACAAGTATTTAAATTAACAAACAAAGAACACTAGTCAAGCTATTGCCGTAAAGAATTTTGAACCATTAGAACCATATACAACAAACCATTGGACTTCCAGACAACGTTTTTGAAGAAAAACCGAGCAAACGCAATGTATTTGACAACTTGAAAATTCTTTACGGCAATAGAGATCTTAACCGAGTGGTGAATATATAGAGATCTTTATATCCATATATAAACCGTACATAACGTGATAACGTTGTCAATTTTAGCTGTGTAATAATTGCTCCTAGTTGATTGAGGTAAATTATTCATATGGTTCATTGAAAAACTGAAGCGAAAGATGTCATCAAGTTCTGGTGAAGATTTTTCTTAAAGTAATGGTGTTAATGGATGCATAAAAGTTTAGGCCAAATTACCGATTATATAACTGAGATTATGAGTTCATCTTTACAAGTTGGAAGAGTTTTAAGTATGAACTTAACATATAAATCTTTAAGGTTGAAATTAAGCTAGGTTTAGATTTTGATTATTATTGAAAGATTTATGTAATTTCGTGAGAGTTTGATACCGTCCCATCTTGATTATATGTGAAACTAGTCTCATCGAATTGTCATCTGTTTCTCAAAATCCAGATTTAGAGCAAGTATCATTTTTTTCCTTTGTTTTTGTGTGTCAAATATTGTTTTCTGATTTACTATCAAGACCACACTTTATTTATTTAGAAATACCTCGAAATTCTGAGATTTTCGAAACATTACGATTACGTATTTGAGACTTTAAAAACCTGACTTGTGATCGGGAAAAACAAAAATTTACATTCATACTATATGATAGATATAATCGAAGCTTCATAACTTCGATAATTTCGAGGAACAGAAATTAGGGATTACTCCAACCACCACTGGATGACTGATTGATGGTTCAACATCTCCGACACTATTGGTCTTATAGTCACTCATCAATCTCCTCCCTGAAATAAATGTACATTTTTTTTTTGGTCGGAATAAATGTACATATTGATAGCATATAGACGAATTTATAATTGGAAAATCGTTTAAATAAAATTCAATCGTGACTGCCATTTGATAAATATTATTGTTTCACAAAAATCTAAAACAAAACAATTACTTTTTCCGCAAAATATGTGATTCAAGTTTCTGAAGACTCTAGATAAGAGCTGCAATTTTCTTAAAGAAAGCACAAGTACTTTAGTAGCACAAGTACTTTAGTTTGGTGTTAATTAAATTTTACGTATTTTTAGCGTAAAATTTCAAGTTTAGACTGTTTACTGATAAAATTGGAAGAAGATTCATAATTTGAAGATTGAAGAAAAATAAATATGAAAATTAACATAATTTCCATAAATTATCCCAATTATATTTTTATAAGTAACCAAATTAGTTTTGCCATTTCGAATTCATATGGTAGTTGTACTCCTTAAATTAGTTTGAATGTTCATCTAGGAAACATGGCCAGTTAACGAAAAACGATTAATTTATATGGTTTCTTCAGTTCATTTTTTTATACCGGTTAGAAAATATTTAATTATCATTTATTAAAGTAAGAACAATTAATGCATATGTGAGAGTTATGCTAACCGATTATTGGGAGTGGTTCTTGTTGAGAGGGAAGAGCACAATCGGTATGAGTTGGAACCAAAAGAACCACTACAAGAAGCAACACAAGTCCCACTTGCGAAACACTCTTCTTTTCCATTTTTCTTTCTTTCTCTTTTGATATGTTATTGCTTAATCTCTTTATGACTTAGCTTATTTATATCCGTAGGAATACTCTATTTTCCACAAAATAACGACCACGTAAAAATCACAAGATGATCAAATTTCTTTGTTATAAATGCATGGTTTTGACTATTTGTATGGTGATGATTGATGACTAGATTCACTAAAATAATGTGCTTTCCAGCTCCAAAAAAACTAAAATTTTGAAATATATATATATATATATATATTTTAATAATTTACGGAAGTTCCGGATCTTAACTAAACACATAATTTTCTAAACACATGTTTTAAAAATAAACTAGGTGACTTGCCCGCACCATGTGCGGGTGTGAACGATATTTCGTAACATGTTTAGTGTTAATATTAAAAGTATTATAATTATGAAAAGTTAAAATATCACGAAACATGTAAAATTTGATTGAAAGTGTTGTATATGACTTACTCAATGATCTGTTTAATAATGTAAGACAAAGAACATAAATATAGTTTAAGAAATTTAAACAAAACAAAAATCAAATATAAAAAATTAACAAAGGTTTGAAACCCTTTCTTCTAGACAACATTTATTTTTCTATACTTTACCTTTTTTTATCGGTGATTAAAATTTTCAATCTAGTCCTAAATTTTAATATTAATAGACCACACTTTATTTATTTAGAAATACCTTGAAAATTCTGAGATTTTCGAAACATTAAGATTACATATTTGAGACTTTAAAAACCTGACTTGTGATCGGGGAAAACAAAAAATTTACAGTCATACTATATGATAGATATAGTCGAAGCTTCATAGCTTGGAGAAACAGAAATTAGGGATTATCGTTCCAACCACCACCTTGTTGACTGGTTGATCCTCCAACTTCTATGTGACCATTGGTCTTATAGTCACTCATCAATCTCCTTCCTGAAATAAATGTACATATTGATAGCATATAGACGAATTTATAATTGGAAAATCGTTTAAATAAAATTCAATCGTGATTGCCATTTGATAAATATTATTGTTTCACGAAAATCTAAAACAAAACAATTACTTTTTCCGCAAAATATGTGATTCAAGTTTCTAAAGATTCTAGATAAGAGCTGCAATTTTCTTAAAGAAAGCACAAGTGACAAGTACTTTAGTTTGGTGATAATTAAATTTTACGTATTTTTTTTAGCGTAAAATTTCAAGTTTAGACTGTTAACTTGTAAAATTGGAAGAAGATTAATAATTTGAAAATTGAAGAAAAATAAATATGAAAATTAACATAATTTCCATAAATTATCCCATTTATATTTGTATAAGTAACCAAATTAGTTTTGCTATTTCGAATTCATATGGTAGTTGTACTCCTTTGAATGTTCATCTAGGAAACATGGCCAGTTAACGAAAAACGATTAATTTATATGGTTTCTTCTAGGGTGGGCAAAAATACCCGTAACCGAAAAACCGAATCGAACCAAACCAAAAACATAGGTATCGGTTCGGATTATACCTACTGGACCAAACAAAATATAGTCCATAGGTTTCGGTTTAAACCAAAAAATCGAACATAAACCGAATGAAACCTAAACCTAACCTTTGTGTTTTGGTCCTAAAGTACTTTGGGTTTTATTTTATGCTTATGAACTTTGTATTTTATTTTGTGTTTCATTTGGTGTTTAATTACGGATTTTAGACTAAAACCACTTTGAATATGATGTTTCTTGTGTTTCATTTGTCATTGTGCAATTGAATTTTATAGGTTTTGATTCGATTATTTAGTTAAGAACCGAAACCGAAGTGAAACCGAACCGAACTGATCCATTATTCATTCGGTTTATATATGGACTCATTTTAGCTAGCTACAACCGAAAACCGAACAACCGAACCGAAACCGAACCGAAGAACCGAATGCCCATCCATAGTTTCTTCCGTTCATTTTTTACACCGATGAGAAAATATTTAATCTCATTTATTAAAGTAATGCATATGTGAGAGATATACTAACCGATTATTGGGAGTGGTTCTTGTTGAGAGGGAAGAGCACAATCGGTATGAGTTGGAACCAAAAGAACCACTACAAGAAGCAACACAAGTCCCACTTGCGAAACACTCTTCTTTTCCATTTTTTTTTCTTTCTCTTTTGATATACTATTGCTTAATCTCTTTATGACTTAGCTTATTTATATCCGTAGGAATAATCTATTACCCACAAAATAAAGATCACGTAAAAATCACAAGATGATCAAATTTTGGGAAAAACACTTAAAAATACCCCAACTATTTTACATTTGGCAGAAAAATATATGAACCTTTAAGACTCCCTGAATAATACATAACCTATTAAAAAGTGTTCTATTAATACATATACAATCAAAATCGAAGAATTTTACACCTAATTTTTAACGACGTTAATTTGTTAAATGGAAACTGTCTAACGGCGTTTAATTTGTTAACATTTTGTCAGTTTATTAAATCCAAAAGTATTAACATTTGCTATAAAAATACATAAACTATTTGAATTCCCTAAACAATACATGAACTATTAATAATTTCTTTTATAATACCCAAACTATTAACTATTCTCTTTTTAATGCTCAAACTACCAAATTTCATAGATTTTACACATTTTTTAATTTGAAAACTTGTTTTACCCTTAATTTTCTTTCCAAATTCGATTTATTCTTATTACAAAATTCATTTAACATGGACTATGACGTTTTACCACCTTGAATCATGTCCGTGAGTATTAATTTTTGAATCGACGTCTACATATCCTGTCGTTTGGCCAATTCACCAATTTCACATCGAATCAATGGATTTTCGAGTCATGTGACATCAAATTTGTATTTGATCAAATCAACAATATCGATTTTGATGTCGGATACATAAGATAATGTTTGATGCAAAAACTCATTTCTAAAGGAGTAAGAAGAATCATAGTGCAACAATGGAGATATATGATTTTTAATGTGAATAAATCGATTTCAAGAATTTTTAAAGGGTAAAATTAGTTTTTTGAAATTATAAAACGTGTAAAGTTTGTGATATTGAATAATTTGCGTATTAAAAAGAGATTGGTTAATAGTTCGAGTAGTAAAGAAAAAGTTATTAATAGTTCATGTATTATTTAGGAAATCTATATAGTTTGTGTATTTTTCTAGCAAATTTTATATAGTTGGGGTATTTTTCGATTTTTTCACAGTGGAGAAACAAAACTCTGTTAACAAATTAAACGCCGTTAGACTGTTTTCGTTTAACGAGTTGACGTCGTTAAAAATTAGGTGTAAAATTCTCCGATTTGAATGTATATGTATTAATAGAACACTTTTTAATAGGTCGTGTATTATTCAGGGAGTCTTAATAGTTCATGTATTTTTCTGCCAAATGTAAAATAGTTGGGGTATTTTTAAGGGTTTTTCGCTCAAATGTTTTGTTATAAATGCATGGTTTTGACCAGGACCGGCCTTGAGTTCTAATGGGCCGTAAGCTAAAACAAATTATGGGCTGCTTTATTCTTTAAAGAAAATATGTTAAAAACAAAAACAGTATTGAGTTTCAAACTCATGACATGTTCTAGAGAAAATATTGGATTTTGACCACTAGACTCAAGAAAATTTTATTGATTTGAGAGCCGAATTTTTTTAATAAATATAAGGGCCGCAAGCGGATGCTTTGCTCGCTTGCCCTCAGGGCCGGCCCTGGTTTTGACTATTCGTATGGTGATGATTGATGACTAGATTCACTAAAATAATGTGCTTTCCAGCTCCAAAAAACTAAAATTTTGAACTATATATTTTTTAATAATTTACGGAAGTTCCGGATCTTAACTAAACACATAACTTTCTAAACACATGTTTTAAAAATAAATACTGTTTATCCCAAAAACTAGTTAAAAAAATTATAGAGGTTGAATTATACTCATTTCTCTGTCAGTCGAATCTATATTTTCATTTACATATAGACTTGTCGACATCATCCATCTTATTCTTTGAAGATTCAAAGTTATGTTTATTGGACTTTTGAGGAATAAATCTTCGGACTTTAATTACACAAAAGTGAATGGCTTAGAATGGTTTGTTACATTGATTTTGAAGTTTGTTTTAGACCACCCAAATATCAATATTGTACGGTTTGACCCGGTTGAACCGGAATGACCCATGACCCGAAAGTTATTCCGGTTCGTCTGCCGATCCGGTTTAAAAAAATTCCAACAAACTAAGAGCATGCACATCTCTGAGACTTTTTGGGTCTCATAAGAAATATTTTAGTATTAATTTTTATTATTGTTTATTGTTTGAGACTATATTTGATACTATTAATTAATCTGTCTCCAGTGATGAGACCGACACCGGTCTCACGAATTTTTTTTTTTTAATTGTTTGCAAAACGGAGAATAATGAAAGTAATATTTATAAAAACACTAGATTAGAATAAAAAATATTATAATCCGTAAAAACGTAAAATTCACTAAAAACGTAAAAAAAAAAAGATTTGGTTGTGATAAAAGTTCTGATCTTCTTTCTGGATGAATACAATGAGCTAGGAATTTTAGGTTATACTCCAAATATAAATAATACCCCTTTTTACTGTATTTTTACCAAGTGACTTTTTCCAAAGTAAAAGATAATTTTTTTTTTCATCGTGTAGTGTAATTTGTTTTAAAAATTTTTTTGGAAACAAATAAAACTTTCATCTCTCTTGCGATTATTATACATACTTCTCCGATCGATTCCTTCTTCTTCCCGGATGGTCGATCCCTCTTTTCCGGTCATCTTCTCTGGTTCCGGCGCTGTCCGCCGTCAATTCCCAGGGCTCAACCCTGGACGATCATCAAAACAAATTTACCGGCGGGAAGAATCGGAGAGGGCGAGATTCGATAAGACAGAGAGGAGAAGAGAAGGTTCGGCGAAGAAGGAAAAGGAAATCTAATTTTTTTTTGTTTTTCCCCAAATGAGACGTTGACACGTGTACATATGAGACTGTCTCATAAAATTCAACCCACTGAGCCGGCTCAGGCCCTTTCTCATTTTCGAACTCATTTTTTATTTAATTTTGGATCTGAAGAGACCCAAAAACTCACTGGTAAACATGGTCTAAGGAGAAGATTTACCACGACCACCAGGCGCCGGCCTACTAATTGATGGTCTTGCGTCTATGGCTGTCTTAGAGCATCCTCAATGGTGAGCCAATTGTGGTCTCACCAAACATAATTTAGTATTATTTTTATTAATTGTTTATTGATTGAGACTCGATAATAGACTGTTAATAAATTTGTCTCCAATGGTGAGATCGTTGTGGGTCTCATTAAAAAAATAATGATTTAAATGTTTACAAAAAATGATAATAATCAAAGTAATATATATTAAAACATGAGATTATAAAAAAAAATATAAAAGCGTGATGAAAAAGACAATGAAATCGGCTCTAGTTTTTATTTCAGTCATATTTTTGCCAAATATGTTCAACCAAATCTTTTTTCAATTGTTGATGCATTCTTTTTTTTACGCAGTGGGCTCGATAGACCATAATATTATTCACATTTGTAGATGATTGTGTAGAAGGTTGTGTGTACCAATAGCCATTATCATTGGCTCCACTCAAAAACATATAAAAAGCTTCGATTAATAAGATCACAATACTTTTTCCCTTATTTTGGTTTGGCCAAAAATAAATAAATAAAGGAGATTCACTTGTGTTGTGACACGTCCCGTTGAGCCGGTCTCTACGGTCTCTTTGGAAAGAGCCGACTCACGCAAAAAAGCTCTGTATAATTTCTTTTCTAATTTTTTTCTTTTTCTTTTATTCTTATGAGACCCACATAAGCTTACCGCTGCATGTGCTCTTAGGGCATCACCATTGGAGACATTTTACCAATGTCTCACAATATAAAAATATTAAAAACACATTCTCTTTTCTTTTTACTCAACTATATACCTTTTTTTTATTTTTTTACTCAACTTTATACCTTTTCTTTCATCCTTTTACTCAACTTTTATTAATTTTATATTTAAATACACTCCAATTATCTCTCTCTTATGTCTTTCCCAAGACACAATCTCTCCAACTAAACCCACAATCTCTTCTCTTTACTCAACTTTTATTAATTTTATATTTCAATACACCACACTATTTCAACAAAAAACACTCTCTTTCTTCCTTTTACTCAAATTTTAATAATTTTATATTATGAGACACATCCACATTGTCTCCAATGTACATGCTCTTAGGCTTATAGTACGTCATCATTTTTACCCCTGAAAATAAGATGTATGCAAAAATTTATAAGTGGTTGCAAAATATTTTTTTTTTGAAAGACAACTACTATAGTTTGGTATTATTTTGCATCAAATTCCAAGTTTGTCCGGATTTTCAAAGTTAGGACATTTGAAGAAGATGATGAAAAAGAAAAAAAGTAACTTCAAAAATGGAAAAACTGTCTATTTCCCCACCGTAACTATGACATATACATATAACTCCACAAAATGTTTGTCTCCGCACAGATATCCACCAACTGGAAGTTCCATGTCTATTTCCCCACCGGATGGAAGTTAAATGTCCAGTTCCCCACCCGTGTCAATTTTGATTGGTTTGACTGGTTTAATTTCGGTTTTGAATCTAAACCGACCCAAAACCATGAAATTGAACCAAATTAATTCAGAAAATAATAATTTATTTAAAAATAATAATAAACATCACAATAATTTTTTTTAAATTCGTAAAAAAATTGAGAAAAAATTCTGAATTTTTTTAAAAAACAATTAAATTTAAAATTTCCAAATTTATAATCTTTAAAAATTTAAAAACACTTTTAAAAGCATACATTATTGTAAAATTAAATTTAAAACCGAATTTATGATTTTTAAAGTGTTAAAAAAAATTCTGAAACTTTTTAAAAAACAATTTCCAAATTTATAATCTTCAAAACTTTAAAAACACTTTAAAAATCATAAGCTATGAAATAAAGCAATGAATTTTAGATTATAAAATCCTAACTTGTTTAGATTATAAATTTAACTTTTAAAGTGTTGTTAGTGTATATAAGGGTCCCTGTATATAATTTTTACCGAGTCAAGTTTTGTAAAATCCTAACTAGTTTTTAGTAACTTAAATTTTATAATCTAAAATTCATACCTTTATTTGATAATTTATGAAATTCAACACTTTATAATTTAAATTTTACTTAGCTTCTGTTATGATTTTTATGATGATTTTTACAATGATTTTCTGAAACTTAAAAAAAAAAAATTGTTTTTACGATGATTTTTTAAAATAATACATTGGGTTTTAAATTTAAAAACCTAAATTTAACTTTAAAATTTCCAAGTTTATAATATTCAAAACTTTAAAAACAATTTTAAAATCATAAATTTAAACAAGTGTTTTTAATCTTTATTTAAACAAATAATATTTATTTAAAAAATAATAATAAACATCCCAATAAGTTTTTTAAATTCGTAAAAAATTGGGGAAAAAATCTGTTAACTTTAAAAAAAAATCAACTTTAAAATTTCCAAATTTATAATCTTCAAAACTTTAAAAACACTTTAAAAATCATAAATTCGGTTTTAAATTTAATTTTACAATAATTTATGATTTTAAAAGTGTTTTTAAAGTTTTAAAGATTATAAATTTGGAAATTTTAAATTTAATTGTTTTTTAAAAAAATTCAGAATTTTTTTTAAAAGTTTCAGAATTTTCCCCCAATTTTTTACGAATTTAAAAAAATTATTGTGATGTTTATTATTATTTTTAAACAACTTATTATTTTCTGAATTAATTTGGTTCAATATCATGGTTTTGGGTCGGTTTAGATCCAATACCGAAATTAAACCAGTCTAAAACCAGTGAAACCAATCAAAATTGACACGGGTGGGGAACTGGACATTTAACTTTCATCCGGTAGGGAAATAGACATGGAACTTCTAGTTGGTGGATATCTGTGCGGAAGCAAACATTTCGTGGAGTTATATGTGTATGTCATAGTTACGGTGGAGAAATAGACAGTTTTTCCCAAAAATTGACATAACTATCCAGAACAATTTTAGCCACTTCGAATTCATATGGTAGTCGCAATCAGTCCAGAACCGAGTCTGAATTTTCATCTAGCAACCTACTTTCTTATTGATTTGTCAATTAACCAAAAAATAACTTTAATGGGTTTTTCTTATTACGTAATTCTAAAATAGAAAATCATTGATTTGTTTATTTAAATGCATATGTGAGTTTATGATTAGTTCTTGTTGAGAGGAAAGAGCACACTCGGTTTGGGTTGGGATCAAAAGAACCACAACAAGAAACAACACAACTCCCAATTGTGAAGCTCTCTTCTTTTCCATTTTTTTTCTCTGAGATAATTTTCTTAATCTCTTTACATAAATCACCTATTTATAACTATAATAGTTCTCAAAGTTCCAGGAAATAACCAAACACATGCAAAGTCAAGATGACCAAATTTTCATTGTAATAAATGGATAGTTTTCTATAATGACTAGCTTATGACAAAGAGCTTTACACAAAGTCACTAAAATATAAATGTAAATCATGTGCTTTCATGGCCTTGAGTAAGTAGTTTATCTCTATAAATGTGTGAACTTAGTCTATTTGAACACATGATGTATTATTAATATACATCTAACGGAAAATGTTATTTATTCCAAAATTACTCAGCAGTACGACAATATAAATTTCTAATGCTAGTTGAAAAAAAGTCATGTAGGTTTAAATTTGTCATTTCTCTGCCACTCATTTGGCATCTATATGAGACTTACAATCTTATGTATAGTAATTTTGAAATAATAAAATGTAAAATTGTATACATCATCCATCTTAATTTTTTGAAGTTTCAACATTATGTTTATTGGACAAAAATCTTCCGACTTAGGTACACAGAAATGAATGGGTCTCAACTTCATTTTCTAAGGCTTTGTCCATTAGTGGCTGATAATCAATCGGTCTCAACTTGTTGGGCTTTGGTGATGTCTAATCTCAACATAACATAGGCCCGCGACTGGTAATGTCAATTAGAGTTAGGAATAGACTTGTTTCCTTGTTTCTCTATGGGCTTACAATTTGGTTTAGAGTTGCCTTATTCTTGTAATAGCCTTTAGCCTATATAAAGCTAAGCATGTGTGTGATTTAGGTGAAGCTTTTGTTAGAGGTCTTTTCTTGTTCTTAGAGAGATCTTGTGAGAACCCTACAATTGTAATTCGTGGTTATAGTGAATTACTGGAAAGCTCCAGATAGAGACTTAGATCACATATCGTGGTCTGTCTCTCTGATTATCTTTGTGTTCTTACTTATTGCTCAATCGATTTATTCCATGAAGAGGGGTTAAAAACCCTACAAGTGGTATCAGAGCCGAGGTTTGAGGTTTGAGAGCACGTTCAGAGAAGTTTCTGCTGAGGTCTAGGAGATTAGATCGGCGTCATCGTCAGGGAACAAAGGCGGTGAAGGTTTTAGGGTTTTGCGTCGAAGGAATCGACAGAAGGTATAATGTCGATCGACATACTATCCTTGTCGATCGACACACTGCATAAGGCAGTGAGTTTTGTTTGATCAGAGATGTCTACAAAAAATAAGTTGAATGTGAGGATAGCCATCTTTGATGGTCAGGGTGATTTTTTTATGTGGAAGAGAAGGATGTTAGCTCACATGAATCTCCAGGGTTTGAAAGGAGAGTTAATTGCATCAACTGTGTCAGAAGAGCCGAAGAAGAAAAAGGATGAAACGGCTGAAGATTTTGCAGAAAGAGTTAAGGCAGAAGTACTCAAGAAGAAGAAAAGAGGAGAGGACGCTATGGATATCTTGACTCTCCATCTAGGAGATCTAGTTCTGAGGAAAACAGAAGAGTGTTCAACGGCACGTGAACTTTGGGAAGCACTAGAAAGGCTATACAACACCAAGACTCTACCGAGTCGTATTCATCTATTGTACAAGTTTTATACATTCAAGATGGATGGGTCTAAGTCAATCGATCAAAACGTCGATGACTTCTTGAAGATTGTTTTAGAGTTGGCCAGTGTGAAGGTTACTGTCGCGGATGAGGTACAGGCGATTCTCTTACTCAGTTCCTTGCCACCCCAGTATGACTCCATGAAGGAGACATTGAAGTATGGTAGAGAATCCATCTCTATTGAAGACGTGGTGAATGCTGCAAAATCCAAGGAAACCGAGCTAAAAGCTAAAGGTTATTCAACTTCACAGAAGATTGGTGAAGTGTATGTGGCTCGTGGGAGACAGTCAAATAGAGATCAACGGAACTCGGGAAGTAGAGGCAGAAGCAGGTCTAATTCGGGCTCAAGGATTACCTGCTGGTACTGCAAGAAGGATGGACATAAGAAGGCTGATTGCTATGCCTGGAAGAAGAAGGGCGGCGATGATGAGGATGCCACTGCAGCAGTGGTCATCGATCAATCAGCAGGAGTTGGTGCATTATCAGTCTCAGACAATTGGCATCAAGAGAAGTGGGTGATTGACTCGGGTGCTTCATATCACATGACTTTAAGGAGAGACTTGTTTGTTACATATGAGGAAATCAACTCTGGAAAGGTGCTACTGGTCGACGATTACAACATGACTGTTGAAGGAATTGGTTCAGTCAACATTAATGCAAGAGGTGGCACGGTCAAGACATTGACTAATGTCAGGTATATCCCAAAACTCAAGAGGAATTTAATTTCATCTACTATGTTGGACAGGCTTGGGTTTGAACATACTGGAGGCAATGGAAAGAAAAGGTTCTACAAGAACGGGAAGCTGAGTTTTCAAGGCATTCTATGTGGTTCTTTGTATTTGCTTGATGGAGAGACTGTAACAGGACAGTCAAATAGTGTTACCAAGAAGCTGTGGGGAGATGACACTGTTTTGTGGCACAGAAGGTTGGGACACATGAGCATGAAGAACCTGATGATCCTAGCAAAAAGGGGCAGCATTGACAAGAGGAAGATTTCGGAGATAGATTTCTGTGAGAGTTGTGTAATGGGGAAGACCAAAAGACTGAGCTTCAACGTCGGGAAGCACAACACTGGTGAAGCACTGAAGTATGTGCATTCAGATCTCTGGGGATCTCCATGTAGGAATTTACTCAGGTTTTACCGGATTAATCTCTATTAATCAACCTAGTGACAATTCCTTTTCCTAGGATCTAGGGTTTGTAAACAATAAATCTGATAGAACGGATCTCGAATATCCTGGAGTTTTGCAGCGGAGTTATGATCAGGGATTCGAGATTCTGAGCACTTCAATCGCAGTGCCTCTACTGATAGTCCACACACACACAAACTGGAATCCGCCGGGATGCTAGTGCCGGTAGATCGGATCTCTCGGGAGTTTCTGCGTTTTAAAGTGGCTGCCAGGAAGTTTTTCTCTAAAACCCTTCTTTTTTTTCAGACCATCCAGGAATTTCTTGCAATTTCTCTTCCAATGCCCAGGCTCATTGCAGAAATGACACTTATCAGCATCAGAAGGGCCAGTATTGGGCTTAGGAGGAGGCCCAGGTCTGTCCTGGTTCACAACCTGGACGGCCCTGCCCTTTCCTTTGCCTCTTCTGGGTTTCTTAAACTTTTTATCCCCCTGTACCATAAGCACATTTGGAGTACCCTTCTTGATGTTTGGCTCAGCTGTCTTGAGCATGCCATGTAACTCAGTCAACGTCTTCATCAAGTTGTTCATATTATAGTTCATAATGAACGTATCATAGCTTGGCGGCAGTGACTGCAGTATGATGTCAGTAGCCAACTCTTGGCTAATGGGACAGTCTAGTTTCCCCAAGTTATCAATATAACCCATCATCTTTATGACGTGGGGACTTACTGGAGCATCACTTGGTAGCTTACACTCAACTAGAGATTTAACCGTCTGGTATCTCTCAGTTCGAGCCTGCTCCTGAAACATTTCTTTCAGGCTAGTGATTATCTCGATGGGCGACGCCACGTTCTCATATTGCTTATGCAAATCTGAGTTCATGGTAGCCAGCATCAGACAAGTCACATCGACCACATCATTTGAATGCTTATCCCAAGCATTCTTTTCTACCTGCGGGGCATTGGCACGGTACTTCTCGGGGAGAACTTTATCAAGGACATAGTCCCTTTTCTCCTGCCTGAGAACAATTCTCAGGTTCCAATACCATTCCAGAAAATTAGATCCATTTAGCTTGTCCTTCTCAAGGACGGATCTCAAGGAGAATGTGTTGTTTGAGCTAGACATTGCTGAAACAAAAGAGGTTAAGGGTAAGTTACGATGTTCAATAAAAGAGTAAACTTAACAATTAAGAAAACTCGCATTATATTCAAAACTATGTTTCCTCAAAAGAATATAATGGTCCAAGATCCATGTTTCACCAAAACCCGAGCGAGCCACTGGCTGTCACTAAAATCTTAGCTATATAGGTAAGCAACACTTTGCTAATCATATCCAATATGACTCTTGGTTGTGGATAAAACATCTTATGTTCTAACCACCTGATGTCTCTGGGCCCAGAACTTCTGATAGCCCATTCAAGTAAACCAATCTCTTCCGTCATGTAATAGTTGATGCCATGAACTGCAAGCCCATCAACTCAATTACCTACTGCCTAACTCATGTAACTGCAGATACCTTGCACTGCAAGCCTATCACGCAATGAAACGAGCCTTGACAGCTGACAAGATCGGGAAGACATCCAGAACACTTGATATTTAGTCGAGGAACTGAACATTTAATCCTTAACACATATCACATATGCATTCAGGAACCCAATCTAATTAAATCTGGTTCGGTTGTTTGATTTCAGGTTCACTAACCTTCAATCTTTAGAGGCTGTCGATCGACACTACATTAGTGTCGATCAACACTCACCTCTGTGGAACAGTTCTTCGACAACCGATCAATCCAATTGAACCGGTTTCGATAACCGATAGAACCAATTTTAATTTTCAATAACCGGTCAATCCAATTGAACCGGGTTGATAATTGTCCTCTGTCGATCGACATAACATTTGTGTCGATCGACACGAGTCAAACCAAATCAATTTTGTGATAACCGGTCAATCCAATTGAACCGGGTCAATAACCGGTTTGTGTCGATCGACACAACATTTGTGTCGATCGACACCAACCAATTTGCAGTAAACCGAAATCAGTCGGTTTAATTGATTTGTTAACCAAGCGCGATAACCGATTTAATCCAATTAAACCGGTTCATCAAACGCAATGGCAGAGACTATCGTGTCGATCGACACAACCATTGTGTCGATCGACACGACTAGGTTTTTCATGCCGATTTGAACAATTCAACCACAAAACGATTTTGCAACGAAACAATTGATCAAATTCGATTACTATCAGGTAGATTGTTAAACCCTAACGCTCTGATACCACTGTAGGAATTTACTCAGGTTTTACCGGATTAATCTCTATTAATCAACCTAGTGACAATTCCTTTTCCTAGGATCTAGGGTTTGTAAACAATAAATCTGATAGAACGGATCTCGAATATACCTGGAGTTTTGCAGCGGAGTTATGATCAGGGATTCGAGATTCTGAGCACTTCAATCGCAGTGCCTCTACTGATAGTCCACACACACACAAACTGGAATCCGCCGGGATGCTAGTGCCGGTAGATCGGATCTCTCGGGAGTTTCTGCGTTTTAAAGTGGCTGCCAGGAAGTTTTTCTCTAAAACCCTTTTTTTTCAGGTCGTGCCTTTATAACTCCTTATATAGGCCCTGAAGAAAACCTAATTGATCCTGAACCGATTCAGAATCAATTAAGTCATTAAACCGAAATCTTTATTTCTGTCAGCAGCACGTGTCGATCGACACAACATACTTGTGTCGATCGACACACTATTTAAAACATAAAAATAATGTGCATCAAATACACATCATTTAGATCATTACATTAATGATCATTCCCATATAAAGTGAATCCAATTTGCTTAGGTGTGTGACCCTGTAGGATCATATAATACTAGCAATGAGTTCATAACTCATAGATCATCATTGGTTTCTAGCAAAACGTTATGACCACCTAGTATCATATGAATGTCTAATCTCGACAGTACAACCATCTCTAGAGTGAATACAAGTGTGATTTCAGGACATTCCCAATACTCCATCGTTTACTCATTGCTTGTCGGGTAAGCAATATTTTCTGTCTATCATCGATGACTACACCATAAAGGTATGAGTATTTTTCTTGTCTGCTAAGAGTGAAGCTTTCACAAGGTTTTGTGAATGGAAGAAGCTGGTTGAGAATCAGATCAGCAAGAAGGTTAAGTGTCTAAGAACAGACAATGGGTTGGAGTTTGTGAACAAAGACTTCAATGAGTTTTGCAGGCAGCATAAGATTGAGAGACACAAGACGTGTCCTTATACTCCACAGCAGAATGGAGTGGTAGAACGCATGAACAGAACAATAATGGAGAAAGTGCGTTGTATACTTGATGAGAGTGGCTTAGGTGAAGAATTCTGGGCTGAAGCAGTGAGCACAGCTGTGTACCAAATAAACAGAAGCCCATCATCAGCTTTAGATGGCGGTATTCCTGAGGAACTATGGCTGGGAAGAAAGCCTGGTTATGGACACATGAGAAGATTTGGGTCATTGGTCTATGTGCATATAGATCAAGGGAAGTTAAAACCAAGAGCAGTGAAGGGTATTTTCATTAGCTATCCGGAAGGAGTCAAAGGGTACAAAGTGTGGCTTCTGGATGAATCAAGATGTGTGGTTAGCAGGAATGTAGTCTTTGTGGAAGATAAAGTGTTCAAAGACTTGAAGAATGAAGTTTCAGTGGAAGAAACGGTGGAGGACCCGACTCCAGGAACAGAAGGTCCTATGTCGATCGACACACCATCTGGTGTCGATCGACACAAGACAAAAACAAGTGTGTCGAGAAGGACAGAAGCTAGTGTGTCGATCGACACACAATCTGGTGTCGATCGATACACCAGTACAGAACCGTCGGCTCCTTTAGATGAAGATAACGGCCAAGGTTCATCTTCAGGTGGAGTTATGGGAGGTTCAGAAACAGAAGTTATACCTCAGATTCGTACTTCTTCTGGACGAATCACAAAGCTTCCTAACTATCTCAACGATTTTGATATGGCAAGCTTTGCCTTGATTACTGCTGCGGAGATGAGTTGTGAAGAACCAAGGGACTATCAGGAAGCAATGGAAAGCAGGGATAAAACTTTCTGGAATGGGGGTATGAGTGAAGAGATAAGTTCTCTGGATAAGAACGGAACATGGAGGCTGGTTAGGAGACCTAAAGGAAGAAAGGTCATCGGTTGTAAATGGGTTTACAGGTTGAAACTGGGTATACCAGAGATAGAAGAACCACGATATAAAGCTAGGCTTGTTGCCAAGGGATATTCTCAGAAGGAGGGTATTGATTATCAGGAAGTATTTGCACCAGTGGTGAAACATGTTTCTATCAGGTTTCTTCTATCAGTTGTTGCAGAAGAGAATATGGAATTAGAGCAGCTTGATGTTAAGACTGCGTTTCTTCATGGCTTACTTGAAGAAGAGATCTATATGGAGCAGCCTGAAGGTTTCGTTGTTAAGGGAAAGGAGGACTATGTTTGCTTGTTACAGAAGGCACTATACGGACTTAAGCAAGCTCCGAGATAGTGGAATAAGTGCATCGATCAGTTTGTGGTTAGTCATGGGTTTACAAGGAGTGAGTATGACTCATGTGTTTACATAAAGAAGAGCAAAGGTGAGTGTTTTATCTACCTACTCATATATGTTGATGACATGCTAATCGCATCCAAGGATATGAAGGAGATACATATAGTGAAGAATCTGTTGAGCAGTAGGTTCGAGATGAAGGATTTAGGAGCTGCGAGAAGGATTCTTGGGATGGATATTGAGAGAGATCGTGAAGGTGGAGTTCTCACCTTGTCTCAATCTGGTTATATCAAGAAGATCCTACAGGTATTTGGTATGGATGACTCTAAATCTGTTACAACACCTATTGGTTCGCATTTCAAGTTGTCAGCTGTAAAAGATGATGAAGCTGAGACGATTCTGGATGATGTTCCATACTCAAGTGCTATCGGAAGCATCATGTATGCGATGTTGGGGACTAGGTGTGATCTCGCGTATGCTGTTGGCGTGGTTAGTAGGTTCATGAGCAAGCCGAGCATGGTGCATTGGACTGCTGTTAAGTGGGTGCTGAGATATTTGAAAGGTACCTTGGATCGAAAGATTGTGTTCAGGAAGATGAAGGAGTTCAAGATTGAAGGTTTATGTGATTCTGATTTTTCATCTGATCTGGACAGAAGCATGTCGATTACAGATTATGTGTTCACGGCAGGTGGAACTGTTATTAGCTGGAAATCGAGTCTTCAATCTGTTGTCGCGCTGTCTACAACTGAGGCAGAGTATATGGCGTTGGTAGAAGCTGTGAAAGAAGCGATTTGGCTAAGAGGTTTGTCAGAGGAGTTTGGTTACAAACAGGATTCTGTGGAGGTCTGGTGTGATTCTCAAAGCGCCTTGTGTTTAGCCAAGAACAACGTCCATCAAGAGACAACGAAGCATATCAGAAGAAGGATGCATTTCATTAGGGATATTGTTGCTTCTGGTGAAGTGAAACTGTCGAAGATTCCTACTGAGCGGAATCCAGCTGATATGTTGACGAAGGCTCTTCCTGTGGATAAGTTTGAGAAGGATCTGAGTTTTCTCAACTTAGGAGAGCACTAAGGTGCTGGTATGGTCTGGAGCTGCACATGTATGCAAGAACAAATGTGTTATGATTGTGATTGTCATCAAGGTAGAGATTTGTTGGGCTTTGGTGATGTCTAATCTCAACTTAACATAGGCCCGCGACTGGTAATGCCAATTAGAGTTAGGAATAGACTTGTTTCCTTGTTTCACTATGGGCTTACAATTTGGTTTAGAGTTGCCTTATTCTACTAATAGCCTTAGCCTATATAAAGCTAAGCATGTGTGTGATTTAGGTGAAGCTTTTGTTAGAGGTCTTTTCTTGTGCTTAGAGAAATCTTGTGAAACTACAATTGTAATTCGTGGTTATAGTGAATTACTAGAAACTCCAGATAGAGACTTAGATCACATACCGTGGTCTGTCTCGTTGGTTATCTCTGTGTCTTTTACTTTATTGCTCAATACAAACCAATTCCGTGATTAGAGAAGAAGGGTTTAAATCCGTACATAACTTGTGACGTAGCAAGGGAAGACCCAAGTATCTGACCGGGAGAGAGCCTTGAGTTAAGTGAAACCGGGCTGCTAGTCTTGTGGAGGTGATGACATTTGTGGCTTCCATACTTGCGGTGGCGGCGCTCGTGTCTTATGTGATGGCGGTGGTGGCTGTTGTGGCGGTGTTTTCCATGGTGGTGGCGGTGATGCCTTCCGCGGTGGTGGCACCAGTGCCTTCCGAGGTGGTGTTGGTGCCTTTCGCAGTGGTGGCGGTGGCAGCACCTTCGGTGGGGGTGGCGGAGCATGGGACCTGTCCAATGGGGGTGGCGGAGTATGAGACCCATCCAGTGGTGGTGGCAGCGTATGGGACCTATCCAGTGCCGGTGGCGGTGGTGGCACCTTCGGTGGAGATGGCGGCGTATGGAACCTGTCTAGTGGTGGTGGCGGCGTATGCGACCTGTCCAATGGTGGTGGCGGTGTATGTGACATCCACCATGTTGGTGGTGGAGGAAACTTGTATTGAAGACTTCGTGAACTGTTTGATCGTCGAACTGGTAACATTTTTCTTCTCATCAAACCTATTTAATTCATAAGTTAAACTTTTTACTGTTTTATGTTGATTTTTACATGGATAAAATGTACACTTATCTTAAAGTTGCTCCAGCTTAAACAACTGTAAACTTCTCTCAAAACTAGTGACGGAATAGAGAAATACACTTTTAGACAACAATCTTCATTCATTCATACTTTAGTTTTGGTAAAAAGAGAGAAAGACCATCCTCTAAACTAAAAACAAACATACATATAAAACATTAAAGCATAAAAGATAGATAGAGTTCTAGATCTAACACCTAAGCATTCAAAATCGTGGAGATGTCCTAAAGTCTCGACAGCCTTGAGCCTAAGCAGAAGAAAGACTCCGAGGATGGTTACGACCACAAAAAGTGATCTATAATCCTTGATTGTTCCCGCAGCTAGTACGGGCTTCACAATCTTGAAATAGGTTGCACTAAGAAGCGTTGAGCCGTTAAAGAGAAGAGAGAGCGCATCATCTATCATAAACTCTTCCCATCCAAACACTAACCGCACGCCATAAAGACACCGGTACAACATATAAGGAATAAAGGAAGAGAGAGTTAGGCTCAGAGAAGAATCAATGAGCCAAGTTTGCATCTTGCAGAGTACAACATTGCAATTCACCAAAATACAATGCATATCATCTAATCTCAGTAAGATAGGTTCTTGTTTGGGCCATGATGAGCAAGGACTTGGTCTATGGGTTAACGGGCATAGGTAGTCAGAGCATCTCAAAGCAAGGTGCATCCGAAAGCTTTCTAGGGTAGTATCCCACACATCCAAGAATACAATCAAAGGATAGTATGAGCACAATTTCAATACTAACCTCAACATGTTATTGTACACATCCATCGGTAAGATTGATGGAGAGTATAAACACGGTTCCTGAACCAGCTCTATCCTAGTCACATACGCATCCAAAAATAAGGTCAAAGGAGAGTATGAACACTGATTATACCTTAACCGAGTGTATTTGAGGCTTTTGTCGGAGGAGCTCGAATAAAACGGCCAACTCGGAAGCTTATTCTTCTGGAATTTCACCGGAGGCGCAGCTGTCGGCGAATCTAATAGGAGAGCGAGGTGAAGAAGGAGTGGTCTCTCAGGCTCGAATTGGAGGACATGGATTTTAACGAGCCTTGTAACATAGCAGAACCGGCGGTGGAGAAGGAAACTGAATTTTACTTCCGGTGAAGGACAACCGGAGAGAATCGCATAAGAGCCGATGGTGGAAGATTGAGCGTTGTCGTGGAAGATCCAGAGGATCCGGCGGGTCTGGTGGCTCTGGGATCATAACCGATTCACCGGAGAGCCTCATATCTGTCGCCAGGGAGAAGGTTGAAGAACTCAGATCTTCCACCAGAGAGCAAAGCTCGACCGAAGGCCCAAGATTTTCGTGTTGGTAGATTAGTTCGTCGGTGAGAACGAAACCTTCACAGAGTAGAAGACGGTGGTTGGATGGAAGTGCGTGGATCGTGAGTTGTTGGTTCAAGCATATGTGAGGGAATTCGGCTGGGTCTTCATCATCATCTTTATCGTCATCTTCATCGTCAGATCCGAGATCGGTGGAGGCGACCATCTCAACCTTACCTTTGGCGGCGGCGGAGGCGAAGGTGGAAGACCTAATCACCTGAGAGGAGAGAGGTTTTCTTTTGGTCGGGGTAGCATCACTATATATTTGTTGATGAATGGTCATATATTCTAAATAATCTTCTTTCACTTTATTACTTTTGGTTACTCTTCACAAATTTTTTTCTCTTTTCTTTTCCTATATTTTCTTCCCCCTCTTCTCCGTTGTTCTTTTCCTCTATATTCTTTTTTCTTTTAATCCATATTAGCTTCTAATTTTGATGTTTAGGTAGACTCTACTAACTATTTTGTTCATATAATTTAAAAGCTAATCCTAAATCTGGAAACAATTACTAGTCCGTATCCGTACTATAAAAATATAATCTACTTGAGATTGTCCACGCGTTATGTGGGTTTAAAAACTAACATGGTAAAATATACAATAGTTTATAATTTATTGATTCATTGTATATTTAATATTACATACATTTGATGCTTATAGTAAATAATTATCTAGGTTATAAGACTAAACATTTTAAACAAATTATTGGACATATTTGATATTATATGAAAAAAGGAATAGTATGTTCGTAAATCTCTAACTTATATGTTTTTATCAATATTCACTACGATCTTTAAAAATATGATTAATAGTGTTTTTTTTTTGCATTAAACACATTTCTAAAAAAATATTGATCAGAGAAGTTATAATATGCTTTCTATTCTATTATGACATCTACATCATCTCAACAAATATGTAAGAATGCATCTTGTATTTATTTCATTAGAATCTTGAATCTTAATGAGAGAATAACTGATGTTTTATTGTATTTTTGTCTCATTTTCTTAATCATTTTGATGTGATTTTCTTCTTTAACATCGATTCATTGATGAAGTGGTTCTTTTTTTTAGATTCATAATTTGTGGTGGACTAAACCTTT
Organism: Draba incana; assembly: GCA_963576765.1. Classification (NCBI taxonomy): domain Eukaryota; kingdom Viridiplantae; phylum Streptophyta; class Magnoliopsida; order Brassicales; family Brassicaceae; genus Draba; species Draba incana. The sequence continues at coordinate 8,589,846 of OY755211.1, read as the reverse complement.
TTTCGAGAGTCTTAGAATTGTTATGTCGATTACAAATTGTATTAATCGTATTAGGGGGTAATTGGAAATATGGTTTTAGACAATGTGAGGACTTCAAAAACAAAATATTCATTCTATTTCTCTCCAATCATACTTTAGCATACTTTAGTCTTAAAATTATTTTATATTTTTTCACAACATTGTTTTTTATTCATGTTACATTTTTTTAGCGAAGTTCTCTTTTGAAACTTTTTTAAAAACCAAATCACAATTACGTATATAAAAACCAAAGTCTTAAAACGTTTTTTGTATATTACATTGTTAGATTTAATTAATAAAATATCTATTTTTAAACCATTAAAAGTTCACAATAACACATTTAATTGTTGGAATTAACTAGTATATTGTTGAAGTTTTAAAAAAGACATTTATTATTTTCTTTAATACTAAATGAAAAAGTCAAATGTCAAGGAGAATAGATGCCACATGACCATCCTTTCATGACTTGAGTCTTAGAAGAAACATTAACATATTATATAGATTCTAGATCAAAGAACATTAACATATTATATAGATAGATTCTAGATCAAAAGCTGTAACATATAGCTGAGGCCACATTTAATTTTATTTGCTTTTTTTTTGGTCGACCATTTTTTTATTTGGTTTAAGCCTCAATATATTATTACCGAGTATATAG
>OY755211.1:8318972-8588970 GCA_963576765.1 Draba incana | reverse complement strand
GGAGTCTATTATGGTTTACTCATTGCTTGGGAGAAGCGGTATTCGCAAGTTGTATTGGAAGTGGATTCGAAGTTGGTTGTTGGGTTTCTTACGACATGAATTAGTGATTCTCATCCTCTATCTTTCCTGGTATGTTTGTGCCATGACTTTCTTAGAAAAGACTGGAGAGTCTGGGTTACGCATGTGTATAGAGAGGCTAATCAGCTTGCGGATGGATTAGTGAACTAGGCTTGTACTTTGCCGTTAGGTTTTCATTTTTTGTCTACAGCTCTGTCTGGGTGGAGTCGCTTCGTTTGGAGGATAGTCTTGGGTCCACACGACCAAGACGATTTTATATGTAATTGTTTCTTTGAATTTTAATAATACAAGTCGGGGGAATTCTGTGTCCCGGTTCACGACAAAAAAAAAAGAACAATGCTTCTAGTTTAGGATAAAATTTTACTGTATTCCATCTATGAACAAAATATTAGTTTTGATGACCGATTTTTTAATACTGAATATGAAAAAAATCCTTGCCAAAGATGTAAACCAATCAGACAACATGACTCTATTTATCAATCTATATTTAACTGACAACAGCTGTAACGCCCCGACCGTCGTCGAGCTATCGGTATATAGGGGAAATCCTCATCCCCTCGAGAGAAATCCTCATCTCTCAATAACATACAGGGGAAATCCTCATCTCCTCAGGAGAAATCCTCATCTCCCAATGGGCCCCACGTCCACTCTCGGCCCACGGGCCTACCCATGTCCAACGGTCGGTGCGTTAGTCTGGGAGGCTCGGAAGTCATGTTTACTAACCCTGCAAATCACCACGCGGTCTTTTCTCGTGTTTTGACCTTACTCACACGATACTGGAAATGACTTCTCAGTAGGTCACCCATCTTGAAACTAATCCAGCTCAAACACGCTTAACTCTAGAGTTCTCTCAAAACCTATGACCGAAAAGATAAGTGTTCTTTGGTGATATAGGTAGCCAAATCAATTCTTTTAAAACCTTTCCGCATATATCGCATATAACACATATGCCCTCAAACCAGGTGTCACAACAACAACCATGTGTATTTATTTGCATCAGATCTTTAAAGTTTTATACATTGGACTAGACTATTAATGTTTTATACATCAGATCTTTTCCATCTATTAACACATAGCCAAACTTAAGTATATTGTTAAAACACTAACCGGAAATTGAGAGTGATTCATGGTGAGAAGGATGAGCAGATTCGGTACGGCAAAGAAGCAGAAGCAGAAGCACGATGAGCAAGTGAACAAGTTCTGAAGAAAATGTAAAATTTCCCATCTCTTCGTATATCTTTTTCTTGATTCAAGAATTTTGTTTTATATAATCAGAATGGAGAAGGAATCTTCCAAGAAAGTACGTAAAATTATATAATAAATTTAATCTTCTCCACTACCCATCTTTATTAATTTGACTTGGGGGTGGGGGGGTGGGGGGTGGGGGTTGGGGAAATCATTAATTTGACCCTGTTGGGAAGAAAAAACTACTTGAGCCTCTTGTTTCTCATTGACTTCTTTTTCACTAGGAAGCAGTGATGAATGAAGTACTAGGACTTGAGATCTGATATGGGATCCAGTTTGATAACTCCCAAAAATCATCTGAATTATTTTCAGATCTAGATTACAATTATAGAATGCTAGACACGTAGATAAATCTTTTATACACACTATGTGATATACTAAATTGTATAAGTTTATTTAGAGTTTTAATAGTTTTGTCTACATTTCATACTCTAGTTTGTGTTACATTTCTAATTACAACTTAAAAATGTAATAACCCCAAATCAAGCCAGCATGGGCCTTGTGGCTATCATTGTGGTTATTAACTTTTACGACCATAAATTTAAAACAAATTTTTAGTAAGTATTTTGATATTCATTTTACTATATTTTATTTATCTATATATAAGTTGCGGAGATACAATATTTCATATAAATTTGTGGACATGTAGCATCAATTATTACCAATCATATCCTATATATAATTATTTCTAATGTAAAAAGTTGACATATGACCAAATTATTTTCGATATTTGCAAGTCGGCCAAAGCACCGGTTGCACGACAAAATATAAAGACTTTTTTTTGTTCAAGCAAGTGACGAAATGTAAAGACTTGACTTAGTGTCACCAATAATGATATCGAGACTTCTATCCTCCTGTATTTAAAAGAATTTTAAAAGAATGAAATTCTGGGTTTTTACACATTAAAAAAATAAAATTTCACGGAAAACTTTGCTTTCTAAATGATCTTTGTCCGAATTGACACCGACTTTCTCTTTCAAGAAAGCTATGCCTTCTCTCTAAAAAATCAGATTTCAGATCGATTGCAGCTTTGAGTCTCTTTGTTTAGTTTTTATGGTTTCTCCTTTTCTTTTTTGCCGGGTTTTCTAGATTAGGATGAATTTTGATTCAAAATTTCCGGATCTATTCTAAATTTTCGGATCTAGATTTTAGATCCGGAAATTTAGTTCCGAGTTTGCATCTTTCCTTTGCTAGATTTGGTTATTAGTTTGATTTTGGTCTATTGGTGGGATCTATAGGCTAGAGAATTGCTTCGGTTCATGAGAAGTGTTATGGTCAAGTGGTGGTTGTCGATTTTTTAAAGGTTTGAAGATGTTTGTAGAGGCTCGTCGGTTTGTGTTGTTGTTGGGCTCAATTTCTGGCTTGCGGCGGTCGGGTAAGCTTCGATTCCTTCTTAGCTTTGACTTCTTTCTCATGGTTTTGGTGAATTGGCCTAGGTGTGGAGTGATGTGGTAATTTCAGGTATAAGTCGTGCTTGAGTTAGGGTTGTTATGTTTGAGGAGTATTGATTGTTTATGGCTCTAGGCGTTTGTAGTCGTCTTTGCGTGTGTTTGGATAAAAGTTTCTTTTGTTTCCGTTTGTTTAGGCTCGAGCGTCAAGTTATTGATGTCTTGCGTCGTGGCTTTCTCTGCATCCCGGTGTCTTTGGTAAGATTGCTATATCGCTGGTTCTGTACTATGATTCTTTTTATCCCCTGCGGTCCTATCTATCTCCGCTGTTTGCTAGTTAAGTTGGTCCAAGAGTCACGTTCTGATTCTCCAAGCTGTTGGTTATGCCTCAAGGTTTAGGTTATGTTCATCTTATGTTTGTTGGCTCAGTTTTGACATCTTCATGGTCCTTGGATATGCTTGTGGGTGTGGATGTGGTTTCAGTCGTTTGAGCTTGGGTTTTGATCCTTGAATTTTTCCTCAAACATTACCCTTTCTCCTATGATTTAGTGTCTTGTGTCCTTTGTGTAACATCCCAAAACCAAATTCTGTATTTTGGTAAGGGGTGTCGATCGACACCAAGTTCTGAGCCCGATTCGGTTTAAAGTTAAATCGTTCGGTTTGTGCGTCAGTTTAAGAGAAACCTAGGGCTCGACTTTAAAAGCCTGATGTCGAGTCGTGGCCGCCGGGCAGAGGGTTTTTGGAGAGGAGAAATCGCGAGAGAGGAAGAGATTGTGTTTTCCGAGTGTTTTCTTAAGCGAATCAATCCGTTTGTCGTGTTCTTTCGTTCGAGAGCTCGTGTGTGTGTGTGAGAATCATTCGATCAGCGATCCACGGCGTTTTCTAGCGGTGAAAGTTCATGTTCGTCGCTATTCTCCAACCATTCATCGTCGTTCGTCGCGTTCTTCGTCTTTTGTCGAATTCCCGAGGTGAGTGCGTGACCGTAGGCTCGGATTATCGAATAGCGATTACCGACGAATTTAGATATTTAAGAATGGAATTTCTGGGTGTTTTGTGTGATGATTTCGTGTGATGATTGAGTTGAAATCGTGTGATTGTGTGTTTGTGCATTTCGGTTTCGGAGAAGAAACCTAGTGTCGATCGACACCTTATGGTGTATCGATCGACACCAAGGTAAAACCAGCGTTGATCGATACTGTGCGATGTGTCGATCGACACCCTGTGATTTCTGAGTTAAATATTTTAAATTAATTGTTAATTGTTGTTCGGTTATTCGTACTTAGCCTGTAGACGGGAGGACCGTCTCACTAAGTATTTATTATATACTTACGCAACTCGTTTTTCCCAATTGTGTTGCAGGTAAAAGAAAAGGAAAGTGTGATCGCATAATCATGGCTTTAGGGAGAGGATGATTAGGGATGTCTTTTGGTTTTTCCTGTTTTGCTAAGTTTCTAGTGAACCCGGTTAGGTTGTTAGAAATGCACTGATTATTTATTCGTGTTTCATTTGCCATTGATTTACTACTATTTAAAATTTATTATTGGATTATTGGTTGATGAGTTTATTCCGCAGTAAAATTAATTAATTAATTAGATATAAAAAAAAATAGACCGGGTGTTACATTTTGGTATCAGAGCCTATACGGTTTTAGGACTGTTAGGTTTGGATGAATTGAGACTATGTGTTTAAATTGATGATTTGTGTTTAGTCAATTTTAGTCTTAGAAATCATCCTCTTCGGCCTTCAATGAGATTCCGCGGTGAGTTTTGTTTGTGTTTTGATTGTGACTTCTAGAATGCTTATCTATTTATCTGTATTGCAGTGAGATGGATACTTGAGGTTGAGGTTGTGGCAGAGCTGGTGCCCGTGGGGCAGAGCAGTAGCCTGTGGTAGCAGAGTTGGTGGTCGTGGGGGTTGGGGCCGTGGTCGTGGACCAGTTGCTGAGTCAGTGGCGAGCTCGGTGCAGAGTGTATCTCAGAGTGTAGCGACCGCGTAAGAGTCCCAGTCGCTTAGTGCCAGTGTTTTAGCCGGTGCCGGGAGAGGCAGGGGAGTTCTGGTGGGCCCCGGTGGGGGTGCTGCTGCAGCTCCAGGTCGTGATGACCAGGTTGTGGGATTACTAACGCAGTTGTTGGCACGTTTTCTGCAAGTGGCTCCTGAGCAGGCTCCGGGTGTTCCTCTAGTGGCCGGGTTGCAGCAGAGGGCTGCAGTTGCAGCGCATATTTCGTCTTATCTTGAGATGATGGGACATATGCAGAGGATAGCTACGACATTCTTCGAGGGCAGAGTTGGTCCTGAGGAGGCTGATGAGTGGCGTCTGAGGTTAAAGCGTAAATTCAGATCGATCAGGTGTCCTGCCGAGTATCAGGTCAAGTTGGCTGTCCACTATCTGAGTGGTGATGCCCATTGTTGGTGGTGGCTATTGAGGCTAGGCGTGCGGAGTGGACTTGGGGAAAATTCTTGGCTGAGTTCAACGCCAAGTATTTCCCTCATGAGGCTCGAGATCGTCTCCAGATTTGGTTTATGTTGTTGACGCAGAGAGAGCTGTCAGTGCGTGAGTATGAGGCAGAGTTTAACAGGCTGGTTGTTCATACTGGGCATGGTTTGGATGACGAGCGGGCTCTGGTTCAGAGGTTCTTGCAGAGACTTTGTTTGAGCATCAAGACTTAGTGCAGGGGTAGTAGATACGTCTCGAGGGCGGATCTAGTGGAGCTAGCGACTTCTATTGAGGAGGATCAGTGTGAGCAGTCTGGTCCAGTTTTTGTTCAGCGTGCTTTTGTTCTTGCCGTTCAACCGAGGAGTCAGCAGCAGCAGCAGTAGCGTAGAGGTTCTTGTTCTGGCAAGGGCGGTAAGCCTATGCAGGGCCAGAAAAGGAGGTAGGATAATCCTTTTAGGATGAGTTCAGGTAGCCATGACACTCATGGTTGTTTCGGGTGCGGTAGTGCAAAGCATCAGGTGGCAAACTGTCATAAGGTCTCCCGGGGGGCTAAGGTTTGCTTCCATTGCGGAGAGCCGGGGTATTTCAGGCTGATGTGTCCCCAGTTGCAGCAGCCGGGTATAGGAGCGATTCTGCCAGCTAGAGTTCAGTCCTTGGGTCTGATTACGGCAGTGCAGCAGCCGATTGGTCAGATTGGTCCAGCACCGCATGTTTGTCGTCCGGCAGATTTTGGTCACCATAGTGGCGCCAGAAAGATCACATGTAAAATTCTAGACATAACTTCGTAAATTTCTAGTCGTAGAATTTGTTGTCAAGGTTATTTGTTGTTCTTTTATTTTATTTGTGGTCGGGATACCAGGGTTCTCAAGCATGTGAATTATGTAGGGACCTTGTTAGTGGGCAGTTTTGAGTCCCACGTGCTGTTTGATTCTAGAGCATCGAACCACTACATTACTCCGGAGCATGCCGAGAGCAGTGGCATCCGGAGCAGCGCTGGTGAGCGTGCAGGCATGGTCAAGGTGGCTGGAGGAGGGTTCCTAGCTACTTCGGGCCGTGCTAGAGTAGTGGATGTTCGGATCGTGGGGCAGTCAATGCCAGCAGACTTGGTGATTACTCCAGTGGCGCTGTATGACATTATTCTTGGGATGGACTGGTTATCGTTCTACCGGGTTCATCTATATTGTTTCAGAGGCAGAGTGAGCTTCGAGCGTGATGGTGTAAGGTTAGTGTTTCAGGGGTTGAGACCGAATTCCAGTAGTATTGTGATCTCAGCAATTCAGGCAGAGCAGATGTTAGAGCGAGGTTGCGAGGCAATTTTGGCGACGATTGTGATGGCAGAGTCCAGTGGTAAGGTTGCTCTTGAGGATATTCGAGTTGTTCGAGAGTTTGAGGATGTTTTTCGGTCGTTGAAGGGGTTACCACCATCTCGTTCTGATCCTTTCACGATTGAGCTGGAGCCTGGGACAACTCCGATATCTAAGGCTCCTTACCGGATGGCTCCAGCAGAGCTAGTGGAGTTGAAGAAGCAGCTAGAGGACCACTTGAGTAAGGGTTTTATTCGTCCGAGTGTTTTGCCATGGGGAGCACCGGTTCTGTTTGTGAAGAAGAAGGATGGGAGTTTCCGGTTGTGCATCAATTACTGGGGGCTTAACCGAGTTACTGTGAAGAACAGGTACCCTCTCCCGAGGATAGATGAGTTGCTGGATCAGCTCAGGGGCGCCACCTGGTTCTCCAAGATTGACTTGGCTTCGGGATATCATCAGATTCCAATTGGTGAGGCAGATGTTTGCAAGACGGCATTCAGGACGCCTTATGGGCATTTTGAGTTTGTGGTTATGCCTTTTGGGTTGACGAATGCGCCTGCGGCATTCATGAGATTGATGAACGACGTGTTCAAGGAGTATTTAGACGTGTTCGTTATCATTTTCATCGAGGAGACCCGAGGAGCATGAGACTCATTTACGGTTGGTTCTTGAGAGGCTTCATGAGCAGAAGATGTATGCTAAGTTGAGCAAGTGCAGTTTCTGGCAGCGAGAGATGGGTTTTCTTGGTCATATTTTTTATGTGGAGGGAGTTTCTGTGGATCCGGCTAAGATAGAGGCTATTCGAGATTGGCCTAGATCGTGCAGTGCGACCGAGATCAGGAGTTTCTTGGGTTTGGCAGGTTACTACCTGAGGTTCTTCAAGGGTTTTGTGAGTATGGCTCAGCCGATGACGAAGCTGACCGGTAAGGATATTCCATTTGTCTGGTCTCCGGAGTGCCATGTGAGTTTTGCGAGACCCAAGGAGATGTTGACTAGTACGCCGGTATTAGCCTTGCCCGAGTCGGGGAAGCCTTATGCCGTGTATACTAATGCTTCAGGAGTTGGTCTGGGTTGCGTTTTGATGCAGGAGGGTCGAGTTATCGCGTATGCTTCGAGGCAGTTGCAGGGTAGCGAGCGTAATCGGCCTATGCATGATCTAGAGTTGGGAGCAGTAGTGTTCGCTCTGAAGATCTGAAGGTCTTATCTCTATGGAGGGAGAATGCAGATTTTTACGGATCACAAGAATCTGCAGCACATCTTTACTCAGCCATTGCTGAATATGAGACAAATGCGCTGGATTGAGCTGCTGGTGGATTATGATCTGGAGATCATCTATCATCCAGGAAAGGCTAATTAGGTAGCAGATGCCTTGAGTCGACGGAGGTTCGATTCAGCCCATAAGCAGGATATCGAGGATTTGGTAGGCGAAATTGCACGTTGCGTCTTTGTGCCATTTCACAGGAGCCTTTGGGCTTAGAGGCAGTCGATTATGCAGATCTTCTCAGTAGGATCAGAGTGGCTCAGTAGAGTGATCAGGGTTTTTGTTGGTGTATCGCGAGCTGAGGATTGTGAGTTTATTATCTCTCCGAATGGGAGGATTCATATTCGTGGTCGTGTTTGTGTACCTTGAGATGAGGCGTTGAGGCAGGAGATTTTAAGTGAGGCTCATGCGAGCAAGTTCTCAAACGGTATTATCACTGGGTCAGGATGAAGAGAGATGTGGCGGCCTATGTTTCTAAGTGTAATACATGCTCGCTGGTCAAAGCCAAGCACAAGGTTCCTAGTGGTCTTCTGTATAGTTTGCCCATTCCTGAGTGGAAGTGAGATATGATTACGATGGATTTCATAGTATGATTACCTGACTCGCGGACGTATATTGCTATCTGGGTGATCGTGGATCGGTTAACTAAGTCATCATATTTTTTTGGCCATTAAGAAGACCGATGGAGCGGCTAAGTTGGCTAAGAAGTTTGTGCAAGTGATTGTGAGGTTGTATGGAATGCCATCCAGTATTGTGTCTGATCAGGATCCCAGGTTTGTATCTGAGTTTTGGGGAGCGTTTCAGACAGAGATGGGCACTAAGGTGCATATGAGTACGGCTTATCACCCGCAAACTGATGGGCAGTAAGAGAGGACTATTCAGACTATGGAGGATTTGCTGAGGATGTGTGTTTTGGATTGGGGTGGTCATTGGTATGATCACTTGAGCTTAGTGGAGCTCACGTATAATAACAGCTTTCAGGCGAGTATTGAGATGGCTCCTTTTGAGGCATTGTATGGAAGGCCATGTAGGACGCCTTTATGCTGGATCCAAGTGGGGGAGCGCAGTATTCATGGAGCTACCTATGTTCAGGAAACGACTGAGAAGATCCAGGTCGTGAGGCTGAACATAAAGGAAGCTCAGGATCGTCAGAGGAGTTACGCTAATAAGCGGAGGCGGGAGCTTGAGTTCGCGGTTGGAGATCGTGTGTACCTCAAGATGGCTATGTTGAGGGGTCCTAACAAATCCATTTCAAAGAACAAGCTGAGTCCGCGTTTTGTGGGTCCGTTTCCTGTGGTGGAGCGAGTGGGACAAGTAGCGTATCGGCTTGAGTTACCACCCATCATGAAGGCATTTCATAAGGCTTTCCAGGTATCGATGTTGAGGAAGTGCCTGCATGAGTCGGTGGAGTTAGTGCTTGAGATCCCTGCAGATCTTCAGCCTGATTTGACGGTCTCGGCGGTTCCTGTGAGGATTCTTGAGAGGAGAGTCAAGGAACTGCGCCGGAAAAAGATTCTGTTGTTGCGTATTTTGTGGGATTGTGGCGGTTGTCAGGAGGAGACTTAGGAGCCAGAGGCAAAGATGAAGCTGAAGTTCAAGAAGTGGTTCGACAAGTAGGGCTGGCCGTTTTAACCGAACCCGATTACCGAACCCGAACCCAAACCGAACCCGAACCGAACCCGAACCGAACATATATAATACCCGATCGGGTTTTAATTTCTTAAGATACGGGTACCCGTACCCGATACCCGATTCTATTTTTTTTTTTGTGAGTAGGGTTGGATGTCATAGATTAATTGGTCAGTATTAGTAATAACCTAGAGTGTGATTTCAATTTATAAACTAGTGAAAAGTTTTCTTATTGAAATTGAAAAGTTTTCTTATCTAAATTGAAAAGTTTAGATTAATGGAGATAGTTGCAGCTTAGTCAATATTGTTCCAAGCAATAAACAGATTTCGTCGATTTTGAGTGATTTGCTTTTAAAATTTGGAGATGATTGCGGTAAAACCGTTCCTTTACACTTCTTTGTTTTCACATTGTTCTTAAGAATTATAACTTATTCATTCATATGTTGCTTCGATTTTTTGACTTGATTGAGCATTGTTCCTTTACACTTCATATGTTCATTTTTAAATCTGTTTTTTTTTATTACGATGCTATTTCGGGTTTCAAAAAAAAAAAAAACTATTTCGGGTATAATTCGGGTATACCCGAAATACCCGAACCCGAACCGAACCCGAATATATATAATACCCGATCGGGTATTATATCTCCAAACATTGGGTACCCGATACCCGAAATACCCGACCCGAACCCAGTCGAGTACCCGAACGCCCACCCCTATCGACAAGCAGGTCGCCGATTGAGCTTAGCTTTCTTTGTGGTTCTAGTTTCTTTTGGCCTTTGTGCCGGTGTTGTTGTTTTTGATTCTTGTATTTTCGTTTCGTTGTAACGATCTATATTTTTGGAGATTTATGAGATGAGTTTTCCTTATATTTCTAGTGTATCAGATTGTGTTTTCTGATGTTATGAGTGTGAGGACCAGTGTGGGTCGTGTTTTGTGGATATTTCGGTTGGGGAGTATCTATTTTAGACCATGTGAGGTGACCTAGTCGCTGATGTTTATAGGCGTTTTAGGATTTATTACAGTTGACTCATTGTCTGGAGATGGTGGTTTTCCAGAGTATGTATTGGGGACGGTGGCTTTCGGTATACATGCTGAGAGACGGTGGATCTCTAGGAGACGGTGGTTTTCCTGTGTGCTTATACTGGGACGGTGGTTTCCTTTTAAGCACTGAGAGCCTATATTGGGACGGTGGTTTTCTCTATAGCGCAGAGAGACGGTGGTTCTCAGAGGGAGATGGTGGTTCTCTCGGAGGGAGACGGTGGTTCTCTCGGATGGAGACGGTGGTTCTCTCGAAGGGATGGTGGTTTCCCTAGAGTATGTGTGTGTGGGGATGAGGTCAACGTAATAAATGTCTGAGAAACGTGCGTATAAACATAGGATTTGGTGTGGGCCTCTGAGATTATGTGAGAATCTTTAATGGTTTGGGCCGGTGCGGGCCAGAGTGTGGTCCAGTAAGGACGTATTTTTGCGGGATTCGAGGTCGAATCCAGATTAGTGGGGGAGAATTGTAACATCCCGAAACCAAATTATGTATTTTGGTAAGGGGTGTCGATCGACACCAAGGGTGGGTGTCGATCGACACCAAGTTCTGAGCCTGGTTCGGTTTAAATTTAAATCGTTCGGTTTGAACGTCGGTTTAAGAGAAACCTAGGGCTCGACTTTAAAAGCCCGATGTCGAGTCGTGGCCACGGGACAGAGGGTTTTTGGAAAGGAGAAATCGCGAGAGAGGAAGAGGTTGTGTTTTCCGAGTGTTTTCTTAAGCGAATCAATCCGTTTGTCGTGTTATTTCGTTCGAGAGCTAGTGTGTGTGTGAGAGAATTGTTCGATCAGCGATCCAGGGCGTTTTCCAGCGGTGAAAGTTTCTGTTCGTCGCTATTCTCCAACCGTTCATCGTCGTTCGTCGCGTTCTTTGTCTTTTGTCGAATTCCCGAGGTGAGTGCGTGACCGTAGACTCGGATTATCGAATAGCGATTAGCGACGAATTTAGATATTTAAGAATGGAATTTCTGGGTGTTTTGTGTGATGATTTCGTATGATGATTGAGTTGAAATCGTGTGATTGTGTGTTTGTGCATTTCAGTTTGGGAGAAGAAACCTAGTGTCGATCGACACCTTATGGTGTATCGATCGACACCAAGGTAAAACCAGCGTCGATCCACACCGTGCGATGTGTCAATCTACACCCTGTGATTTCTGAGTTAAATATTTTAAATTAATTGTTAATTGTTGTTCGGTTATTCGTACTTAGCATGTAGACGGGAGGACCGTCTCACTAAGTATTTATTAAATACTTATGCAACTTGTTTTTCCCAATTGTGTTGCGGGTAAAGGAAAAGGAAAAGTGTGATCGCGGAATCATGGCTTTAGGGAGAGGATGATTAGGGATGTTTTTTGGTTTTTCCTGTTTTGCTAAGTTTCTAGTGAACCCGGTTAGGTTGCTAGAAATGCATTGATTATTTATTGGTGTTTCATTTGCCTTTGATTTACTACTATTGAAATTTTATTATTGGATTATTTGTTGATGAGTTTATTCCGCAGTAGAATTAGTTAATTAATTTGATAAAAAAAAATAGACCTGGTGTTACACTTTGGGTGAAGATTTGTCTTTTGAAATCTTGTGCTTCTTTGGCTTTAGATAATGTAATCTTTCTTAGTTTCGTTTGTTCGATAATGTAACGCTCATATGGATCCTTTGACGATCACTTCAATATAATATTAGATGTAAAAAAAAAAAAGATCTTTGTCATGTTAGGAAGTTTACCAATAAACCTGAATCCAATTTGTTTTTTTTTTTTATGTCAACTTAATTTTATAAAGCCATAAGGCATAACTTAACAATGGTACAAAGACAACCCAACTTCTAAGGGCATGTTCAAAGGAGATCCCAACAAAAGGGTCTTAAACCATATTTTAATAAATTTTAATGACTTTTAGTTTTTAAGACACTTAGCTTAATTTTGTGATTTGAGACACATCCAATGGAAACACCTATTTCGGGTGTCTTAAATTTTTATTTTTTTAAACATGTAACTCTAAATATGAAAACATATGAAACATAAAAACATTTAAAGAAATTAAAAACATACATGATATAAGAACATTGAAAACATAATTTTTGAAATCATAAACGAAAAATGAACGGTTAATTCTAATTTGAACCAAATCGTCTCCATATATTCTCAATCAAATCATCTTTTAATTTTTGATGCTGCTTTCTATCACGAAGTCGAGTTCGAGTGTTTCTCATTTGGGGGAGATTTGTAGGCATATTTGTAGAAAACGTCATATCCACCTGTGAACTGCCTTCGCCGTGTTCGAAATCAGATACATCACACTGAGTGTATCCATCTCGGTCGTCTTCTACTATCATGTTGTGGAGTATGATACATGCTCTCAAAATCTTTCCTATTTTTGCCTTATCCCAAATAAGAGCTGGGTTTTTAACAATGGCAAACCGCGCTTGCAATACTCCAAAAGCACGTTCAACATCTTTTCGTACAGCTTCTTGACGTTCAGCAAATAAACATGCTTTTGGACCTTGTGGAAGTGGAATGGATTGGATAAATGTTGCCCATTTGGGATAAATACCATCTGCTAGATAGTAAGCCAAATGATAGTCGTTTCCATTGACAGAGAAATGCACATTCGGAGCTTTACCTTCAATTATATCATTAAACACTGGTGAGGTGTCAAGAATATTGATATCGTTTAAGGTACCTGGAGCGCCAAAATATGCGTGCCATATCCAGAGATCGTATGAAGCTACAGCCTCCAAAACGATTGTGGGTTTTCCAGAACGTCCGGAAAATTGCCCTTTCCAACCGGTGGGACAATTCTTCCACTCCCAATGCATACAATCGATGCTTCCTACCATCCTGGGAAATCCCCGCTCCTGTCCGACAAAAAGTAACCGTTGAAGATCCTCTTCCGTGGGTCTTCTTAGGTACACATCTCCGAACAAATATATTATTCCTTCAACGAATTTTAATAAGCATGAATGAGCAGTACTTGCACCGAGGCGGATGTATTCGTCGAGTTGGTCACCCGCATCACCATATGCTAGGAGACGAATTGCCGCTGTACACTTTTGAATTGGAGAGAGACCAAGCCTTCCAGTAGCATCTTTCTTATGTTGAAAGAATGGAAATTCATTTGAGAGTCGGTCAACGATATGCAAGAACAAGTGCTTGTGCATTCTAAAACGGCGTCGGAATAAAAGAGGCCCGTAAGTTGGTTGATCACAAAAATAATCATTCCATAACTGTAGGTCTCCCGCTTCGCGATCTCTGTTGATAAAGACTCGTTTTGCTTTTTGCTTGGGTGGTTCTTCATGGTCATCAAAATTACTAAATAAATCATTGAATTCTTGATTGAACTCTTCATCGAATTCTCTATTGAATTCGTCTTGAAAATCTTGATGAATTGATGTTTCGGAATTATTATGAGAAGAAGATGCCATATTTGAGTTCTATTTTGTGTAAAAAATGAGAATGATTTGTCAAAAAAGAGAAGGAGAAGGACGTTTGTAATAGAAGAGAAGGAGAATGTGTATGGAAAAATGTGTGTTGTTTGGGATTACATAAAAACTTGTGTTGTTTGAGGTTGTAGGCTATGTTGGTGTATATATAGCATACCTAATAAAAACTTGTGGTGTATGCAAAAACATAAAAAACCAACAAAAGTAAACGCATGAAAGGGAAAACAAATGGCTACAAATAAAAGACATACAACCAAAAGCAACAAAAGCAAAACAAATGGTTACAAAAAAAAGATATATACAACCAAAAGCAACAAAACCAAAACAATTGGTTAGAAATAGATTACACATTTACACAATTGGTTGAGATGATTTCTCCAAATTTCTATCACTCCTTCTGCCGACATAATCACCTGCAACATGTAAAAGATTTAACAACTTTAACAACTCACCGTATGCAATGTTATACAAAGTTGAATCACAACTCACCAAATGCAGTGGTAGGACACTAGAATTATTCTTCTTGTCTCCATTAGCCTCAGAATCTGTTAATGGACAGAAGCAAGGATTTAAGTAGTAAACTACATTAATTTCATTCATATCAAACCACATAAACCGGAATTACACAAACTTTCCTTAAGCAAACTGAAATACATGAAACCATTCCAAAACACATAAACCGGAAATACACAAACTGTCCTTGATCAAACTAAAATACATAAACTGGAAACAGAAATATATAACAGAAATACATAATTATACAAAGTTCAAACAAGATAGGATTTGGAACAATATCATACAAAGTTCAGAGTAAATTATAATGGCATGTTCAGGACAACATGTCATTAATGAGCTTGTTCTTTAGAAGGATTTCAACTTCAGTTAGCTCAGTTTTGCCAATGAGATTCTCCAGCATCTTTTTATCCGAGAGCTTCTCTTGCCTATCAAAATCCTTCTCCTTTATCTCCCACATCCTCTGGAACTTCAACAGCTTCTTCTCTTCTTCCTCAGTGGTTGTCTTGGTCACTGTCCTTTTAAGCTTCGCCTTTGAAGCTTTAATACCATGAGGTCTTACTGTGGTTTCCTCATCTTCATTGGTAACTGACTGAGAGGTGGTAGAATCTGCAGGACCAGCCTCAGACTTCCTTCTTTTAGAACTACCTTCACCTTGACTTTCATTGTTGGTAGAAGAGAATCTACACCATTTGTGCTCTGTCTTAAGCTCATTCCATGCGTGCTCAAGGGAGAATTTTGCCTTGTAGTCATCGAAGAATATCTGATGTGCCAACTTCAGATAATCTTTTGGAGCATACCCACTTTTCTGCATAGTTTCTGCAGCCTTATAGGCTGCACAGAACTTACTCACCTGACTACTAATCTTCCTCCACCTCTGCTTACATTGATTAGCAGGTCTCCCCTCACCATCTGGAATGCTAGGACTCTCCGCATATAATGTGGCTATGCGGTCCCAAAACGCACCTGATTTCTGCTCATTTGACACCACTGGATCTTTGCTTGTGTTCAACCAACAGCTGATGAGCACAAGATCTTCAGAAGGTTTCCATCTCTTCCTCTGTTTACGTTCCTCAACAGTGTCTTCTTCATCAGACCACTGAGTAGTGTACACAGGTATTGCAGGTGATTCAGTTGGCATAGTTTGGGAAAAACTGACATAGGGAATGTGTTGAGGGTATTGGCTTCCCTGCTGACTACTTAAAAGGTCCATGAAGTTGGACCTTTGATTATATGGATTAGGAGAATCCATAAACTAGCTTATGAGACTAAAGAAAGAGAAGACGAAACAGAAGCACAGAGAAGAGCAAACAGAAGAACAAGAGTTTCAATGACAGAAGAAGAAATGTTTTTAAAGATTGGTTTTGGTTTAGCTGTGAAGTTTATGATATGGGAAGAGTTTTAAGTTTTTTAAATATCTTTAATCACATATGAAGTTGTGCAACTCTTATTTATTATGGCATTCAATTAAATGTCTAGTCTTTACCTAATCTACAATTACCATCTGCAATTTTCAAACTCAGGATTTACTTCTTACCATTATCACACATACACACATCTACAGTTCAAAAAATTATGACACATACACACAATCCCTCTGATGTAGACACACATCTACGGAATTTATTACCACTTAAGCAAGAAATCAATTTTCATCTACCTATTACCAATTACCATTTAAGCAAGCAATCAATTTTCATCTACCTATTACCAATTACCAATTAAGCAAGCAATCAGCAAGATGAATACCTTATTCTCAATCAAAACATCTTCCTTTGCCTCCTTGCTTCTTTGATACTCCAATAACCTGAAAAACCGAAATTCTGAAACATCAGTTTCTTCAGACTTAACAAACCCCTAACTCTGACTAATTTCAGACAAATCTCACCTGACAATCATACAATAATCTCCTTGGTTTCTTCTGTGCAAAAATATCAGAAACGAATGAATTAGATCTCATCAGATAATCCAATTTTGTACAATTAGCCAATGAACCACAAATCCGTAAAACATATTACTTCAAATCCCTAATTCTACTAAAACCTAATTCCCATCAAATAAAAGAACCCTAAAATCAACCAAATCAAGCCCAGAATTTGAAGATCCCAATCTTAGCAAACATAACCCTAAATTCAATTATATCTAAACCGGTACCAAACAACTTTCAATTAACACTAAATAGAACAAGATTTACCTAAGAGAACACAGAATATGTACCATCATATCGATTAGCCGCTGGTGAAGGATATTCACGGCGATTTTGTCAACCAACTTTGTCGATTCTGAGCATGGACGGCATAGAACGGAGAATCCATCATTTATCCAACCTTTTCCGATTGATTTCTTCACTCAAATCGGAAAATCCAGTCGAATCGCCATTAAAATGGGGATTTCACCTTCGGAGGAAAAAAGAGAGAGAGGGAGAGAGGAATAGAGAGTCAACCGATGGATTCCCCTTTTTTTTCATCTGCAAAATAATTATTTTTATCCAACGGCTCAGATTCGGCCACGTTTACGTTCTTATCAGTTAAAAAAAAATCCTAATTTGGATCCTTTAAACAGCTTAAGACACTCAAAATCCCTAAGTTAATTATTTTTAAATGTTAAAACACCCACATAAGATCCCCAAAGATCTCCTTTGAACATGCCCTAAAGCCCAATAACATAAGACTAACACTTTTACAACGAAGAAATATATCACTTGATCCCACGTGTAGCCTTAAGAATTTATAATAAACACGTGTCGCCTTAGACGTTGCTCGAAGATGCAGCTTTGACGTCATCACCGCTTCAGGTCGGTTTCACCGTCGCATGCAATGTTTATCTCTTACAGTCCGCCGTCGCCGCCACAAACTTCAGTATTGCCGATAGATGCATCACTGTTAATTCCTTCTCTAACAACCACCACCAAGAACCTTAAACGAAAAGCCAAGTACACCTGAAATAATCCAGAAAATCCCCAAAAGAGAATACAAACCCAGTGCAAACACGCCGCACTAGAATCTGCATCGGATCTCCCCGAAAATTTACAAAAACACGAAGCTCAATCCCGCAAAAGTCACTTCGCCTAAACCTTCTAAAGACCCAATCATGGGAGACGAAGAATCATGCTCTTCGGAAAAGAGATTCACGCACTCGTCGGAAAAGGTTTCATCACAAGGGTCAAACGGAATCGATATTAAGTTCATAGAGGAAGGACCTAACAAAAGTCTGGACTTGCCGGAAATCATATCCGTTAAACGGATAACAAACAAAAGTATCATACAAACATGAAATCACAAACTAACATAATTATACATATAAGGCCACGACGCCGGCAAGAAATCGGACGCGGGGCTGTTCCTTTTTAGAGAGAAGGCAGAAAGAATTTTTTAGAGAGAGAATCAAAGCTGTGTTACCTGAATCCATTTTAAAAGCGCAGATAATACTTTTGTGTTTAGATTTCATTGAAATTGTTCATTTGAAAATTTCTAGAAAGATGATAAGATAAAGCAAATCATTGTAACTAAACGTAAGATAAAGCAATCATTGTAAATAAAATTAACAACTACAAATCAAGTGGTGGTGGTGGTCCAGTGGTTCCCACTTGAGGAGGAGTTGCCCTATTGGTCTAGGTCAGCGATCGATTCCCCTGAAGCGTGAAATTATTAACAATTTCTATTTGACCACATGCATGGATATGGGCTCTTTCTAGAGGGTCTATCCATGGGCTGCACTCCCCCATGAATTAGTCTGAACCTTTCTATAGGTTTGAGATTCCTTGAGTTATTAAAAAAAAATAATAATAACTACTGCTATGTAAGTTGAATAATGTAATGTAATAGCATTTGTAATAAATTTAAATAACTACGAGATAAGTTGCCACAACTGTTCAGATCTGAAGAAAATGGAGCTTAACCACTGGATTTTCACCGCTCGTTGCTCCTCCTCCTCCTCCTAAGAAGTACAACTCCTTCTCGTTTGAGTTCATCTGCCGTTCTCCATGGATGTAAAGGCTGCAGCAACAATGACTTTCCCAACTTCAACGCAGCCAGTATCCTTTCAAGTTCCGGCGTTGATCTGCTCGGAGCAATCAAACAAATCCAAAACACCCGGATCCCCCAGATCCACCAGATTCGCCATCAATTCCGCTTCAAATGCAAGTTTCCCGACCTTTTGTTTCCGCCTTAAGGATCCATCGTTTGTCCTGCTTTCAAAATGCGACGGTCAATGTCTCTAGCTCACCGCCGTCTTGGTGTCTACTACCCTACTTACCGGTAAAATACTTCCAAGGTCCCTTGTCTCAGATTCATGCAATGATCCATCATAGTGTGAAGGTGATTTTGGACCCATGTGGAGCTTTAGTGGGTGTTATGTTGTCTTGTGGTTCTCTAGTAATTTTTTATATCTCCGGTAGCGAGCCAAATAGTTTGGACTCAAAATTGGTCTCTGCTCATATAAAGTTCCTCACTGAGCTTCTCGGTGACTGCGATTTCCATGACCATCTGAGCATCTTCAGTTCTCTTACCGGTCTTTTTATGTTGTCACCATGCTCGTTAAACTCATTGTCCTCCAAATCGAGCCTGGAGAGACGTATTCCCGTTCTTGCCGCTGTTATACTAGTCTCACGGATGCTTAGTGTAACGACCTCAACCCAGAAATCGTGATTTTCTGTGGGTGTCGATCGATACCAATGTTAGTGTCGATCGACACCATCATTTCAGAACCGGGTTGAATTGATTTTTAATTGCGGTTTTGATCGGTTTGGGTTAAGGGAAACCCTAAAGGCTCGTTTATAAGCGCTGCTGGTCGAGTAGCCGTGTTTTTATGGCAGAAAATGTGAAAGATATGGAAAATTGAGAGAGAAAGTGATGATTCTCATGTTCTTGAGGAAGGGATTGTTCGCGAAATCAGGCAGTTTTGTTGCCTTGTGTTGGAGAAGAGAACGGATGATCAAATCATTTCTGATCATCGGAAAATTTTATGGGTAAGTTTGTCTATCTCTTAGTTAGCCGTGAGGCAAAACGGTTTGTCGATTGGTTCAGTATGCTAAGAGATATTCGTGTTTTTCGTGAATAATGTCAGTGCAGAATCGGGTCTGGGATCAGACCACTTCGAGGGAGTTTTCCCAGAGTGTCAGAGCGAGTTACGCGACGATCCTTATGTCGTTGGAAAATTCTTTGAGTCTACTTTCCGAATCATGTTTTATATCATGATTCCGAGGTAAACTCCAGGTTTTATGGTCATTCGAAGTTAGTATGTCGTTCAGTTTTATTTCAGAATTCTGATTCGATTTGGGAAAAATCTTGTTGATGAGTTATAGGTGATAGAGAAGAGTTAGCATGGGGTTTCTAGCCTTGTAGAGGCTGTGTTGTTCTCTGTTTCAATCCGTAATCTTGTCATTTGCGAAGGTGAGTGCGTGATCGCGGGTTTCTCTTAGGATTCGAGTGTTCTTTGTTACATTTCGGTGATTGTGGTTATTTGTTCAATGATTGTGATGATTGATGTTTTAGATGACGAATGATTGTGTCGTGATTGATACTGATAATCGTTGAAATTCCGAATCGAGCCGCGTGAGGATAGGCTCGGATTCTGCTTTCTGCACGAGGCGTCGATCGACACCTAGAGGTTGTGTCGATCAACACCTTGATAAAGGTTTATGTTCGATGATAGTGAGTGTCGATCGACACCATGGTGGTGTGTCGATCGACACCTGTTTGTAATTTGATGAGTTATGTATTTTTTTGTAACTGGAAATTGATATTGTGTTCAAACGGTTTATTAATGTGATATTTGTATTCTGCGTTTAACCTGTTGGCGGGATGACCGCTCCACTGAGTATTTGTGATAATACTCACGCAACTTCTTTTTTTTCTTTTGAGTTGCAGGTAAAGATAAAGTGTAATCGTGGAATCAAGGCAAGGACGGAGGATGATTAGGATTTTATTTATGTTATGTTGAACTGAGTAGACCCGGTTTAGGTTGCTAGTTGTTTATTCTGGAATTGTGGTTATTGATTTCCTTGGAATTTAGATTGTCTTGGAATTGTTGGTTCAATGAATTATTGGATTTTATCGATTGTGTTCCGCTTGTTCATTTTCACCCTGAGTTAATCGTTGAGGATTTAATGATTATGGGATCATTAAATCCGGATTAACTATTTATTTTTTGAAAAAAATGCGGGCGTTACACTTAGATATCCGGTGAAAAATCAGAAGATTAAGCTTCTACCATTCTCTCCAAGCTTTCCGAAGTTTTGGTTCCGTTATGCCCTGTTCCCGGAGCTGTCTCGAGAATCTCTCCGACAAAAAGACCTCCGGTGTTCCACCCCTGGTGTTCCACCGTTCATCCTCAAGCTTTCTGTGGTGCTAAATACTTATACCAAATCAATCTATGTTGGTGGATTTGGTCTAATTTGCCAACATGGGTAGCAACTTTCTTGCTTGTGAGTTTTATTCATACCCTTTCAATCCTTAAAGTTAAACATGCTGTTGAGTCCACTAACATCTCTATCAAGAGAAGATTAGTGTTTTCTGGATTTGGGATAGCAAATCTTGTAACCTTTTACCTTGAGGAAAGAAATTGACACTCTTTAATTCTAGTCGGGAACGTAACCATCTCCCTGGTTTGTTGTACCGCATCGATAATAATGACTCTCTCGGAATTGAACCCGAGTAGCTCCCAAACCAATGTATTTGTCCGTAGCGATAGTTACGGTACTAGAAGTTGCAAATGAGGTCATCTTTACGATCTTCGTGGTTTTGGGTAATCTTTTAACGCCACTTTGGAAGCTCCAAGTGACTAACTCTATAGTCTCCGGCATAGCCGTAAAGACGATCTTGACGCATTTGAGTTTATCCCTCGAATCCGCTGTCCATCTTTTGCGATGACGATTTATCCGTCTATGTTTTATTACGTTTAATGTATGTTGTAGAATCTCAAGAAGATGTTTAATTCCCTCTTTATGTAAGAAACAAGGTTAAGATTAATAGAATGTGTTGAAAAAAAAAAACTACGAGATAAGTTGAATAATGTAATAGTAGAATAATCAAATAATGTAAAAAAAATGTTTTTACTCCCTCCGTTTCATATTAGTTGTCGTTTTGATAAAATGTATATGAAATGTAGCTGGATGTGTTTTGAGTTAAATACATCCAAATACTAACCAGATACATTTCTCAAAGCGACTATTATGAAACGGAGGGAGTATTAGATTGATGATATTTCGTTCTACCTAACTTTTCTGAAACGAACAAAAAAAAAGAATATTCAATGATTATTCCAAATAGTACAAACAAAATAATGGAATCACCTTTTCAAAACGCGAAAAGGTAATATAGGTACACTATAAATACTTTGGTAAATGAATAGAATCCGATCATCAGAGTTTTAACCAAGTTACAGTTGCTAATTGAGAAGTCATCGTAATAATTTGTGTTTGGTAATGACTTTTTGCAGATTCAGAAACGCGTTGGGAGGAAATGTAGTTGGCCAGTAGGCCCAATACTACATTTAGCATTTAACGATGCTTCATTTTCTTATTATAAATCATAATTATATAAAGAATCCCTTATATAAACATATATATATATATATATATATATATATATATATATATATATACACCATTTTCTGGTTTTGTAATAGAGTTTTGAGAGAGTCGACCATTTAGTTTAATGGCTACAGAGACATCAGATTTCGTTTCTCTTCTTCTGTCTTTGTTTATTCTGCTCTTATTCGTCTCGTCTCAAGTTGGAGTCTCCGAGGCCAGACGCTTTCAACGTAAGTTTAAATAACTCCGAGATATATACACTCGGTCTTTTTTTTTTTTTTTTGAGAAACATTATTTACACTCGGTCTCTTGCTATTTTTTCACACTCAATATATTCTCATGCTTCTGTATTTAGTATTTTTTTGCTTGAAGGAAAAAAAAAATACATGTATAATAAACACCATTGATCCGTTGAGATTAAGAGTTTTGTTGATAACTGTGGAAAGTTTTGTCGGACGGTAAAAAACCTCACCTAAACCGTACTATTGAAAAACAACTTTATTTTATTGTTGACTTTTTATATTGGGAAAATGAGCTTTTATACCTTAAATTTTATTAGAAATTTGAAATCTATACCAAATTTCTCAACATTTAAAAAATACTCTCTTTTGTGTATTGAATTGACAATTATATCCTAACTAATCATTACAAATTTATATATTTTTTTTTATTAAATGATTTAATTTTAAAATTTTCGAACAAGATTAAATTATAATTTTAAAACTATTAATTTGGATATATTTCATATAAAATAATCCAATATATTATGAATTTAATTTTAAATAATTATGTAGTTTACATTTTTAATTAATTTAGATAATAATAAGTCAAATCAATGAACATAAAAAATTAAGTCAATTGTTTAAACAAGTCGACAAAGTAAAAAATCAACGAAAAAATATATAATCGATTGTTTAAAATAAATCGTTGAACAAAAAAATTTAAGTCGACGAACTTAACAAATTAAGTCGACAATATAAAAAATGAAATGTAAGTTAACAATTTAAAATAAGTCGACGAAGCAGAAAATTAAGTCGATGGTTAAATAATTCGATAAAGTAAAAAATCAAGGAATAAAAAATATATAGGTCAACAGTTTAAAATAAAAGGGCAAAATTATAAATTGTAACATCCACGAACCAGAAATGTGAATTCTGGTGGTCGTGTCGAGCGACACATGTAGTGTGTCGATCGACACGAGGATTTTTGTTGGTGTCGATCGACACGGCCCTTGGTGTCGCTCGATACTTACATTTTCTGAACCGAGTAATTAACTTTTTATTTACGGTTTTCGGCTCGGTTTAAGGGAGTTAAGCCCTAGGTCTAAGTTTATTAACTCGTGATAATCGTGGCCGTGGGCTACAGTGCAAAAACCTTGAATTTTTAGAGAATTGAGAGAGTGATTAGTGTTTTGAGGGAATTGTTGCAAAGAAATTCTCCCGAAACCGTATCATTCGAGTTCTAGAGCCATTCCTTGTGGTGTCGCCGTGATTCTGGTATTTTAGAAGTCTGGTCGTGCCGTTTCCTGTCTCATCTGAACCCCTTTTTGTTTTCTATTAAGCCAAAGGGAGTTGTGACCGCGGTTTCTAGGCGATGAGGATATTGGGTGATGTTTGGTGATTGATTGATAATGTGGAATTGTATGATGTCGATTCTATGATGTTTGTGGATTGGATTCTCGTATATGTCGTGTTGTTGTTGCAGGTTTTGCGACTCATGTAACCGGAATCGAGTCTCGAGAGGAGAAAGACTTGATTCTGCATTTCAGTGAGGCGTGTCGATCGACACCAGGAGGGTGTCGCTCGACACGGAGTTTTTGGTCGTGTCAATCGACGCTTTTGTGGTGTCGCTCGACACGCAACTCTGTTTTTCCCGAATTGTGTTGATTTTATATCATTGAGTTGTGTTATGTGCTGAATTGGTTATATTGATTGTATTATTGATTATCTGAGCCTGCTTGGTACGCCGGTAGGCGGGATGAGCAACTCACTAAGTATTTATGAAATACTTACGCAACTCTTTCCTATATGTTGCAGGTAAATGAAAAATGTGATCGTGGAATCGAGGCATCGGAAGAGGATGATAAGGTCCTTTGTGTTGTTTTGTCAGTCTAGTGAACTGTTGCCATAGGTTGCTAGATTTAATTATTCATTCCTGAATCTAGTGTTTGATTACTTTGGAATTATTTGGAGTAATTGGTCAATTATTATATTGAAGACTTGTTGGTTTCACTTGATTTATTTAATTGAATGAGATATTGTTTCCGCAGTAAAAATTGTTAGGTTTTAAAAAAAAAAGGTTGGTTGTTTCATAAATTAAGTTGACGGATATAAGAAAATAAGTTAATAGTTCAATAAGTCGACATGATAAGAAATCAAACAAACGAAATATAAGTCAACAATTAAAAATATGTAAACGGAGCTGAAAATTAAGTCGACGAAGCTAAAACACATAAGTCAATGGTTAAATAAATCGACAAAGTAAAAAATCAACCAATCAAAATATAAGTCAAGTGTGTAAAATAAGTCTAACGTGATTTTTGAAAAATTATATTAGCTTTTATATAATGAATATTTAACATAATATTTTTTTAAATTAAAACTAAATACGAAATTTAAATTTCATTTTAAGTTAAATAATTTTTAATTATTTTACATTGATATAATAATTTAAAATATATTTAGGGGTATTTAAGTACTTTTAAATAACAAAAAGTATAGCTTTCAATTTTTTATAAGATTTAGGGTAGTTTTCAAATTTTAATTAAATTTAGGTTAGTTATCAAAATTCTCCTCTTATATTTCCACCATTATATTCCCACCCTCGTAATTTGATTGTTGTTGATATGATCAAATAAATCATATAGAACAAAATATGTGGTTATAAATTCATAAATCTCATACAAAATAGATTTTATTGAGTTTTGTGTATATTTATACAATCTGTATATAGTAACAGCATTAACATAACTCTAAAACCATATGAATGAGGAATCTTTTGCATACATATTGTTATATATTTGTATCACATTTATACTAATCTTACATATGTAGTCCATACATATTTGTTAGAAGGGAACAAATTGGGTTTGGATTGCGTTACTTCTCCCCCTCCCATCGCCCGGCCTCCTATATTTATGCCGCCCACTAAATCGCCTAAAGGAAAAGGTCCATAAGCCATTTGAACGATAAGATGAGGTCAAAGAAAGTGAGTAAGTGTAACATCCCGAAACCGAAATATAGATTTTGGTTAGGGGTGTCGATCGACATCAGGGCAGGGTGTCGATCGACACCAATGTTTTCGAGCAAAACCGGTTTGATTGAAATCATTCGGTTTGTTGCGCGGTTTAGGGACGGAGCCTTAGGTCGGGTTTTATAAAGTCCCAGCCGCAGAACACGACTTTGACAGAGAAAAATCAAAGGAAAAATTGTGTTTTGAGAATTGAAGGGTGATTTGAGAGGAGTTGTGACCAGTTCCTCATTGTTCTTTCATTCGTGGGTTCTGCTTGGTTGTTTGTTCGATTTGGTGGTGCGTTTTTGGTGAGTTCCAGCGGCTGTGTGTTGGATTCGTCGCTGTGTCAGTTTTCGTTCGTCGTGTTCTCCTCGTTAATCCCCTTTTTGTCGTGAAATCGAGGTGAGTGCGTGATCGTGATATGGAATTAGGTTATTAGGAAAATTGATTGGTTGTTTGTGATGAATTGGATTGATTCCTGTGTTTTCTGTGTGATTTATGCCTGTTAGAATCGTGATGATCTCGCGAGATGGAACGGAACTCGAGTGATATGCTCAAATTATCCCTAGAGCTAGACTCTCTCAAATGAAGAGGTCAATTGCAGTATTTAGGGTTATCGATCCTCAAGAAGTCAAGAAAAACACAATAGATTAATAGATTCAGATTAAGCTAGGTGAAATAATATGAAAGCAGTAAATCAAAGCAATTAAAAACGGTTGTAAATCAGTTAAAGAAAGAGCTAGGCACATGGAATTCTACAGTGAATCAGAATTGCAGATAAATCAGATATTAGGAATATGAAAAACAATTCATGAACATGCACACGAAAGT
Source organism: Draba incana (assembly GCA_963576765.1). Taxonomy (NCBI): domain Eukaryota; kingdom Viridiplantae; phylum Streptophyta; class Magnoliopsida; order Brassicales; family Brassicaceae; genus Draba; species Draba incana. The sequence goes on along the minus strand of OY755211.1, from coordinate 8,563,050 downwards.
AAAACAACCAGCTGTCGCTGCGAATATTTTCTATGTCTAAATCCTAGAAAACCAACTGTCGTTGCGAATTCTAACAACCTAAACAAGCATTAAAGATCAGGCACAATTGTTCACAAAACCCTAAACCAAATCCCTTTGCGAATAGGAATTTTGCTCATCAAAAACTAGTTCAAGCAATCAATAAAACTGTCGTTTCTATTAATTACCCTAGATCAGATTTCAGCTCGCGAGGCTAAAATCAGCAGTAAGAACAAGTTAAGATGAAGAACATTCTAATGATTTTATCCTAATAATCAGATCAGATCAGCAACTCATCAAACACTTTCAAAAACCCTAAACCTAACAAATGAACTACTCAGACATAATCATAGAAGAAAACATGATTTTATTAAAGATAAGTCTAAGCAATTCAATAAAACAAAGCATAAGTCTAAACAATGACTTAGAAAACGTATTTATAAAGTTACAAAACCGTCATGGGCCCAATTGCAAACATCTGGGCTTTCTGTCGTAAAAAGGAAATCTTCCGAAAACTTGATTTTGGGCTTGGTCGAGTATCGTGTCGAGCGACACCATTCTTCATGTCGATTGACACTTGATAAAGCTTAGTGTCGAGCGACACTATCATCTCCGTCGCTCGACACAGTCTTGAAATGTTGACTCCAAAATTGCCACTTTGACCGCTCATTCCTTTATGCTCCAAAAAGTTCCAGTAAACACTAATTGAGTCCAAAACGCCTTTGTACCTAAGATTAACACCAAAACACTCGAAAACACCAAAAAGACTCTAAAACATGGACTTATATCGTGGTCTTAAATGGGTAAAACCCACGATATATCAACTCCCCAGACTTAGCTTTTTGCTTGTCCCTAAGCAAAACAGTGTTATCACTCCTTTAGGAACCACATACCTTTACAAAGCTAATCCGGTGATACTTCGATGTTTCCCTAGAAGTATAGCAGTCCTCAAGATTGAATCCAAACCCCTTAGAGAATCTCATACTTTTAGTCGCAAACCCCTTTAGTTTAATTAGGTGCGGTCTCATCGAGGGAATATCGATCGCTGGACCTTCTAGATTCTTTCACTTCCTTTAACACTTTCCTGCGTTTCACCCTCTCTCTTCCCTCTGAAACTGTATCCAATTAAGGATATCATAGAGAAGCAATGCCTTTTTGTTGAACTTTTTTCTTCAGGATTTTTCTGATTTTTCGGACTTGCATATTTTTCTGTAGATTTTTTTTTTCTATTTCCTTGGCATCTCTACGATCACTAGATCAGCGCTCACTACTAATGTTCTTGTGGAGACAAGGTCATGAGGATTTTTCTTTTTTTGATCTAGGACAGTTGTGTTCGTCATTCAGGAAGAAGTTTCAAGAGCGGTCCATCCTCGCTTTCAAGTGTTTGGAAGCTGAATCAAGTCTTGCGATTACCAACGCCCTTGACAAGAAATTAGAGATTCATTAGGGGCGTGGTCTTTGACATCCTTTATGGCGTTCTCCAGAAATCTGAACTCGCTTCGTTAAACCGATCCACTTCCAGTTACCCACCTTGTAAAACCAACCAACTTGCATCGGAAATGGTCCTTGAGTGTTGTTCAAAGTAAGTTGGAAAGGGGGAGTTTCGACCCGAAAATTTTTAAATTTGACTCAAAAACACCAAAATAGAAAACAAAGTTAGCAACTACCTCCCCCAGACTTAAGTAACATTGTCCCCAGTGTTATTAAGCCTAAGATTGGTGAAACAAAACAAATAGAAAATGAAATGAATAAAAAATCAAGTGAGAATTCATACCTGGGGGGTCGTGTCGAGCGATACGACCGCTGTGTCGAGCGATACGACCGCTGTGTCGAGCGACATGACCGCTGTGTCAATCGACACTCATGGTTTGGTCGCATCGAGCGACTGAAGTCCTTCGTCGATCGACACCTTGATTCTCTTCGTGTCGAGCGACACTGATATGCTCGTCGCTCGACACAGAGTGCTGAAGAGCATTCTCACTTGCATTCGAACGTTTGGTTTCCTGAAATTCAAAACCAAAAACAAAACCAAACATAAAATTAAAAAAGAAATCAAAAATAAAACACATAATTAGTAGACTCACAAGTGGGTTGCCTCCCACTAAGCGCTTGTTTCAAGTCATTAGCTTGACAGTGTTGAAACTCAGGACTATGGTGGATCTTTAGGAAGTATTGAACTTCCCTTATCCTGGATGGAACTCGCAGCGACCGGCTTGAATCGAACCTTCTTTGAAGCTCCCCCAGACTTATCAGAAACAGTCTCAGGGAAAAGTCTCATCGTTCTCTCCATCATCTCCTGAAGAACTTCTTCTTCTTGATCTTTAAGCTTTTGGGGAACAATGATCCTCATTCGCGCGAAAGGCTTTGAAGTCCTTTTTGGTTTCACCTCTTCTTTTATCTTTCCTGCAAATTCATTAGAAGAACCAAGCTTTCGAGGAACTCGATGCTTGCGTAAGCGCGTAACATGCTTTTCACATTTTAAATCCTTGATGAAAACAGGAGGTGAAGATTTAAGTGCAAGAGACTCATACCTTGGCTCTTCGATGATGGTGGTAGAGATGTTCTTTGAAGGCTCCTTGATTGGTTCATCTTCTAGCGATGTATCCACAGAGAAAGCTTGACCATCAATGGTGGATCTTCTCCTTGTCTTGTCCATGTAAAATTCCATGACAATATCACCAAGGTCAAGCTTGATCGTCCCTTTCCTCATATCCATGTTAGCTCCAGCCCTAGCTAAGAACGATCTTCCAAAAATCAAAGGATCTTGAGGCTCTTTATCGTATTCCAAAACGACAAAGTCTGTTGGAATAACATAGTCTTGAACTCTGATTGGCACATCCTCTAGAACACCTTTAGGAAACCTCTTGGAACGATCAACTAAGATAAGAGACATCCTTGTCTTCTTGAAGTCTGTTAACCCAAGCTTTGCAGCAACGGAGAGTGGGATAAGGTTGATTCCAGAACCTGAATCGCAGAGGGAGTGAGGGAAGCTTTCAGCAGAGATGGAGCAACTAAGCACAAAGCTTCCTGGATCAGGCAGCATCACTGGGATTCTGCTTTGGATCATTGCGCTAACTTCTTCAGAAACCACTATCTCCTTCTTCTTCTTCTTGGAGACTGGGGCAGTGTTCAGGAGAATTGCTTGGAGATCTCTGGTCAGCAGCGCACCTTCCTCTGGACTAACTCTATTTGCAACCATTCGCTTTACATATCGTCGAATCGCAAGAGAAAGCTTGATGGAATCCACAAGAGGCATCTCAATCATGATCTTCTCAATCATTCTCATGCAAATTGCTTCCTCAACCTCTTGTTTGGACTTCCTAGCTCTGGGAAAGGGCAATTTAGGCTTAAGAACGGGTTCTTCGACGATCGGAGAAGCTTTTGGAAGAGTTTGTTCGGCCTGCACTTTGTGTTGAGCGACGTGGGATGTATGTCAATCGACGCTACTGATTTCGTCGTGTCGAGCGATGCTCCTGTCTTTATCGCTCGACATAAGAGCTTCAATCTCAGATACGGTAATTTCTTCGAGTGTCGATCGACACTCATCCACAGTGTCAATCGACACTGGCTCTGGAGCTCCAAAAATTGCATCAAACTCGTTAAAGTAGCTGTCTTCCTTCACCCGAATGGCATTGCAAGCTCCTTTGGGATTCCTATCAGTCTTTGCTGGAAGATGGCCCTCTTGTCTCCTGACAGATTCTGCAGTTTGAGCTACTTGAACATCTAGCTTCCTGACATAAGTACTAAAAGCTTTGATCTTGCCGTTTAAATCAGTATAGAGCGAATCGAACTTCCCATTCCACTCCACAACCAACTTTTGTTGTCCCTCTAGAAGCCGTTCCATCAAAGATTCCAATCTACTGTTCTCAAAAGGAGAAGGAGGCTTCTGATAAGAAGATGACCCATAGTCTCGCGTGTAGTTGCTGTTCTGGTAAGGCTTCTGATGAGAGGATCCACCGTACTTTTGAAACCCGGTCTGGTGAAGATAGTTCACATCTTCTTCTGCAGGTTTGAAACCCGGTCTGATTTCCATTGATGCTCTGTCCAGACCTGCTCCTTTCGTAATCCAAGTTCTTGGCACTGGTGCTGTTGGCAATGTTCTCTATGAGCTTGGTGGCAGTCCCTGGAGAATTCGTGTTGAAATTCCCGTTGCTCGCAGCATCTAGAGACACAGAGTATTGCAGCACAATCCCTCTGTAGAAGATATTAAGCAGCTGGACCTCGTTGAAACCATGGTGTGGACAGTCCCTCTGATAGCCCTTGAACCTGTACCACGCAGCCTTGAATGCTTCATGATCACCCTGCTTGAAAGTTGCGATCTTCGATCTTAGATCCTCGGACTTCGCATCGTCAAAGAAATTGCTTAGGAAAGCATTCTTTGTATCCATCCAGTTAGTTAGCGAGCCCGGTGGTAGCGTCCTTAGCCAATACTTAGCTTCCCCATGAAGAGAATAGGGGAATAGCTTGCAGAATAGGTAGTCCTCTGAGACTCCATTGGCTTTGATAGCAGATGCCAAGTCCTCGAATCGCTCTATGTGATCCATTAGATTTTCATGTGGAAGACCGCAGAACAGGTCTTGGGCAACTAAGGAGAAGTACGCAGACTTGAGCTCGAAGTCATTGCGCTGGAATGCAGGAGGTCGAATCGCAGCTCGGTTAGCGTAAAACTGCTCCGATTGATTGAAATCAGCGAGTGTACGATTCTGGACAGGGTGTCGATCGCTCGACACCAAGCTCTCCATCGCGTCGAGCGATCTCCTCTGCATGTCGAGCGACACGTAAATTTTGTTCGTGTCGAGCGACGTCCTCTCTGTGTCGCTCGACACGATGTCTTTCTTCTTCAGCAGCCCGATTTTCCTCCTCAATTCGAGCTATCTCATCATTCTGATCTTCGACGACCTCCTCAACAACGTTCCCCTCAGCGTCAAGCATCTGACCGTCCTCGTTGTAACGGTTTCCCTCTCTATCGAAGAACCAACCATCCCTCTGGAACAGAAACTTAGGAGCAACCATCGTCTTAGCTTCTTTCGTCGTTTTTCTGTTGGTTCATTCCAAACGCGCTAGATCCTCAAGTCCGAGTTCCAAAAGTTCTTTGTCCTTGCTGCTCCTGGTATTGCGATTTCGCATGTACCTGAAACACAAAACAAAGAAAGAAAAACAAAAACAAAAATAAAAAACAAGAAATAAAAAGACCTAGACAAAATCCTAGTAATAAAAATCTAATGATCTAGACTCCCCGGCAACGGCACCAAAATTTGATATGCTCAAATTATCCCTAGAGCTAGACTCTCTCAAATTAAGAGGTCAATTGCAGTATTTATGGTTATCGATCCACATGAAGTCAAGGAAAACACAATAGATTAATAGATTCAGATTAAGCTAGGTGAAATAATATGAAAGAAGTAAATAAAAGCAATTAAAAACGGTTGTAAATCAGTTAAAGAAAGAGCTAGGCACAGGGAATTCAACAGTGAATCAGAATTGCTGATAAATCAGATATTAGGAATATGAAGAACAATTCATGAACATGCACACGAAAGTAAAACAACCAGCTGTCGCTGCGAATATTTTCTATGTCTAAATCCTAGAAAACCAACTGTCGTTGCGAATTCTAACAACCTAAACAAGCATTAAAGATCAGGCACAATTGTTCACAAAACCCTAAACCAAATCCCTTTGCGAATAGAAATTTTGCTCATCAAAAACTAGTTCAAGCAATCAATAAAACTGTCGTTTCTATTAATTACCCTAGATCAGATTTCAGTTCGCGAGACTAAAATCAGCAGTAACAACAAGTTAAGATGAAGAACATTCTAATGATTTTATCCTAATAATCAGATCAGATCAGCAACTCATCAAACACTTTCAAAAACCCTAAACCTAACAAAGGAACTACTCAGACATAATCATAGAAGAAAACATGATTTTATTAAAGATAAGTCTAAGCAATTCAATAAAACAAAGCATAAATCTAAACAATGACTTAGAAAACGTATTTATAAAGTTACAAAACCGTCATGGGCCCAATTGCAAACATCTGGGCTTTCTGTCGTAAAAAGGAAATCTTCCGAAAACTTGATTTTGGGCTTGGTCGAGTATCGTGTCGAGCGACACCATTCTTCATGTCGATCAACACTTGATAAAGCTTAGTGTCGAGCGACACTATCATCTCCGTCGCTCGACACAGACTTGAAATGTTGACTCCGAAATCGCCACTTTGACCGCTCATTCCTTTATGCTCCAAAAAGTTCCAGTAAACACCAATTGAGTCCAAAACGCCTTTGTACCTAAGATTAACACCAAAACACTCGAAAACACCAAAAAGACTCTAAAACATGGACTTATATCGTGGTCTTAAATGGGTAAAAACCACAATATATCATCGAGCCGTGAGAGGATTTGGCTCGGTTCAGGTTTTCTGCGAGAGGTGTCGATCGACACCTGGTGGTAGTGTCGATCGACACCACTGTTTTTGATCACGAGGATCGGTTGCTTGCGAGAAGCGTCGATCGACACCAAGTGGTGGTGTCGATCGACACCCTTCTGTTTTATTTATTGAAATTGTTTAATGGTTGTGAACTGTTGTTTGATTGCGTAGAACTGATAGTCTAATTCCTATTATATATCTGGTAGATGGGATGACCGCTCCACTAAGTATTTATTAAATACTTACGCAACTCTGTTTTTCCCTTTGAGTTGAAGGTAACAGAAATGCGTGATTGCGGAATCAAGGCCGGCGAAGGGGATGATAGGATGTCTTTTTATTTCAGTTTTAGTCTAGTGGAACCTGATGTTTAGGTTGCTAGATTTTTAATATTGTTTTCTGGAATTTGGAGTTACTAGAATTGAATTGATGGTTTATTGATTTATTATTTTATGGATTTATTTTATGAGAATTTCCGCATTTGTTTTAAAAAAAAAAAAAAAAATTGGGTGTTACAGTAAGAAGAATGGACAAGATTATTATCAAAAAGGAAAAAAATAGCGGTGAAGACAATTGTATAGTAATAGTTGGATTGTTGTATAGTCAAGACAATGTTATAGTAGTTGGATGTTTGCAGATAATGTTAAGTAATTGGCTTGTATTGTTCATGTGAATTTATCGAACAGTGTGCTCTGTTTTTTTCTTTGAGATCAGAACTAAACTTTGCTTCAGTATCATGGAATAATAAGATTTGTATATGAAAACAAAACTAGGGTACATGCCCAAAGAAATCTCAAGAAACAAGAGTGAGAAAAAAATCAAACCCAACTCGTGAGTTATTGAGCATCGAAATGGAGAGTCAAAGATTTCAGGTGACGTGATTGTCCTGATTGGTTGTCTTTTGGAAAGAAAAAAAAAACAATTCATACACCAATTATCAGCCGCGCTTATTTATATATAGTTCGTTAGACTGTAATCACGATCAATAATTGGTGTATAAATAAGACGATTTCTATGGCCAAGAATCTAAATTATATTTTTCTATATGTATACGTATTTTGGGTAATCACTTTTTCTATTGAAATTTATAGTTATTATCAATGGTTCCAACTGGTTTTGACAATTTAGACATATCATGTTTAGAATTTTATTTATATATTAAAACACTGAAACATTACACCAACATACACTTACGTTACTTTATGGAAAAGAAAACATACACTTACGCATAACTAGAGCTTTTAAAAAGCCTTACATATTATGACTGCAGAAAATACAATATTACATTCATATCTAATATATTTTTGAAGCCGCCTACCTTTGATAATATTATTAGAAGGAATTAGGGGGAAGCAACGGGAGTGCGACCACCACCATGTCCACTTTTAGAACCTCCGGCTCCTATTTCCGCATTTGGAAAATATATGCTCATCAATCTCCTCCCTACATTTTACAAATTTATATGTATACATTTACTGAATATATGTGAATTCGGTTCAATTAATTAACAAAGGCAACACAAATATATATATTTTGACGAATTATATAGTGTAGTTAGGAACTTTCGAAAAGAAAGTGAAAAAATTGTATAGAAACAGAAAGTGAAAGATGGAAATAACGTGACAAAGAAAATGATCAAAATAATTAATAAGATATTACCATGATATTTATCAATTATCTTTGTTGCTTGTCCACTTGTTGAAGGTCTTGCTCCTATGATCGAATTCGGAGAATATATGCTCAACAATCTCCTGCCTACAATTTACAAATTTATATTTTGTATTAAAGATATATAAATTCAATTCAATTAAAAAAAGACAGTTCAATTAATTAACAAAGGAAACTAAATATTTATAGGTTTTTTAGCAAAATAAAAGAAAAAACTAAATATATATAGGTGAATATGTAATGTGATTAGAATTTTATTTTTTAAATGAACAATTTGTATAGAGAAGATTATTACCGTGATAATTATCATTTTTCTTTGGTCCCTGTCCACTTGTCGAAGGTCCTGCTCTTATGATCGCATTCGGAGAATATATGCTCAACGATCTCCCTATGTTTTACACATTTATAATTTTTAATATTAGATATATAAATTCAATACAATTAATTAACAAAGACAGTTCAATTAATTAACAAAGGTAACAAACTATTTATAGGCCAATTATGTAATGTTGCAAGAAAATTTCGAAAAACAAATTATAAAATTTTGTATAGAGAAGAGAAAATAACATTACAATGGAAATAATTGTGCCAAAAAAAAAAGAAGATCGAAATAGTTAATAAAATATTACTATGATAGATATCATTTCTCTCTGGTGCTCGTCCACTTGGTGAAGATCCTGCTATTATCCCATTGCTCAACATTTTCCTCCCTACAATTAAATTTTGTTTTCTAAAATATTGTAAAACTATATAATTTAGTTTCAGTTGAAGAACAAGCAGCAATATGTATATGCGAATTATGCAATGGAATTTGAAGATTTCGGAATATTTAAATTGTATAACAAGTTAAACTTAGGGCTCTAAATGATTTAAACAAGTATATGAATTGAGTTTAGTCCACATGATATTAGGCTAATTTACGAACTGTTTCCACTAGAGCAGCTACACTTCAATATATGTTATGAACCGAGCGTAAACCAATTATTTTGTTTGGTTAGGGAGTAATTCAGTAGGAATCTACCGTCAAAAGATAAATCGACTAGTCAAGTTTAAGCAAGCACTTAAACGTCTACTACACCAATTTTTTAACCATGATAAAAACACGCCTAACAATTTTAAGTAGCACGTACACAAGTTTATATATTGGTACAATACGTATATAATATGATCTTAATTTTTTCAAATGTAATTAGCGTTTATCTGTTAAGATATTTATTTTTGGTTACTGCTTTTCTTTTGAATAATTTTCTAGTTATTTTCATCAAATATTTTGTAAAAAATACATACAAATATACATGATTGACAAAAAAAAATGCATACAAATATACATACTTATAAAAATAATTTTGATTTAAAACGAAATGGTATGGTGTGTTTTATAACCACACTATTATAATATATAAATCGAAACATAAATGCAAGAAGAAATTTTTCTGTATAATTGTATATACCTTCCAATTTAGGGAGTGCATTCGTTTCTTTTTCTTTGTTGTTTATTCCACGTACTTTTACTTTAAAACTCGAAGGTTTGCCTGTAGCTGTTAGCAAGTGAATTTTTATTTGTAAGTTAGATTTCTGGTCTTGTTAACCAAAGTCTTAGTTTAATTTAGACAACATTTTCGGAAAAACAAACGGTAACTTAGATATGTTTGTACAGAGGAAACTGTATAAATCAATACTCGATAAATTAATAACTCGGTAAATTAATAAATTTTGCTAGTACGGAGTTAGATTAGTGTAAAATATAACATAATTCGATAAAATAATAAATGTTATAAACACTCTATGTAAATATATGGTCCTGAGTAATATTACAAATTAAGATCTGATATAAAATTTTTGTACAAACATAGTTAATATATATTTATATGTGATTCTAGTGTTGGTTATTTTTTTTAAACTAAAATTTTTTATAACTTAATTATTATTATATGTAATAAACACAAACAAAGAGAATAAAATTAATTACAAAAATATAGTTTAATATAAAACAAAAAGTATCAAATATTTGTTTTTAGAAGATTATGGAATTTTTTATTTTTTGGTAAATTGATAAAATATCTGGGTTCTAAAATTATTAAGTTATACTCCCTCTGTTTTTATTTGTTTGATTTTCTAGAGTTTTCACAAATATTAAGAAAACACATTGATGGTTAATTATAAATGTCTTATTTTTTGCAAAAAACAATTTTCCATAACTTTAAACCAATAGTAATCTAATAAAGTCAATAAATATGTCTTGAAATCTACAATTCACCATTAAACTTTCATTAAAATGCATTAAAAAAGTGAAAAATCAATCTTTTAAAAAAAAATATTTTTCCTAGAAAATCAATCTTTTGGGAACGGAGGGAGTAGAGTTTTACTGTATTTAATGTTTTGTGTATTGAAAAACTAACCGGAAGCTGAGAATGGAGCGGATTGGCTAAAGCAAGGGAGGAGGTGAAACATCAGAACCAAAATGAGCACATGACTTACTTCCCGAGAACACTTATTTACCATCGTTTTCTGTCTCTCGTTATTTTTTAGTTTGGTGGTGTCTTTATTTTGATTCGTTTTGACACGTATTTATATATCCAACTAGGGAGGGAAAGTAGTGTACCAAAAACAAAATGAAAGAGATAAGCACACCAAAAAAAGAGAGGAAATTATGGTTTTTTCTCAACCATATTTGAATTATTGACCTTCTCCTCAATGTATTTTAGTGCCTATCCTACATTTTGAACTTTAGCGACGACCCCCATAAGTTTGCTCTTTGTTCATATGCTAGTATAGCATATTTTGAAATTATAAACTTTTTTTTTGGCGTTGAAATTTTATAGTTGTTGGAATTTTTTTTTCCCATCTAAATATATATATAGGACATAAAGTCCAAGAATATTGTTACAACCCCATAAGAAGGTACCACAAGAAAAGGCCCACTACTTAAAGCATCTAAAAATTGTAAAATGGTATTAGAACCACTGCCCATCATCTAAAACAAAAAATCCAAGAAAGGAAACCCCAAAAACCTATATCAACAAGGATTCCTCTAAGAACAAATCATGTAACCACAATAGATAACCAATAATACATAGGAATGAATCCTACCATCTCTGGTTACGCTCTGTGCTATCCGATTTGCTCTTCTATTTGCCCCGCCGTAGTCACCTCAAGCCTCCATTCATGCATCCGATCCAGCTCATTGATAATAACTTGGCTCTAAAATAAAAAATTTGGCCATGCTTTTGGTTGTAACACAGCCCCAAATTCCTCTGGCTGTTGAGAAGAGAAAATAAAATTTCCCATTATGTGGCGGATCATACTTCGGATGCTCCACAGTAATAAGCTTAAAATCTTCCTTCGTCGTGAAAAACCAAAATCTTGCCTATTAGGAAATAAAGGGGCTCATGAATGATCTCTTAAAACCTATGCCCCTCCACCTGTTAATTCTTTTTTGTTCCAATGGCAACCTACATTGCATTGGATTCACCCATCATGCGATTTTATCCATCTGCTCACCTTCTCCGAAGGAGGAACACTCAAAAGCATGTGATCCTCTTCATTAATCTCTTGAGCCAGAAACCATTCCTCTGAATCAGTCAACACTTTTATAACTGTATCAGTGGCCTCAAAGCGCTTCCCTTCAATGAATAATTCATTCATATTCTTCCAGATCATCCATAAAAACCAAGGAATGGCTCTTTTAATATTCAAAGGAACCTCTTTAATTTTCTTAATCTCCAAAATATAAGAGAAGTTAGAAAATAAAGATTGGGGATGAAATCCTCCCTGGGGATTTGGAACATTTGATAGAGCTCAAATTTGTCTAGCCGCCGTACAGGCAAAAAGAACATGATTAGGATCTTCTCTCTCAATTCCATAAGTTTGACATCTTGTATAAACCCTTACTCTTTTCCTTTGAAGTAAATCCACAACCGGAATTGCCCCACTAATTGCTTTCCAAAGGTAGTTCCTGATTTTGAGAGGAGCTTTCATATCCCAAATCTTACCAATCAATCCATTTATCGAAGGAAGAGCAAAAGCTTTCTGAATCAAAACCGAATTCTTTTCTGAATTGGCCAGCCAGTAACCACTCTTCACCGCATAATCTCCACTTCTTGTGTGCTTCCAAATCCAATAGTCTTTCTGAGCCACAATCGGTTTCAATCCGAGAATAAGATCTATATATCTTTGGAAAAAATTAAGCTCAAGATCCTCCCTCTTCCACCGACCTGTACTCTGATCAATAAGCTCACTCACTCTAAGATCAATGTTAACTAAAATATTCTTCATCAAAGGAATCCTAAGTCTCCCTTTCATTCAACCAAGGGTCATACCAAACTCTTATTGATTTTCCATCACTAATTAACTTAGTTAACCATTTCTCCAAAAGGTCTCTACCCCACAACATACTTTTCCATGCATAAGAAGGCCTTGGGCCCAATCTAGCTTAAAGGAAATTGTCATCATCAAAATATCTACTCTTAATGAATCTTGCACGTAGACTGTTTTGGAATTGAATAAATCTCCATGCTTGTTTCGAAAGTAAGGCCTGATTAAAGCATTCAATATCCCTAAAGCCTAATCCCACATTCTCCTTAGCCAAACATAACTTTTCCAACTAATCCAGTGAATCTTCCTCTTCTCCTCCACTGAATTCCACCAAAAATCTGCCATAGCAGAAGATAGGGTAGTACAAGTAACCTTAGGAAGCTTAAAAATATACATCACGTACACTGGCATAGCTAAAGCAACTGCTTTGAGAAGAATTTATTTTCCACCAAGGGAAAAAGTTCTAGAGAACCAACCAGACATCCTAGATTTCATCCGATCTTTAATAAATCCTAGCATTTCAATCTTAGAACCACTATAGCATTCTGGCAGCCCTAAGTAAGTACTAGATCTTCTCTCAGCCGAAATGTTCAAAGAGGACTGAATACTGACCTTAATCTCCTCTATAACATTGTATCCAGAAGTAATTGATCACTTCTCAAGATTAACCTTTTGCCCAGTGGCCTTTTCATACTCTTCAAGGATCTTCACAAGTTCACCACTCTCCTTAGTATTTGCCTTACAAATAAACAAGTTGTCATCTGCAAATAACAGATGGTGAATACTAGGCCCTTCATTAGAGAAACTCATACCCGTAATTCTACCTTCTTGCTCTGCTCTATTCAGTAAATGAGATAGAACTTCAGTACACAGGACAAACAAAAACAAATTTCTGAGGCATAAATCAGAAATAGAAAGGGCCTAGTGAATTATAAACTTCAGTATATTTCCGAGGCACAATCAGCCCATGAGTTTGATCATCAATCAATACATAGTATGTGATTGAACTCACTGAATACATTATCCACTTGATCCACATCTGATGAAAACCCAAAGCTTCTAATAAAGACTTAAGATAAGACCACTCCACCCTGTCATAAGCTTTAGACATATCAAATTTAATAGCCATGAAATCCTTTTTAATAGTAGGATAAGTTCTCAAGCTGTGCACTGCCTCATGTGCAATCATGATGTTGTACGATATCAGTCTATCTGCAACAAATGCCGACTGAGAAGGAGAAACAAGTTCGGACAGAAAAAGTTGTAATTTACCCACCATGATTTTGGAAACAATTTTGTATAAAACCAAACACAGGCTTATAGGTCTTAGATCCCTCATCTTTGATGCATTAGGCTTCTTTGAAATCAAATATTGGTGAGTATAATTCCATTCAGGTGGAAAGAGTCCTTCCATAAAAAAACCTTTAAACCTCTTTAGTGACTTGCTCTCCAATAATTTCCCAATATTGATGAAAAAACAAACATGTCATCCCATTAGGTCCCAGAGCATTGGATGCATTAATGGAAAAACTGCATCCTTAGTAACTTCTTTGATGAGTTCCTTATTCATCCCTTTTGGAAACTTTAGCTTGAAAACATTAAAAAATATCATTAAAATTTACCGGGCCTGAGGAAGCAAACAAAGCACTGAAATAATTAGAAGCTACTTCTGCTTTAGATGCCTTATATCTTTGTAAATTCCCATTAGCATCTTCTACCTTCTCCAAACACTTTTTGGCTCTACTTGCTTTGACTGAGGCTATGGAAGAACTTTGTGTTAGCATCACCCTCTTTCGCCCATCTCCTTCTAGTTTTTGACTCTAATAACTCTCTTCTTCCTTATAAGCTTTCACGATCCTTATTTTAAACCCGTCTCTGATTCTGAAAACAAGGAGTGCTAGATGATTGATCTCTCTCCAATTTCTCTTGTAATCTGATGATATTGAAATTATAATTGGACTGGTTAGATCTTTTTCATAGACTTAAAGCTCGTCTACGCCTTTTTATTTTATCAAAAATTGAATGCCTATCATTGTTGGTAGTCAAATTCAAAACTTGATCAATACACTCCTTAACCCTAGGCTTGTGATGAAATCTTTTATCAAACCGCCTATATAAGTATCTTGAGAAGAAATCATGTTAACCAAAATTGGTCTATCGTCTGATCCTCTTTTATTAATGAATGCTTAATTAGATGCTGGAAACATCTTGTTTCATTCCTTGTTGCCAAAGCCTCTGTCCAATCTGCATTGAATGTTCTAATTATTACTTCTCATACTTCCCCAAGTAAATCTATTCCCATGATTCGGGAATTCCACCATCTGACAAGCCTCAACCATATTACCGAAATGATCAAAAGAGAACTCGTTTCTGCAAGGACCTCCGGACTTCTCCCCATTGTGGAGCAAATCATTAAAATCTCCCAACAAACACCAACTCTCATTCGTTTGAATACCAATCCTGATAATGCTTTCCCATAATGTAGGCCTATATTTCATCACGGGTTCCCCATAGTTATATGAAACAAAGAAGGATAACCCACCAAACTGAATATGGTAATCTAAAATCTTTTTACTAAAGTACATAATATTTACATCAACAGAGCTTTTCCAAAATAAAGCCAATCCTCCACTATATCCAACAAGATCAGCTATAATAACCCTATCATATCCAAGCCAGACTTGTAAATCAACGATAACATTTCTCTTATGCTTAGTTTCCATAAGGAACATTACCTCCGGAAAGTGTTTTTGACGCATTTCCTGGAGGCGTGGAATTGTCAGATCTTGAACACGGCCCAAACCCTGAAAATTCCAACTCAACATACTCATTAGATCGTGGACGGTCCCTCATTTGGGGCCATCTCATTTTTGCTACGCATAGCACTGTTAACTGCTCTACTGCCCGGCTCTGTTATCTTCCTTATATCAATCATTCCACAAGACACTCCAAATTATTCTCTCCTTTATCCCCAACCGAAGTAGGACCAGAACCTCTAGGCTTCCTGTTACACTTATATGATCGTTTCCTGGGTTTTCCTTTCTTAGTTAAAGCCCCGGAAGAACTTGCCCCAGCGGGACTAGCTCTATTTACCGTTGGACCAAACTGAGAGGAGAACTGATCCGTAGATCAAGGAGAAACTTCACTAACCGCAATCTGAGGCTCTAGGTTGCATAGCATGGCATCCCCCCGCTTCCACAACTTTCTCGACAGGACTATTACTTATCAAAGACTCCAATAAAGACTTATTGATGGAGGATGATGAATCATAATAAAAAATTGGACTTTTGCCTTTATCAAGGAAAAGGGAAATGATTGGAGCTGGTTAAAGCATCAATGTTGATCTTCTAGCAACCGGATCTTTCTCTACTGCTGCGACTGATATTTGAACCCTAGACTTCTTAATAATTCTATCCTCATCATTAGAGTTGAGAATATACTGTATGATATTGTGAAGCACATCTTCTGCAATCCTTGGTCTACCTGTCATAGGATCCAAACCCACATGATTCTCTTTTAAAACTCCATATAGAGGATACTATGTTCCAATTATTGGCTCCTTATGTGTTCCAATATGAGCTTTCCTGCTTATCAAAGGACGGCTTTCCTTATCATGAGTAAGCCTTTTACAATTGTAGCATCTTTTCTGGACTATTTCATAATCATAGAGAACTAGAGTTTCCCCCTTTGGCAAATTCACCACTTTAGATTTTCTTAAAGCATTCGCCACATTGAAACTTATAAGTACTATAGCAAACTCCTTAGCTTTCATTTTTGATTCATCAAAAGGAACCTCCACTACTCTACCTACTAACTCACCGAGAGCAATAATCGCATCTGTTGTATTATGGTTCACCGGTATGTGAATTATCCGAACTCAAATCGGCACAAATTGGAGGAAGTCGGCTGGTGGAACTTCAACTCTACTTTCCATAGCTAAAGCCCACTCATTGTCCGTATGAATACCTTTCTCCATAACTTCCACTAGATCGTGTTCTGATTTAAAGATGAATTGAAATCTTTCTCTAGACAAAGCAATACCACGAACTCTACCCACTTTTTTGCCATTTACTTTGAAGATCTTGAATCACCTTTTGTTTGTCAGGATTTAAGACTCTCCTGATTACACTGAGAGCATTTTCTTCGCTTGAACTAAATTGGGGAAGGTCCGACATATCAAATGGAACATCTTCCTCTTCAACTCCAATCTTCATTTGTAGCATCTCCATATCCATTAACGATGATATAACTACTACTAAAGACCCGATAACCAATAACAAGACCTCTATTTTCACGATCACTAGAAAAGATAGAAATCTGAGAAAGTAAATTCGAAAAAAGAAGGAGCTTTACCGAGAATCACTGAATCGGAGCAGAGAACTCCACCGACAAACCCAATTTCTCGAACAGATGAACTCCGAGCCAAGAATTAGCCGATTTAACCCAGAGACAAGGTCTCTAATCTCACCACAACTGAAAAGTAAAGAAATCGACAACCTTTGAAACAAAAGCACAAATACCTCCACCGACAAACACAAGAGCTCGAGCAGGAGAACTCCAACCCAAGACTTTGTCGATTTAAACTGGGACAAGAACTCTAACTTCACCACCACAGAAGAAGAGAGAAATCTGAGAAAATCAATCAGAAAAAGCAAGATCTTCACCGAGAAACACAAATTTTCAAAAAAAAATTATCCAAACATAGACTTTACCGACATAAGCAGGAAGCTGTAGACATTTTAAAATGGGAAAAATGGCATAATATCCTTCCAAAGTTCGGACTACTAGCACTTCAAACCTCAGTAGTTTAGCACTAACACTTTAAATCTTCAAACTCGTAAACTTAACACAATAAACCTTCAAAGTAAGAATATTCGTCACGTTTATTTTTTTAATATTAAAAAAAAAAAATTAATAATAAAAATTAATAATAAATTAATAAAATGTTTAAAAAATTAATAAAATTAATAAAAAATAAAAATTAATAATAAAAAAATAATAAATAATAAATTTTTTAAAAAAGTTCTAAAATTTTTAAAAAATTTTAAAAAGTTCGAAAATTTGTTTAAAATTTTTTAAAAAGTTCTAACTTTTTAAAAAAAAAATTAAAAAAGTTCTAAATTTTTTTTAAAATTTTAAAAATTAATAAAAAATTAAAACAATTAAATAAAATAATAAAAATTAATAAATAATACATTTGGTTGAGCATCTATGTTCTTGTTAAAAGAAGACCTATTTATATCTGTAGAATTTCCTTAAATCAAAAATATTTCATAAAATTAACGGTTTAAAACTCATTTGGTTGAGCATATATGTTTTTGTCATGTCGAAATTTTTGCCATATATGTTCAACCAAATGAATTTTAAACCGTTAATTTTATGAAATTTTTTTGATTTAAGGAAATTATACAGATATAAATAGGTCATCTTTTAACAAAAACATATATACATGCATATATGTTTTTGTCATGTCGAAATTTTTGCCACATATATTCAACCAAATGAGTTTTAAACCGTTAATTTTATGAAATATTTTTTATTTAAGGAAATTCTACAGATATAAATAGGTCCTCTTTTAGCAAAAACATATATGCTCAATCAAATGTATTATTTATTAATTTTTATTATTTTTCTTTAATTTTTTTAATTTTTTATTAATTTTTTAAATTTTTAGAAAAATTAAAAACTTTTTCAAATTTTTTAAAAAAGTTTAGAACTTTTTAAAAATTTAAAAAAAATTTTCGAACTTTGTAAAATTTTTTAAAAAATTTTAGAACTTTTTTAAAAATTTTATTAATCTTTTTAATTTTTGATTATTAATTATTAAATTTTTATTAATTTTTTGATTTTTAAAACATTTTTATTGTTTTTTATTAATTTTTTATTATTTAAAATATTTTTTTAATATTAAAAAAATAAACGTGACTAAGTTTACGAATTTAAAGGTTTATTGTGTTAAGTTTACGAGTTTAAAGGTTTAAAGTGCTAGTGATCCGAACTTTGTAAAATTTTTTTAAAAATTTTAAAACTTTTTAAAATAAAATATTTTATTATTAATTATTAATTTTTTATTAATTTTTATTAATTTTTTAATTTTTAAAACATTTTTATTGTTTTTTATTAATTTTTTATTATTTAAATCATTTTTTTAATATTAAAAAAATAAACGTGACTAAATTTACGAATTTAAAGGTTTATTGTGTTAAGTTTACGAATTTAAATATTTAAATGTGATATTTCGAAGATAAGATACTCTCTCTCTCAAAAAGAGTTTACTGAGCCCACAAATGGGAAGCCTACTTCCAAATCAAATATAGTTGTTGGACTTATTAGTTTAGATTTTTTTCGGATTTTAGTTAGACTAGAAATGAATGGCTTAGAATATTATGCCAAGTTGACTTTGAAGTTTCTTTGGACCATTGGCTGTTTAGTCTAGTGTGAACGACCACAGTTGTATAACTTAAAATATATGACTATGCAATTATGAAAGTCAAATAATACAAGAAAACACACATTCATTTCGTATATAAAAATGAAATACGCCTAAAATGCAAATATATATAGAGGAATGTTATTCATTTCGTAATCAGTTTATAAAATAAGTTATATAGGATCGATTTTGAAATAACTATCTCGTTATAAGTACAATAGATATGTTAGACTTACTAGTATTTAGTCTAAATAAAATTGCGCCGACTTGAAATAGCTGATTCAAATTGCCAAATTATGTGGTTTTAGCTATTTAATTTTTGTTTTTTTTGTTAATATTAGGTTACCAATGGCCGGCCCATTAACTTAATCCCTACATTTGCAGAGAGTGAAATTGATCCCAGATATAATGATGCATGTACGTAGTTGACTTATCTCCTACCGCTAGCCTAAAGTCACTTCACTAGCTATTTAAGTTTAACTACCTATATAATTTGATTTCTAATACTCGCATACTCAACCATCCAAAACAGTAAACCATCCAATAAATCAGATTCTAAATATATTGTCTAATTGTAGTAAAATCCCTACGAAATCACTAAGATTTGTTAATCACTTTGACAACAGTCTTCAAATCACCGAATTTGTCAAGATCTTTTGAAATCAATGTTAGTGGCTTACTATGAACAACTTCTCGGAACCTATTGGATGTCATTATCTCCTCAGAATCATTACATAGGTTTTCTAATGCGGTGTAGATTAAAATAATTATCAATTATTTATATTTATCCTTTAGTGTCCATCCTATTTGATAAGTATAGTTCAAATTGTGCTTCTGCTAGAAACAATGAATTGGGGAGTAACTATTTATTTAGATGATGTTCCATCACTTAGCAATGACTGCACCTACTAAATACTAATAGAGCATATTTCGAACAAATAAATTCCATCTTCCCGATTATATGGGTGTAAACTACAAATATTTTTTACTTCTCATAGAAATTGCCGATGGTGGTGGTGAAAAGGGTGGCAGTGGCGGTGACGGAGGAGAACCTTTAATGCCTGTTCGTCGACTGGTTGATGCAAATACTGGAATCATCTTTCTTCTCAACCATGTATAATTTATAAAAATTTATTGATTACTTATTTAAGAAGGTAATTAGATTAAACATGATGATATTTTCGTAAATAAACTAATGAATATTTGTGAAATGATGTGGTTTAAGAGGGTAATTAGATTAAACATGATGGTATTTTCGTAAATAAACTAATGAATATTTGTGAAATGATGTGGTTTTCACACATAATGAAGAAACTAGATTAGAGACATTCAACAGATGTATTGGTATTTTAAGATCAGATTACTTATGCTTTTAAAATAATTAATATACATATGTACAGATTATTAAAGTCTCATATATTAAAATATTTAAAGAAATTATAATTAAAAATAGTTTTAGTGCCTTTCTAATAACTTTTTAGGTTCCAATTTTTTTTTTTTTTTTGGGTCAAAAGCTTCCAATTTATGAATATCATTTGGATATAATATAATGCTAGCAAAGCACTAACCAGGAAGTGAAAGTAACTCTTGTGAAGAAGCGAGAGCACGGCCGATGGAGCATGGAACCAAAATAACAACTAGAAACAAGAACACAAGTCCCAAATCGGAGGAAGCCTTCTTTCTCATCTTTCTTTCTTTGTTAACTTGCTAAATCTCTTAATCTAAAAGACTAATTTTTCTTATCTATATACTCCAACAATTTATCCACACTCAAACACAAATTTCCGGACGCTAGAAGATTTAAAACCAAACAAACCGAGACCAAGAAGCAAAGGAAGGAAATATTTGTTTTCTTGTTCTATCCCTTTTTCTTCTCTTCCTCTCTTATTCTTCTTCAATATCGTATTTTTGTTACTGTAGTTTTAGATGCTCTTCCCTAGAGCTGTCATATGGGCCAACTCAACCCATTTGACCCAACCCACTATGGGTTCATTTTTATTTTTGCCCACGGTGGGCCGGCCCATGAGACCAGCGGGTCAATACCTATAGACCCAAACCCAACCCACAAAATACCATAGGTTTTTTGGGCGGTCCATGGGTTTTAATATTTACTGTAAAATAAAAATAAAAATTGGTTTGTTTAAAGAAAAAACACCAACAAATTCCAATAAATTCAAAGAAACATAGAAAAATTAAAATCGGACATTATAAATTCATAATGTATAACTGAAAACCAAAAAACCAAATGAAAAAACTGAAATAAGAAATAATACTAAAATGATAGAAGTCCATAATTTGAAAAAACATATGGCTTCCTTGACACGAATCAAGGTCATTCTTGCCTATGTTCTTTGGGAGGTGTGGTAGGTTCTTTTTCAGGTTCACCATTATCCTCTACATAGATCAAACAAATAGTCTAAATAATAAACAAAATTTAGTATATGATTTTGCAAGTTTGAAAAATAAATAAATCTTTACCTTCATAAGCTTCAAATCGGCGCAACCAGTTTCGACTGCATATTAATACTTTTGTTGAACTATTATTATATTTTAGATATACATTAGCTTATATAATAAGATATAGACTTAAAAACTATATATAAATATATAATGTATATAAAAATTGGTGGATAACCTATTAACCCGTGGTTTTTTATGGGTTTTACCCGCGAAACCCGTTACCCGTCATGGGTCAACCCATGAGACCCATTTTTTTTTTTGGTTTACATTATTGAACTCATACCCATTCCATGGTGGGATGGGTTGGATCAGACCCGTGGATTTTGACCCACTCTGACAGCTCTACTCTTCACCTTCCTAAATGCATCTATTATATAGCCTTCAAGATAATAGGCATATAATATTTAATATATATACCTAGGTGTGAATTGGCCGATTATGTTAAGGCATCAATTAATTGGATATTTTTTGTTATGTAGAAACTTTTCATATTTCTATTTTCCTTCTTCCCCTATATTAACGCCATTAAATTCTTCTCCCATCTCTCCCATAAGTTTTTGTTTCTTATCAATACCACCGCCTCATCCTTCGTCGATCCATCTTCTCAGACTCCTCAATTTTTTCTTTCGGATGATCCAATAAAATCGCATTCTTCTCTCACTTCACATTTCAAACGAATTTTAGTCTCGAATTGAATTCACCTTGTTCTATAGATTATATCCAATTAATTGATGTATCGCTAGAATATCCATTGGATTTGGGTTTTTTTCTTGTTATATTGATCATAAGTGTTCCACAATCTGATCGAGCTGGTATAACTCAGGCACTAGTTACGAGGGAGTCTACTCATCGGATAAAGCTTTCTTTACCCAAGAGTAACTTTCCTTTTTTGGGTGCCTTTCATCAAACCAAAAGTTACCCTAATTTACACCAACTTTTCCTAACCAAAAGTAACTAAAAATCACCGGAAAAGTTTCTCAGACGACCCACAAGGCAGGCCAACGGTGACCTCTGGTCAACCGGAACCTAGCCAAGCGGCGACTCTATCTCCAAGATGACTCTGCATGCATCAAGCAACATCTCCAAATCTCTCTAGCACTGCTCAGTGCACTCCTATCCTAAGGTAACATCTCCAAAGCGGCAAATCTTCTTTAACCAAGGACAAGCAAGCTTATCTCCACTGTCTGGCATACAAAAATATCCAACGAACACAAAAAGTAAGACACTGTTTAGATGGCTCGTAGACTCTCTTATATAGAAAAGGGCAAAGCCATCTTGAGAGATGAGGACTCACCACCAAGAAAAAGGATAAGAGTCCCGCCAATGGACACTACAGATCTGATTCAAGACAACAAACTCACTCTCATTGGTAGACTTACAAACCCAAAAGTACAGAGAATATGGTCAATGATATCCTACTTCTCAAGAAGGTGGGCTCAAAGGGGAAATGTTGAAGGAACTGATTTGGGGAATGGGATTTTCCAATTCAGGTTTACCCAAGAGGAAGATCTCCTGAATGTTCTAACAAATAGACCATACCACTTTTCAGAATGGATGGTCATCCTCCAGCAATGGGAACCCATCATCTCAGCTAGCTTCCCATCCCAAATACCTTTCTGGATTCAGCTTAAAGGTATACCTTTACACTACTGGAAAAAGGAACTGACTGAAAACATTGGGAAAGTTTGAGGGAATAGAAGTCACTCTTACTACAACCCGAATCAGAGTGCTCATAGATGGACTTCAACCTCTGATTCAGGAAACCATCATTATATGTGAAAACTTCATAGATACATCAATCAAACACAAGGGAAAGAAAACTCTAGCAACCTTTGTATATGGCCACCAAGAAATAGGGAAAAGAAAGGCAGTATGGAACAGGCTTTCAGCTCTTGCTCAGAATCGAGGTACACCTTGGCTCTTGGTAGGAGATTTTAATGAAATTGTGGACCAAAGTGAGAAGAGAGGAGGGAAACAAAGAACTGAGGAATCCTTTGTAGATTTTAGATCATTCATGTCAACAAATAATTTGTACGATGTAAACTACTCTGGAGATTTTCTGTCCTAGAGAGGAACAAGATATAAACATCATGTTAGATGTAGGCTTGATAGAGCAATGGGAAATAGTGCTTGGATTGAACACTATCCGGATGGAAGAAACTCATACCTTCGTTTTGAAGGCTCTGATCACACCACTCCTCATCCAGTTTTCTGCCTTCCAAAGGAAATCAAAGAGGCTCTTCATATATGAAAGGGGACTAAGGAACAACGAAGAAGTGAAAAAACTAGTCACTGGAACCTGGAACGCATCTCCCTCTGCAACAGTGGCTCAGAGAACAGCAAGCTGTAGAAGCGCATTCATCCAATGGAACAGAGACCACCACTCTAACAGCCAGAAAATGATAGAGGAAAAAAGAAAAACATTAGAGGCAGCCATGGTGGATCCAACAAGTGATGATAGCTTGATTCATCAAATCAACACAGAACTAGAGAAACTTACCAGGATGGAGAGGAATATTGGAAACAACGCATCATGCAAATGTGGTTGAGCGTAGGAGACAAAAACATCAATTATTTTCATGCAGCTACAAAGGGAAGAAGAGCAAGGAATAGTATATCCAGTATTGAGGATGGAGAAGGAAAACTCTACCATGAAGAAGAGAATATGGCTATGGTTATATCGGAATAGTTTAAAAAGCTATTCACATCTCTAGAGGGAGAAAGAGAATCAACAGTGAATTATGCTCTCAAACCATGCATACTACCAAAGACGAATGAAAAGCTGGTTAAGCTACCTACAATAGAGGAAATAAGACTGCTATCTTCTCTATTCACCCAGACAAGGCCCCAGGACCTGATAGTTTCTACCACACTAACTGGGAAGCGTTAGGCCCAAAAATCATTGAAGAAATCCAAGCTTTCTTCTCAACAAGCATACTACCAAGGCAAATTAATGCAACTCACATATGTTTGATCCCCAAGATCAACACTCCTAAGACAGTGGCTGACTATAGACCTATTGCCTTATGCAACGTATACTACAAGATCATCTCAAAAGTGATTACCTCAAGATTACACCCAATCCTTCACGAGATTATTGCTGAAAACCAATATGCGTTTGTTCCTAGAAGAGCAATCTCTGACAACGTCTTGATCACTCATGAGGTTCTCCATTACCTGAAGAATTCAACAGCCACAAATAGAGCATCAATGGCAGTAAAAAATTGATATGTCTAAGGCATATGATTGAGTGGGATTTTATCAGGCTAGTGCTACAAAGATTGGGTTTTCACAAGAAATGGATGGAGTGGGTTATGACATGTGTAACCACAGTTACTTTCTCAACACTTATCAATGGAGTAGCAAAAGGAAACATCATACCTTCTAGGGGGATTCGCCAGGGAGATCCTTTATCTCCATACCTCTTCATAATCTGCAGTGAGGTACTCTCAGGCCTCTGCAATAGAGCACAGGAAAGGGGTCAAATTAATGGAGTGAAAGTCGCAAATGGGAGTCTAAAAATCAACCACTTACTGTTTGCTGATGATACAATGTTCTTCCTGAAGTCAAATCCACGAAATTACAGAGCACTAAAGGATATCCTACAAAGATATGAAACAGCTTCAGGTCAGAAGATAAACACATTGAAATCATCTTATCACCTTTGCAAAGAAAACACCACAGACCACAAGGGATGGAGTCAAACAGGAGCTGGGAATCAGTATGGAAGGTGGAGTAGGCAAATACATGGAGCTATTAGAGCATTTTGGAAGGAAGAAAGCAGACCTGTTCAGCTCCATAGTGGATAGAATGAGACAAAGGTCAATCTCCTAGTCCACCAGATTTCTCTCATCTGCGGGGAAGATGGTTCTGTTTCAATCAATCTTATTCTCCATGCCAACATACACGATGTCTTGCTTCCAGCTACCTACGGGTTTATGCAAAAGAATTCAATCAGTTCTCACTCGCTTCTGATGGGATTCAAAACCAAACAAGAGGAAAATATGCTGGGTAGCTTGGGATAAGTTAACAAGAGGGAAAGGTGAAGGAGGTCTCGGTTTTAGAGACATCAAGCGTTTTAATATCGCACTACTGGCAAAGTTAAGTTGACGTCTACTACAAAAGCCAAACTGCATACTAAGCAAGATTTTCAAAGGCAAATACTGTACTAGTACATCTTTCCTGGAATGCAAACCAACAGAAACTGATTCCCATGGATGGAAGGGCATTCTAATGGAATTAGAACTACTCAAAAATAACATGGGAAAGGCCATTGGAAATGGACTTAGCACCAGTGTATGGGAGGATAACTAGATTTCTACAGCAACAAAGCTCAAACCCATAGGTCCCGCAGAAAGAGATGTCAATGGGATGAAGGTAGCTGAGCTTTTTCACCCCCACTCAACAGAATGGGATGTTCATAAAGTAAGAGAAATCTTACCAGCATTTGAAAGAGAGATCCTCAGCATAAAGCCTAGCCACTCGGATGCCCTGGATTGCTATATATGGCTCCCACAAGCTTCAGGGGAATACACAACAAAAACAGGGTACCACTCTACAACTTCAGAAGAGCAGGATCTAGTAATCCCTACAACAGGACAGCTAGAATTCAATTGGAAAAATGAGATATGGAACTGCAGAAAATCCCAGAAGCTAAAGTTGTTCATGTGGAAACTAGTCCAAAAAGCTTTACCTGTTGGGGAGAATTGGATCAAAAGGCACGTAGTCCCTTATGTGAGATGCATTCGATGTGGTGAAATAGAAACAATGATCCATCTCCTCTTCCACTGTCCTTTTGCACAATCAGTATGGAGCTTAGCCCCGTATCAAGAGGAAGTTAACACTATCAATATCCTCGAGATAACTACATGACTTAAACAGCTTAAGGTAGAGAGATGCCTTCCGCCATCAGGAATCGGCCAAGGACCGCTGTTCCCATGGATTTTATGGAGTATATGGAAAGCCCGTAACACCTTCATCTTCACCAAGAGAGTCATCTTGGCCCTGGATACAATGATAACATCAATTAAAAGCGCAAGAGAATGGCAACAGGCACAACCACTCAAACCAGGAATCTCACCGGAAGTTCGCCGGAATTGGATACTACCATCATCAGGAACTTCCACCAGAGTGTACACCGACGGAGCTTGGATCGCAGATCGAAAACTAGCTGGAATGGGATGGGTTATAATGAGCACGGGGAACGCGATCATCGCTCAGGGATCAAGGACAATGGAACACGTCGCATCAGCTTTAACAGCGGAAGCTCTAGTCGTTAGATCTGCCCTTCTCCACGCCAAGGACTTGGAAATCAGGTCGATCGGAATCCTCTCTGATTCACAACAGCTCATCAGAGCTATAACGGATGGACCATCGATCTCGGAGATTCACGGAATCCTCCAGGATATCAACAAAATCTCCAAACTTTTCATTGAAATCAATTTCAATTTCATACCGAGGGAAGCCAACTTGTTGGCTGACTCAATTGCAAAACTTTCTCTGAGTCATTTCACTGTAACACCAGAGATTGTACCTGTTGGGCTTAGGCCTGTTTAAATGTTAAGAAAATTCAGACCCAAAAAAAAAAAAGTGTTCCACATTCTTTTACATTTGTATAGTCAACTATATTTCTCTAATAAGTTATCATAGTCTACTATGTTGTTAACTAAGTTATTTGTGATAGTTTCAGATAGTTAACTATCTAATTAACAAAATAAATAACAAAGTAGTATAGCTAATTATTGTGGTCATCTTAGTCAACTATATTTGTCTAATAGCATTTGATAGTCCACTATGTTATTAACTTAACTATGTTATAGTGTTTTTTGTGTGTGTGATAGTTTCGTATAGTAGACTATGTAATTAAACAAATTAATAACAAAATAGTATAGCTAACTATTGTCTTCATTTTTTAGTCAACTATATTTGTCTAAAACCTTCTGATAGTCCACTATGTTTAATAGGCTGTGATAGTCCACTATATTTGTTTGGGAGGCTTTTGAAGCTTTCCAAAAACAAGAGTTCATGAAATCAAAAGAATTTTTTTTTACGGTGGCGACATATTGTAAAACAGATTATTAACTAATTTTGTTAAATAACTTATTAAGGGTATTTTGGTCATATTTTTATTAGTGGATGTTAGATATCTAATTTCTAATTAGGGCATGTTATACACCTAATAAAATGTTTCCAACCTATTATACACCTAATTAACCCTTAATTATTTAACATTCTTGTTTTTCTAGTTACTTTTCTTTAGTATCCTTTCCGGAACTAAATTTCAATAATATGGTTAATTATTGGTACTACTATTGTACACTTTGTTCATTAACCCATGATCTTTTTCGAAATCTAGAGTACTTATGAAAACTTTGTTCTCTATTTAAATTTTGTAGTTATTTATATATACATGGTAAGTCTGCCTAACATGACAATTCTGTCTCACAAAATATTGGAATTATGATGCAGCTTGATTGTAAAAATGAGATTGTCTTAGAATTGTTTAGGAAGAACGTAAGATTCATACACTCATAGACATATACGGAATTTTGTAAAAAACAATACTATTTTCTTGATGAATACATCAATTATTGGGAGAAATTAAACCTTCTAATACGAAGTTGTTACTGGAAACCCCAAATCACGGTGGTGGAGGAGACGGGAGACAATCTGAACGGTGACCACCATATTCACCATAATGGCGCGGGTTTTGGTTGCGCATCTAGGTTTTAAATTTATAAACCCTAATCTCCAAGTGCACAGTTGACAATTGCAGTACTTAGGGGTCGATCCACAGGAGACTAAGAGTTACGCTATAAATCTATATGATGCAGAATAAGCTAAGTGATTTTATATTTGGTTTTGGGGTTTTTGTAAATTCAAATAAAGTAAAGGGATAGATAAATCAAAACATACAAGATAAAAGAAATCTAAAGAACTTATGCAACATGTTCTACACCGGATTTTAAAGATATGCAACTAGTGTTCATGAACTTAGATCACTGCGGTAGATCCATTCCACTTTCGTGGCTCCGAATCCTATTAAACCAACCCTAATAGACTCAGCTTTCGCATGGTTATTACAAGGTGGATTCACGCATTAAAATCGGGATCTAATTGTTCACCAAACTCCCTAACTAACTGATTAGGTTGTTAGGACGCTTGGCCCATCGAATACTTGGTCTGGTCGATATCAAAGGTTTTGGAATCGATATCGGCCTATGATCGATCTCTAGGTAGCTAAGCAAGATCAAGTATTAAAGCACGAATAAAGATAGAAAACTAATCTAGAAGCAATTCAATAAAGATGTAAAAGATGCAAGCAAAAGAATTTAAATAACTTTATTATCAAGTATACAATAACTCTACATGTTATGAAACATGGAGCAGCTAGAAAAGTTGATAAAACAGTAGATTCGTGATAGATAAGTGCTCGGCATAGGTAGATCTCTCAGCACAAGGCTTGAGAAGAACACCATGGCCTTCATCGCTCTTTTACAAAGGATAAAGATGAAGATCTAAAGAGAATAACGAAAATACATGTTTATTAGTGATTTGTAGGTGCCTAGGGCTGCTCTTCTTCTCTCAAGAGGCTAAAAGAAAGTATATATAGGTTTTGGAGGAGTCTCTAGGTCAGCAAACTTCTAGGGTTTCGTCTTGGGCAAAAACGTCTTTTTGTCGATAAGTGCGCAGAAGTGGCCACGGCACCGATCGGTCACACCGGTCACGTGATTTGGTCCAGGGTCTGGCTCAAAATCATCTCCTTGTGTGTGGCTTCAAGTAAATGAGCCGGCCCATGGATTTTTTCGGTGCTAGGCCCATCTTGGACTTCATTCTTCTTCTAGGCAGAATGACATACCTTCAGTAAAACAAGAATAACTTGCACACTTCAACTCCAAATGCTATGGTTCCAAATGTTCTGGAAAGCTAACTCAAAGAGCTATCTCCATGTGAAGTTTCATATCCGTCCAAGATAATCGTGAAATCTTGGCATGGGAGGACACAGATAGGTTCCTCTGTCCTTGGAAAGTTGTTGTGGGATTAAGAATACTCATTTTGCTCCATTTTGCTCCCTTTTGATGATTGTACCTAAATGACTCTTAAAAACCAAATATACGAGAAAACTACCTCTTTCGATTGAAAAGCTTATTATATAGTATAGAAAATAAATAAAAACGGATTTTGAAAACACGGGAACTCACATATTGAAAACGGATGATTATACCCAGACTTACCCTTTGCTTGTCCTCAAGCAAACAAAAGGTTAGTAAGGACGAGGATTTTGAAAACACGGGAACTCACATATTCTTTGGATCTTGTCTCGATCTCTAAACTTGTAATCCACGTAAAGACTAGGTGAGTTCATGGACGCTTTTCATCATCTTTTGTCGTGATACCAAAAGTGTGTCCTAAATTAGTGTCCCTGCAAAATCTCAACTTCAAATCAATCGACTCTTTTACTCTCTTAGATTCTCAAAAATCTCCGATCAATGATATTTACAAGGATACGGGCTAGGTGTTTAGGGGAGGCTAATATTTAGTGGTGAGGGTAAAAGTGTTTAGGGTTACCAAAATCTCCGGTTGCGCGACATTATGCAAAATCGCAAGAGAGAATGGATCTATTGAAGTCCACAATTTTCCAATCACCTTGTTGTTCGCCTTTTTCTCCCCCAGACTTAGATCTTTCGCCGGGAATCACTGTAAAACTCTTCTACTCATTTCTCCTTTGTGTTGTGGCTTCTCCTTGGGTATTCCTTGGCCTTTGACTCTTTCGAGAACCATTTTCCTTTCCCAAAACACTTTTTTTTTTAATTTAGAATGGGGGAAAATGGTCTTATAATGATTATGAGTCAGATAAGGCACGAAATTGTTACCATGATTAAGCATCCAAGGATCGGCTGGATCCTCTCAAACTTTTAGGGATTTCGTTGGTATCCTCCTTTCTTCTAGTGTTGGTCTTCGCATCTTCAAGTGATTGGAAAATTGCGTCGACCCTACTCTCTCCGACGGTTTTACACATATCTGCATAATGCTCAAGTAGACAGAAGTGCATGAGGTCTGAAAGAAAGGTTCAGATTAATGGCTTAGGTAGGGTACCAACTAAAAGTGAGCTGGCCATCCATGACAACAAGAGAGTGGTAAAAAGAGGATAAGATGTCATGAATGTGATTCGTTCCTTGATCGAATATCCTTAATAAGAAATAATCAAAAATCATATTAGTAAACCATACTGAGAGTCGAAATCTTATCCATCAAAATAATGCAAGTAGTAATCTCCCTGGACTCCATTCGGTCACTAGGTGTCTGAATCAATTGTCCGGAACAAACCCTGCAATAATGGTCACTTGGTTTTGAAATCGAAACGCGTTGATCCTAGAAAGGTTTCATCATTCCCAACTGATTTTGACTCAATAAAACGGTTTTGAAAACTTTTTGAAAAACGATTTTTGAAAACGATTTGGAAAACGGTTTTTGAAAACATAAATATCTAACACGAACAAACGCGTTAGTAGCAACAATCCCCCCAGACTTAACTTACACCGTCCCGGTGTAAATGAAATCAAATTAAGGGTGAAGTGTTAGAAATAAAAATATAAAGAAAAAGAAATATGAAATGGAGAATAGAACGAAGTTACCGGATAAAGGAAATCTCAAATCTCCCAAAGTTGAATCGGCATGGATGGTGTTTGAAGAAGGATCTTGAAACTCCCCAAAAATTTCGCTAGGCCAAGAAATAGTGCTTCTCAATTTCCCTCACCAATGCATTCCGCCATAACTGAGTTAGTGCATTCCAACAGTGATCGCAATGCCACCACAAACCTTAGTTTGCATCGTGGAACCCTTTCCCGAGTTACTTTGGAAATTCTTAGATATTGGTAGTTGAACAGCTGCTGGAAGAAGTAGCAAAATTCTTTCTTCAAACGGTGAAGTAGAGGATTCACAATTTGGTTGATAAGGCTTCCGTGTTTTCTTCTTTATTTGTTCACATCTCTTGTAGATAGGATCTCATTCTTTGAAGAATCTCCGAATTTGAACTTGTTAAGAGCCAAATATCCTTGCATAAACACTTGAAATTTCTCGTTAAATAACCTTGGACCTAGGTTCCAGAATACCGAAGTAACAAACAAAATTATCCAAGCTCATTCTAAAGGAATTAAGTATTGAAAAGATAAGTGTAAGATGTGTACATCATTTAAAATCAAACTGTTTATCAACCAAAATTTTAAAAGTGCAATGTGAAATTCAAAAAGAATCAAATAAATTTAATTTAAGAAAAACACTATTTAAAAACATTTTTTGTATGAAAATAGTTCATTTATATTTAAAAACTATTTTAAATAATTTAAAAAGAAAAATTTAGAAAACTTACCTCGTGGTTCGAGCCGGTTCGAACCGTGGTCCGTGGCTCGTGTCAGGTCAGGTCCGTCGGGTGGTGGTGCGGGATGATAGAGACGCGGGTCCGTGAGGGACTCGGGTTAGATGATGGTGCGGTCGGATGGGATGCTGGATGGGGACGTATGGCACCGGGCACGTACGTGGGTCGTTGCCATTGTCCGGGGTGTGGATCCGCGGGACGAGGATGCGTGTGCTGCGGATCGAGGCTGGGAAGTGGGACAAGGCTTGGGACGCTGGGACGCGCGGGACGGTGGGGGACGCGGGTCGGGACAGTCCTTGCACCGGACGGATTCCCATGTTCGGGGTCCTTGTCCGGGGTCTGGGACCGTGGGACGATCGACCCGCGTGTCGATCCGCGACACGTCCGGACCAAAGGCACTCGAGCACCGGTCAGAACCGCGTGACCGGTGCCGTGGTCCGGTGTCTGGGACCCGACACACTTCATCTCTTATTTTTTTTAGAAGTTTTAAAACTTCGGTTTTCTTCTCCAGAATTGCATTTTTATAAGTTTTTAAAATCTGAAAAAATCATAAATAGATAGAATAATGCATAACAATGTTTGAAATATGAAAAAACCAAAAGAAAAACTAGATTAAAATCAAAAGAAAAGACTCGATATATGGGTTGCCTCCCATAAAGCGCCTGTTTAAAGTCAATTAGCTCGAGTCCTTGAGGTTTTTAGACTTGGGAATTGTCTTCCAAAGGCTTGAGGTTTCCTTTGGAGTTTGAACTCCTTCCTTGGTCGTGGTCTTCATCATGTAAATGGAACGGGTACTGAACTGCAATTTCTTTTTTCTCCAGAGGAATGTATCTTGTAACTTTAGCTCGAAAGCCAGGTGGTGCTGCGTAATAGAAGATGTTTCTATCTATCTTTGGAAAGGATAACCGTGGTAAGGGGTAATCCAAGATAGCTCCAGCAGTAGCCAAAAATTGTCTTCCAAGGATAAAAGGTGTTGAACAATTTTTCATGTTAGCCACTTCAAAGTCGGTCGGCACAATGCAATCACCGATTCTCACTGGGCAGTTGAATGCTTCACCCAATGAGCGTGTGAAAGCACCATTAGCAAGTGAAATTCTCTTGTTTGAAGGACGAAGGTTGGTTATCTTCATCATTCTCACAAGAGATTCCGATAGAACATTGACTCCGGCTCCCGAATCGATAAGAGCGGTCTCGAAGATATCATCTTTATTAGAGCAAGGGATATTGAAAGAACCTGGATCAAGAGTCTTAGGAAGGATCCTTAGGTACCGATGGGGATTCCTAACCTGGTTGAATAACTCCTCAATCATAGCTTCATCTTCCTCGCTTTCTCTAAAGCATAGTTTAAGCGATGGCTCGGTTTTCCAAGCGCCTTCAAAGGAGAGGGTGGGAGGGAGTTCTCTAACTAGAGAGTTGAATACCTCTATCATCTCATCACTGATCCAGCGTGGTCTTAGGCCGGATCTTTCACTCAAACGTGTCTTCTTCTTTGGCAGTTTTGTTGAAATTCTCGCCGTAAATCTTCGGTTGTAGGGTTTGGCCATTAGGAAAGGTCTTGGAGCTTCTTCTTCCTCGTGATCAGAGATGTAAGAGTCTTCTTCAAGTGGTGTTAAGGTGCATCAATGATCCATGGGGGTCGGCTCCTCTACGTTTGTTTCCAAACGGCTTGGTTCCTCCAAGGGTTCCAATCGGTCACTTATCTTCTCAAGTGTCTTGGACGTTTCATCTTCTTTCTTCTTGAGGGAAGAGAACTTCCACATGAGTTGTTTGAACTTCTTATCAAGAGAGTCTTGAAGGTCTTTGATAGCTTGAGTATGTTGCTTTTGTCCTTCCAACAAGACAAGGCTTGTAGAATACAAGTCTCGGTGATCATCTTTGGCTTTGTACAAAGCTTTCGTGGCCTTGTGATCTTTGATTGCTATGACGCCTAGGCCAGTAGTGATCTCCTCAACGTGGTCATTAGTGCTCTTGATCTCTCCTTCAAATCTCTCCCAAAGACCATTAAAGCTCCGCTCGAAACTATGGATTTTTCTAGCGTTGCTTTGAAGGTCTAAGGCATGTTATTTTTGAACTTCTTCAAGGTGGATCAAGCGTGTCTCCAAGTCTTGGATCTTGTTGGTAAAGGTGGTGAGCTTCTCTTCAAGGGACGAGTTGATGGTTTCAACCCTAGCTTCGGTATCTCGAACGATATTGTGGATATCATCCGCGAGCCGGCACAAGGCTTCAAGCTTGTCTTCTTGTTGAGTTGAACAGGGGCGGCCGTGGGGTGGTGGAGGCTGATTCGGTGGCACATGGTGGTGAGAGGCACGTCCGTGAGTCTCCCAAGGGGGTTGTTGTTGGTACGAACCATGGTTGTACCAATTGTTGTAAGGAAAAGGTTGTTGATGGAATTCATGGGGCATGGGGATGTAATCTCCATTGGAACTCCTTCTTGTCGCCATTCTCCTAGGGTTTTTGGTGTGATGTTCCATTGATAAATCCCTGAAACACACTTAAATAGAAAACAAGAAATGAAATTAGCAAAAAGAAAAGAAAAAAAAGGAAAAATAAAAAGAAAAAACAAGACGTAGGCTTATTCTTTATCAAAAATCTATAGGTAAGCCAACAAAGTCCCCGGAAACGGCGCCAAAAACTTGATGGCGCGGGTTTTGGTTGCGCATCTAGGTTTTAAATTTATAAACTCTAATCTGCAAGTGCACAGTTGACAATTGTAGTACTTAGGTGTCGATCCACAGGAGACTAAGTGTTACGCTATAAATTTATATGATGCAGAATAAGCAAAGCGATTTTATATTTGGTTTTGGGGTTTTTGTAAATGCAAATAAAGTAAAGGGATAGATAAATCAAAACATACAAGATAAAAGAAACCTAAAGAACTTATGCAACATGTTCTACACCGGATTTTAAAGATATGTAACTAGTGTTCATGAACTTAGATCACTGCGGTAGATCCATTGCACTTTCGTGGCTCCGAATCCTATTAAACCAACCCTAATAGACTCAGCTTTCGCATGGTTATTACAAGGTAGATTCACGCATTTAAATCGGGATCTAATTGTTCACAAAACTCCCTAACTAAGTGATTAGGTTGTTAGGATGCTTGGCTCATCGAATACTTGGTCCGGTCGATATCAAAGCTTTTGGAATCGATATCGGCCTATGATCGATCTCTAGGTAGCTAAGCTAGATCAAGCATTAAAGCACGAATAAAGACTGAAAACTAATCTAGAAGCAATTCAATAAAGATGTAAAAGATGCAAGCAAAAGAATTTAAATAACTTTATTATCAAGTATACAACAACTCTACATGTTATGAAACATGGAGCAGCTAGAGAAGTTGATGAAACAGTAGATTCTTGATAGATAAGTGCTCGGCATAGGTAGATCTCTCAGCACAAGGCTTGAGAAGAATACCATGGCCTTCATCGCTCTTTTACAAAGGATAAAGATGAAGATCTAAAGAGAATAACGAAAATACATGTTTATTAGTGATTTGTAGGTGCCTAGGGCTGCTCTTCTTCTCTCAAAAGGATAAAAGCAAGTATATATAGGTGTTGGAGGAGTCTCTAGGTCGACAAACTTCTAGGGTTTCGTCTTGGGCAAAAATGTCTTTTTGTCGATAAGTGCGCAGAAGTGGCCACGGCACCGATCGGTCACACCGGTCACGTGATTTGGTCCGGGGTCTGGCTCAAAATCATCTCCTTGGGTGTGGATTTAAGTAAATGAGCCGGCCCATGGGTTGGTTCGGTGCTAGGCCCATCTTGGACTTGATTCTTCTTCTAGGCAGAATGGCATACCTTTAGTAAAACTTGAATAACTTGCACACTTCAACTCCAAATGCTATGGTTCTAAATGTTCTAGAAATCTAACTCAAAGGGCTATCTCCATGTAAAGTTTCATATCCGTCCAAGTCGATTTGGTTGAGCGTCCGAGGTGATCTTTCGGGGACATAGAATCTGTCCAACTTGGAGAATCGTGAAATCTTGGCATGGAAGGACAAAGATAGGTTCCTCTGGCCTTGGAAAGTTGTTGTGAGATTAAGAATACTCATTTTTCTCCATTTTGCTCCCCTTTTGATGATTGTACCTAAATGACTCTTAAAACCCAAATATACGAGAAAACTACCTCTTTCGATTGAAAAGCTTATTATATAGTATAGAAAATAAATAAAAACGGATAGTAAAAGTGGTAAAATACCATGTATATCACACCACCACGTAGACTGTATGATGGAAATGCTGAAATCAATATCATCTTCCTTCCCTTTTCTTTTTTTGTTCACAACCTTTCATTAACTTAAACTTTCACAAAACAAAGAGAGGGAATTAAATTCTCTAAGCTTACAACATAATTGAAATGCAATAAAACATAGGATAGATAGGCCATCGCAAAAGATGGACAACGGATTCAAAACAAGCCTCAAATGTGTCAAGACAGTTTTCGCGGCAAAGCCGAAAAAACTAAGATTAGTCACTTTCCAATGTGACTTGAGATCGAACTCCTACCTATGGTATTTGTTGAAACAAAACCAGTAGTTTATTTTGGTCCCGTACAAGCCGCTACATAAGAAAACAAGAAGGTAAGATAACTCTTAAAGGTTTCCGGCGTATAGGTCATAAATAATACAACTCTAAAAGAGAAGGAAGATACAACCACTCTCGTAGAAGATGATACGACCACTCTTGAGGTAGAAGATACAACCACTCTCGTGGAAGAAGGTGAAAAAGATTTTTTCCTCTATATAGGAAGATGGTGAAGGAGAAGACTTCCTTGGTGAAGCATTGTCTATGTTATGATCGATAATAATACAAGTGCAAATTACAAAATCTGCCATAAATTGGAAGGGGCATTACAAAATCTGCCATAAGTCTCTCTTCCTTTTAAAATTTTCCAACTTTTGTCTTTTAGTGGAGGGGTAAAATTACATTTTTCTCCCTCCACCTTTCTTCCTCTTTCTCACTTCCTCCATTTTTCTTTTTGTCCATTTTTCTTTATTTCAAGCTTTGTCTCTTTTCTTGAAACCAATATCTACTATCTTTCTCTCTTTCTCTCTTTCTTCTTGTCGAAATATTTTCTCTCCTCTCTTTCTCCTCTCTCTCTCTCTCTCTCTCTATCTCTTTGAAAATGATCAAGCCGTGACCATGTGACAGCGAATCCAAGTGCTGGAGTTTTTTTGGATCTGGATTACCCGAAAACGATGGTGGTTGTGGCCGGGTTTGACCCGTTAAAGGATTGGCAAGGAAGTTACTATGAGTGGATAAAGTTGCTCTCTTTCTCTTACTCAGAGACGGACGTCCTCAGTTACATAGTTGTCCTTAGAGACGGACGTCTAGTTTGGTAACATTAGGTCTTTCGATGTCCACCACACATATGGTTATAGAAACGGTGGTCAACAGTGTCAGCGACGGTGGTGGACATAGCCGGAGACGGTGACCATCGAAGGACAAGAAATATAAGACCGAGAACAACAAACACAAACGAGGACAAAAAATATAAGATAGAGGACAAAAAATATAAGACAGAGGATGTCTATTTTGTGGTAGATTAAAGGAGAGGACGTCTACTTTGTGGTAAATTAAGACAGAGGACGTCTATTTTTTGTGGACGTCCATTGGATGTCTAGTTTGGCGACATCTTGTCCTTCGATATCCACCACATATACGGTTACAAAAACGGTGGTTAATGGTGTTAGCGACAATGGATGGGATGGTGGCTATCAGAACACAATAAATACCAGACCGAGAATAATAAATACAAAATAAAGTAAAAATATATAAGACGAAGGACAAACAATACTAGACATAGGACCAAAAATACAAGACGAGGACAAGAAATACAAAACGGACGTCCATTGTCCCGGGGAGAGAAAGATAGAGTATTTTGTGGTAGATTAAGAGAGAGGACGTCTAATTTGTGGACGTCCATTGGACGTATAGTTTGGCGACATCTTGTCCTTCAATATCCACCACACATACGGTTTTAAAAACGGTGGTTAGTGGTGTCAGTGACGGTGGATGGGATGGTGGCTATCGGAAGACAAGAAATATAAGACCGAGAATAATAAATACAAAATAAAGTCAAAAATATAAGACAAAAGACAAACAATACAAGACATAGGACAAAAAATACAAGACGAAGACAAGAAATACAAAATAGACGTCCATCGTCCCAGAGAGAGAAAGATAGAAAGAAAGAGAGACCAAAGCGGGAGAGATGAGAGAGTACGAGAGAGAGACGCACAAAACGAGGACAAGAAATACGAAAGAGAGAGAGACACACACAGTAGAAGTCCATCGCCTCGGAGTGAGAGAGAGAGAGAGGGAGAGAGAGAGAGAAAGAGAGGGGGAGAGAAAGAAAGAGAGAGGGGGAGAGAAGAGAGAATGGTTTCAAAAACAAAACAAAAAATGGAGAAGATGATGAATAGTAGAATGACATTTTCATAAATATCTGGATTCATCAAAGACATTTTCGTCTTTAACCAATGGACGTCCGCATTGTTCATGGCAGATTTTAAAAGATTTGTATATTTGTAGCAGATTTTATAAGTTTTTTGGATTTTATGGCAGATTTTATAATATCCCCATAATACAATCATAAAATCAGCACTTGAATTGGGCATTAAAAGAATGCTTAATGGGCCAAACATGATAACATGTCCAATAGTCAAACTGGACCAGGCCCAAATGTGAGTATTCTTGGATCTGAGGAGAAGCATCGAGGAGAAGGATGGCCGGTTCCACCGTGTCGTATGGTTGCAGCCGATGATCGGAAAGTCTCCAGCCGGATTTAATTGCGGCATATAGTGGGCAGAGCCTCGCTGGAGCTTCTTTTGAGTAACATCTCCCATGAATGGATATAGCTTTATTTTCTCTGCATATACACCATTTTTGTAACGATGAAGGATAAGAGCGATTGGAAAACGTGGATCGTAACCTGGATAGGAGGCAATGCTCGATAAGTGAGGCGGATTCGGAAGCTCCGGAGGTTGTGGGCATACTTGCAGCTCCAAAGGAGTCACTATCGGTGATTGAGAGGGAGAAAAGTACATTTATGCAAAACGTAGCATACCGATCGTGGAGATTGGGCCATCTCAACGCTGCTCAACCATCGCGACAGGAAAAGAGTAACAAGGCTACCAGTGAACTTTACTGGTGAAATTTTGAAAAGATCTTCTCGAAGGAGAGGATTATACAGGAGCTCTATCGTCCCGAGAAAGAGGCGACGGTCTTGGTCAGGAAGAGTGGGTGGAGCTCCGAGTTGCTGCTTACGGCGGCTGGCTCGGTTGTTGTGTCTGGGAGAGGAAAAATAAGGGCTTCACGGAAAATATCTTCCTTCCTTTGTTCTATTTGATTTAGAATGAAACAATATCAATAGTGCTTTTTCCCAAAAAATACACATAATTTATCAAAGCTTTGAATTTTCATTTATGTGCTTTTTTTACTTTTTGGGTTCTCATTTTTAGAATTTTTATCTTGTTTTGGGGGTTTTCTAGTAGATTTTAGTTGTTGAAAAACTTTGAATGAGAGATTTTAGATTTCGGTTTAGGTTTCCAAATATAGTTTGTAGAAACTTAACTTATCAAATGACATTTGGGGGGGTTTTGTTTGATATATTATGTGATTGAAATTACGAAAAATTAAATAAAAAAATTCAAAATATAACCAATAGATGACTCATAGAAAAAAACATGTCTTTTCGTATTCATATTGGTTTTGTACGGTAGAAGATGGGCAGATTCTCTCTTGAGCAGAGCAGATATTCGGGGCCCTATACGAAAATAGAAAAAAAAAAAATATATATATATATAAATTGATTTATTTTAACTTAACCTATATCTAAAAATTTAATGAAATACTTTAGATCTAATAGGAAATTTTTTGGTCACTTGTTTGCTTATGTTCTTGTTTTATTATTGAGCAAATTCACATTTTATTCAGTTTATTACCTTTACTATAAAATATATATTTGTAAAGAACTTTTACTACATCTTTTTAATTATATATACTTCTATCAATTAAAACTTGGGAAATTAGCAAAGATAACACGAAAAAAAATTATAATTGAAAATGTAGCTAAAAAACCTAAATTCAATGGCCATAATATTGCCACACATACCATTTTTGGTTAGTTTTTGAATTATAATTTTTTCTTTGTTATGAAGCAAATTAACCCTTAAAACTTTTTATATTTTTAAAAACTTTGTATTTTGTTTTAATTTTAACTACGTTTAGCTACTATTAATTATTAACAAAACAAAAAAAAATTACACTTTTTTAGTAGTGGGCCCCATAAATTTGGGAGCCCCACACCTATATGTTGCTCCAGACCGAGTCCTGCTCTTGATGACTAAATATTACGACTAAGCCTCACTATATTGAAAACATCTATATGGGTGTGACATGCATGTATATATAGTAGAATTACAAAAGACTACAATGGATTTTTGATTTAATGTAATATAAATACTAAAATACTTAAAATTTAACCTTAGTAAGATGTACGTACTATATTGAACTTCTAAATCAATTTTATCTTGTTACACTTTATTGACAAAAAAAAACAAAACACAAAATGATATGGGAGCGTTTCTCTTTTATATCTTTTGTTTTGTGCTAAAAACGATAAATAAATTGAGTAAACTTTGTCCACGGAAAGCATATTCATTTTTTTTTTTATGTATCTGCTACATGTAGGGATATCAAAATGGGTCAAAATTCATGGTTCGACCCAACTCAATCCAAACCATTAATCCTAATGGATTAAATATTTGGATCATAATGGATAAAAGGATCTAATGGGTTATGAGTTATTTGGATTGAGTTGAAATAGTTTAAAATTAAATGAGTTAATGTGTTGAAATGAGTTAACCTATAAACCTTTTCTTAAACTAAAAATCATGATTTTACAGTTTTCCCGCCAAAAACATGGTTTTCCAATTTTCCCGCCAAAATACCATTTCGTTATAAACTCCCACCAAAAACTTGAGTCCGTAAAATTTTCCCGCCAAAAACGTGAATCCTGTATAAAAATCCCGCCAAGAACATGACACCGTAAATTTTCCTACCAAAAAAAAATTTTCCGCAAAAAAATTTAATTCTGAAAAATCTTCCTGCCACAAAACTCGAGAGCGTAAAATTTTCCCGCAAAAAATTCGAGACCGTAAAATTTTCCCGCCAAAATTGTGATTTCGTTTAAGTTTCTCACCAAAAAACGTGATTTCGTAAATAAATTCTCGCTAAAAATACGGTGTCGTAAAATTTTCCCGCCAAAAATATGATTTGCATTTCTTATACATAACTTCACGATTTATTAATAAATATACTTATTTAATTATTTGATTTATTAAAGTAAATGGGTCGGATCAAAGTCAATCTGACTTATTTAAATTTGATGAGTTTCTGGATCGATCTAATCTATTTATTAAATGAGTTGGGTTGATCCATAATCCATTAACTTTCAACTATTAGGATTATGGGTTGGATTTGATCGGATTATCCATTTTGATACCCATAGCTACATGTAATAATTTGTTCTTGGGAATTATGAATACCATTTTTGTAATTTCGATTTGAAATCAATGAAATTGTTAACCGACAAAAAAGAAGAAGAGTTGGAATTCTCTTTATGAATATTCCGTTACATCACTTATTAATGATTGCACATATTACATCATCTTTGAAGAGAAAAAAAAAATTACTAATGATTGCAAATGTTACAACATCTTTGAACCGAAAAGTAAATATTACAACATATTCTATATATGTGGGTTTGGGTTTATTTAAAATATTTTATACGTTTCATAGAAACTGCCGGAGGTGGTGGAGAAGGCGGTTCCGGTATAGGAGTAACTCTACTACTAGTTCGTCGACTGTTTGATGACCATGCTGATATCATCTTTCTTCTCCACCCTATAATTAGAAGACGAACATTTCTTAACTCTTTAATAACACACAAATATAACTTTCAGAAAGAAATAAAGGTAATGGAAGATTATATTCATATATAGAACTCTAAATAAGAGATTGTGGAAGATCGAAATTAGGACATGTTTTTCCTATATAAATGCTTGCTGTGGATTTCTGAAAAATTATTAGGATATGTGTTGAGGAAGACTAACCGGTCAATGGAAGTAACTCGTGCGGAGACGTGAGAG
Source organism: Draba incana (assembly GCA_963576765.1). Taxonomy (NCBI): domain Eukaryota; kingdom Viridiplantae; phylum Streptophyta; class Magnoliopsida; order Brassicales; family Brassicaceae; genus Draba; species Draba incana. The sequence continues at coordinate 8,521,208 of OY755211.1, read as the reverse complement.
CACAATCGATAGAGCATGGAACAATAATAACAACTAGAAACAAGAACACAAGTCCCAAATTCAATAAAGCCTCTTTTGCCATCTTTGTTTTCTTTGTTAACTTGCTATACCTCTAATTGTTTAAGTTCACAAAAGTGTAGGATTGCCTTACAGCTTTAACTCGCAGCTAAATATATTTGAGAAAATATGTAGAGCAACTGAGAATGTACGTGGAAACCCCCAACCTGAAAGGAAAAACACGGACGGTAGAAGAACTTGTTACTATAATCCCAAGAATACAACTTCTTTGAAACTGAAAAAACTTAGACAATATTCTCACACTCAAAACCTAATCCAAAATGTTCAAACCAGTAAAAACCGTAACCCGAGATTAAAACAAATATTTTTATTTTTCTAACTCTTTTTCTTCTGTCACTCTCGTGTTTGTTGTTGTGATATGTGATGTTGCTCCCCTCCCCAATTATATAGTCTTTAAGATAAAGCAAAGAATAGTTTCTGCAAATTATGTCGAATATGCTGCTTTTGTGTGATGTGGGATCTTTGCTAAGGTATAGTGGGTCTAGTGGGTTGTATAATGGGGTTTCGTAGAAACAACTTGTTAAGATAATGGTGTCATGATCATAAGAAATGTGACTCTCTTTTAGCCACTCATTTATGGAGAAACTTGAAGTTCTTGAACTTAGGATGGATACAAGATCCCGCTAGGTCGGTCCATTGTTTGCAAGTATTAGCCAGCCGAACTAGACGAGTGTGGAATGTTATTGGTTCACAACTTCACATGGATGGTTATTGGCTTTCGTTGAATCATTTTTTTTTAGAAGATTGGTGGACTTCTCACTACAAGAAAACAGTTAATATGTAACGGATTTTTGTGACAGTTTTTTTCGTCACAAAATATTGCAACGGAAGTGGGACGAAACTGTGACGGATTTGTGACGAAAATGAAAAACGTATCAAAATCGTCGCAAATTTGTGAAGGGATGCTTATGTCGTAAAAGAGTCACAAATTAGCGACGGAGTTGTGACTATTTTAATGAACGTCACACTTTTTACGACGCATCAGCGACAATACTAATTCTGTCACTCATTTGTGACACCTTTGCTACTGATTAGCTACGCCCAGATGAATTTTTGTGTTTCAAATGTGTATTGAATAACTTGTATTATATACAAACATACATTATTCATGTGTGTACTAAAAATCTTACATCTAATTGTTAAATTTTCTATTTCCAAAAAAATTATAATTTCCATATTAATCATGTTATATATACTATAAGTATTATTACTTTGTAATCTTTGTAAAAAAAATTGTTTTTGATAATTAGACATTTGAATTTAAAATTACCTAAATATAATCATTCAAACTAAGATCATAGAAAAATTAATTTAAACTCATAAACTTATCAAATTTACATTTAAATGATAAACATCCAGTTGCATATGGGCCTTTTAAAAAAAAAACAGAGACTTTTGGTTTAAATAAAATATCCAGGGATATATTTCCGATTTGTTTCTATAGCCCAGTGGTAAGCATGCATGTTACAAGCGGTTGAGTTACCAGGATCGAGACTCCTTAGTTGCATTCTGGCCTTTTTTAAAACCAAGAAAAAAGAATTCGTCACTAACGTGTCATAAAAGCGTCGCAAAACGGTCAAAGATGAGTTTCGATGGGATGTTTTAGAGTATAGGGTTTCACGTAGAGTCACAAAAGCGTCACAAATTTGTGACACTATTGCTACGGATTAGCTACTCCCAGTACCATTTTGGTGTTTAAAATGTGAATTGAAGTGCTAGGATATTACACATACATATATTACTAATCAGTGGATTAAGAATGTTACATTTAATTATCAAATCTAATAATTTCCAAAAAAATTGAAATACTCATTCCAATCACATAAGTGTTATTGTAACATCATTATATTATAACTTGTAAGTCTCTTTAAAAAGTAAAAAAATTTGTAAATGGACATTTGAAGTTCAAGTTACCTCAATATGATCATTTCCATGCCTCAAACTTGATAGAAAACTAATTTTAAGCCCATTAACTTACCAATTTTCCATTATAATGTTTAGGGTTTAGGGTTTCAAACTTTGTATACACTGAGCGTCACAAAAGCGTTACAAATATGCGATGCTTGTGTGACATATTTGTGACGCTTTTTAATTTTGGATTCCCACCAGAGTTTGTGTGTTAAATTAATTGGGCTCGAAATGAAATTTTGGGCCGAAAATTTTCCCCCATAAATTATTTGTGACGCTTCAGCGATGTTTTTGCGACGCCGATGTTTTATATATATCAAAATCAGATCCCCAAATCGAAAAACCCTAGTTTCGATCTCTCTCTTTTTCTCTCGTGACCCATCGTTTTCTCTATCGATTTCTCTCTGATTTCTTACAGAATCAGCGAAATCTTTCTGATTTCATCTCTTTTCCTATATTTGATCTATTTCGTTTCCATTTCTCCATTTGTCTCATTCGAATTTCTCAAACCCGTTTCGATTTCTCTTTTTCAAACCCTTAAACTGCAATTTCTTTTCGAATCGAAACAATTTCTGATCGATTACTCTCAAGATCTTCATGTCTTCCAAACCTAAAGGACATACGAAGCCAAAACCGCCGGCAAAGGCTGTCAAAGCCTCTGCTAGAGGAAGAGGCGGTGCTGCGGGTAGAGGAATCGCCGGTCCTACCGGTAGAGGCGGAGCCGCTGTTAGAGGAAGAGGCACAACTATTCTTACTGGAGGAGCCGTGGGTAGAGGAAAAGGCGAATCTATTCCAACTGGAGGAGCCGCGGTTAGAGGAAGAGCCTCAAGTGTTCCTACTCGAGGAGTCACAGTTACAAGTAGAGGCTCAAGTGTTTAAACTGGAGGAGCCGCGGTTATAGGTAGAGCCGAAATTCTTCCTACTCGAGGAGCCCCGACTAATAAAGTAAGAACTAGAGGTGGCCTCGGAGCCGCGGGTAGAGGAAAGGGGAAAGAACATGCAGTTGATGCTTCAACAAGCCCTGGTGTCGGTGAAGCTGACAGAGGAGTCGAACCATCGACATTTCCTGTACCGGCTAGATATCCGGTGGCTCCTAGTGTAAAACCTAATCAGACGTCACCCGGGGATGTTACAACTAGGTCTTCTTACTCTTCTAATCCCTCCTCTGAGAACACAACCTCCGTCAACAGAACACGGATACCGGCTCAGTATCCTTCATCTTCCCAACAAAGACCTTGACTCCAGTTGGCGAATGCAAATTTGACGTCTCTGCCTCCTCCTCAGAACTGAGTCGATGAGCAATACGATGACAAATATGATGACCATACAAAGAAGATGACAACAACGACTTCCAGTTTCCTGATTTTCCTGACTTCTAGTTTCCTTTTCAAGAAGAAGAAGTCAATAAAAAAATCCGGAGGCCCAAGACTTCGAAGCTCTCCTCGATGACCTTCTCCATCTTCCAGGCAGAGAGCAGCTCATGCGGTTGTCTGAGCATCCAAGCCGAGACTACGAGTCCATATGATATTGTTTTCACTTCTAAATAATGCTTATTTATTTATATGTTTAGGTTAATATACTGATAAATCATTAGGGTCATTAGGTTCATGTATTGTTGCTTGTGTGAAATGATGTGAAATTATTAGTTTATCTACTACTTAGGTTAATTACAAATACTTAGGTTCAATAATGCTGCTTGTGTGAAATTATGTTCTCATTCGTTAGGTTTATCTACTCCTTAGGTTAATTATTGCTGGTTAGTATGTGCTTATCTTCGGATTTTCTTTTGCTTATGTACTTGAGGTTTAACCGCAACGATGAAGTACTGGGTCGAGTGATTCCTGGAATCATCAAGCACAACTTTAAGGGTTCGTGGCATAGCTAGAGGCGTACGCCGGATCATGTACGAGAGCTATGGTTCTGAACATTTGCGGTAAGGAAGCCGAAATTATTTCTTTGTACACTTGTGTAGCTCGTTCAACAGATAACTAACATCATCTTTCTCCTTTCTTCTGTAGCGGATGTACAACTGGGAGCTTGCGCAAACTCCATTGATCAGGGAGAATTTCTCCAGGGTAGTGAAGAATCGGCTCAGAGGAATTGTTAGTCAAGCTAGGCACAGACCTGGAAAACCTTATTGGATTGGCGATGATCTTTGGAAAGTTATGTGTGCCTTTTGGGAGACTACTGAGGCCATAGACAGGAGTACAACTGCTTCCAACCACCGCAACTCCGACCGTTGTGATTTAGAACTTGCAAAACACGTTGCGGGTCAGAAATCGTTTATGCGGATTCAACAACAGATGGTAATATCTCTATACTTCTTTTCATATCATTTAAATCATTGTAAATTTGTGGAACAAACTTAACACTCCTATTTATGTGTAGGAGCGAGAGTTAGGCCGAGCAGTTTCATATGAAAAAGTCTTCAAGCAAACACACACCAAACCAGATGGGAGGTTGTTGACAACAAAGCTCAAGCAGTTTCTGAGGCTTATGAGAAGGCGATAGCTGAACATATGGATGATAGAGACGGCCCATCTAATTCATCTGATGGTGGTTCTCAACGCTCTACTCAACGGACACTGACCCTTGATGAAAAGAACACCATTTTCTCAAGGTATTTGCTTATCTCTTCTGCCTATGTTTGTTTCTGGTTTGCTTTGTTCTTGCTTTGAGTTTCATCTTGCTTTTACTTTTAGATGTGATTTGCGTATGGTTGTTTATACAGATAATAATTGTTTTCTTTTGTTCTTTTCTTGTTTCAGTGTACTAAGACAAACGCCAAGGGCGAACCCTTTGGACTTGGCCAATTAAAAGATGGTGCGGCCACAAGAAAGAGGAAGAGGGAGGATGGCTCTTCTTCGTCTGACCTTGAAGGAATCAAGATCTAACTTGCTACTGCCAAAGAAAAGATTGTTGAGCATGAACAACTTCAGGCTCGCTGTGATGCCAAGGTCATCAGAATGGAAAGTTCATCGAGTTCATGAGGCAATCCGATCCCCGCATCGCAGCACACTTTCAAGAAGAAGAAGAAGAACCAGATGATCCACAAGCTGATCCACTGACCCGTCTAGCCGAGACAGCACTTGGCCTAGGCACTGGGCCGAGCTCGAGCAACACACCACCCAACGCAGAAGGTACCGCAGCACCCACCTCAGACCGTAAACATTTAGGTGTTGTTTCGTTTGTTGTATAACTTGTGTATCGGATCCTTTCAACTCTAAACATTGTTGAAAATGTTTATGTTGTTTTCTAAACTCATTACTCTTTTGACTTTTGTAAACTATGGTTTTAGTTTAATTTCTTTTACATTCCACCATTTTCATGTGCAATACAAAATTCAGTTATGCAATTATCCCATTTATATTTTCAGTCACAAATTCGAGACACTTTTGTGACGATTTATGAACAATAGAATCCTTTAAAAGCGTCACAAATTCGTCGCAATTGTGACAAAGTTTATCGTCACAATAGTGTCACCAAATTCTGACGGAATATGAGCGTCACAATTTTGTTACAAATATATGACGCTTTATTATCGTCTCTAAACCGTCGCAAATTTGTGATGTTTTTTTACTCGTCTCCAAAGCGTCACAAATTTGTGACGAATGTGCGACGGTTAAGATTTGCAACGGTTTTTTTGCGACGCTTTTGTGATGCTGTTGAGCGTCGCAACTTTCCAGTTTTCTTGTAGTGTCTACTTCATAGTGATATATCATGTTTTTTACCCGTTTTTGACCATGATATAAGTCGTTTTTGTAGAGTCTTTTTGGTGTTTTTGGTGTCTTTTAGGGTCTTTGTAGGTAAATGATCAATTGGAGCTAAATGGAAGCTTTTGGAACATTTTGGAGTATCGAGGAGGAGAGCTGAAAAGATCAAGTCAAAATCAAACAGAAGAGCCAGCGTTGATCGACACGAGTTTTAGCGAGACAAGAAGATTTTCCAGAGAGTGTTATGTCGATCGACAGGCAATCTCTCTGTCGATCGACACAGGGGTTTAATGAAGAAAATCCTTATCGGGCCAAAGTTTCCAGACGTTTTTCCCTAGGCCCAATACGACTTTTACCTCTTGTATATATAGTTTTACCTAGGTTTTCAGATGAGACTAATGGAAAATCCTAGGATTGACTAGTTGACTGGAGACATCTGCTACATCCAGTATAATCCGCCAAGTCAGAGCTATTGCACGGTTTTCTCTGCTGATCAATGTTCATAAAGCTTGATTCCTCATTCATACCTGACTAATGCACCCATGTTGAAAGTGGTATTCCTCTCCTCCTATTCAATCAGAAATAAATAAATAAATATATCATTTGTGTTAAGTAAAGGGGTGAAATGATAGCTCTTGAGTATAAAAGGAGAAATAAACACATGTAAGTCTGTACTCAAGAGGTGATCACCCAGAGCTCAATAGCAGCAGTCTGGGTCCCTTAGAACGGATGTAGAAGACGAGCAATCTCGCAAGCCTGTCTCCTCACAAGGAACAATAGTAGCGTGTCATGACCTTGTCTCCTCACAAGGAACAACATTAGTGAAATATGCACTGCTTTGAGTCTCAACAATTAAACGAAATAAAAAAAGGAACAAGTATGGGGGAGAGAAATTGTGTATCGGATGCTTTGTCATGGTATAGTATGGGAATGAATCTAGAAGGCTTTTGGCTTTGAGAACATTGAGACCAAGCGATGAAGACTAACGGATTATGCTGCGAAGTGGTGGAAGAATTTTGAAGATTGCGAATGTCTGCAGAGAAGTACATGGTGGTCTGATTTTGGTTGGTTCTGGATTATGTGGTTCACTAGATGGAAGGGGCAGTTCATTGCATCAAGGGAAGGTAAATTATGTGTTTTCAAACCTCTTTCACATTCTTGGATTATGTTTTGCTTGAGGGCAAGCAAAGGCTAAGTCTGGGGGAGTTGATATATCATGGTTTTTACCCTTTTTGACCATGATATAAGTCGTTTTTGTAGAGTTTTTTTGGTGTTTTTGGTGTCATTTAGAGTCTTTGCAGGTAAATGATCAATTGGAGCTAAATGGAAGCTTTTGGAACATTTTGGAGTATCGAGGAGGAGAGCTGAAAAGATCAAGTCAAAGTCAAACAGAAGAGCCAGCGTCGATCGACACGAGTTTTGGCGAGACAAGAAGATTTTCCAGAGAATGTTATGTCGATCGACACAGGGGTTTAATGAAGAAAATCCTTATCGGGCCAAAGTTTCCAGACATTTTTCCCTAGGCCCAATACGACTTTTACCTCTTGTATATATAGTTTTACCTAGGTTTTCAGATGAGAATCAAGTTTTTCATTGAGACTTTGAGAGATATCGCTTAGGGAGAGCTTTTGAGAGATTTCAGACTTTCAAGCATCGAACCCTTTTGTATCTATATCCTTATCTCTTTTATGCAGTATTATTCAGTCATTATGATTTCATCTATCTTTATGTCTGAGTAGTTTGCTTGTTAGGTTGCGGGGAATTCTAGGGTTTTGATGAGAAATTGTTAGGATTATAAATTTGTTAGGGTTTATCTTTTAGTTCTTCATCTAGATTGTTTCTAATGTTAGATCTAGCTTGATCACCTAGAATCATGATCTTAGGTTGTTTAATAGACACGGAAGTGTGATTAATAACTTGAACGAATCTTAGATGAGCAGAATTACCTCTTCGCAAAGGAATTTGGTTTAGGAATTTTGTGAACAATTGAACTTGAACTTAATGCTTGCTTGAATTCAATAGATTTGCAAAGGAATTTGGAATCTAGGGATTTAGGAATAGATAGTCTCTACAACGCAAGTTGATTGGCTTTACATTCGTGTTTGAGTTCTAGAACGGTTCATAACAAACCCTGCAGTATTTTAATCCTTGATTTCGATTTATACCTGAAGAATTACCCATCGCCTAGCTTTTGTCTCATTGATTTACTTGAATTTAAACCATCTCCTGTTTTGTTTTGATTATTTGCTTTACTTTACATAATTCTTACTTAGCATAATTTGAATTCTGAAATTGATTGTGTATTCAATTCCTTGTGGATTTCGACCCCTAAGTACTACAAAAGATTTCTTAATTTGAGGAAGTAGCTGAGGGTATATTTGAGCATATCACATAGACAAACAAAAAAACAAAGATGACTTTTTTGTTGGCCATTCATTTAGGGTGCAAGTGGAAGCGAGTTAATGAAATAAATTAAAAGGAAATATAAGGGCTTAGGTAACCATTTTATAATTCGTACAACAACTTTATATTTTGTAACGTTTTAGATTATATTGATCACAAAAGCGATACCAAAAGCTATACTAAAAGCGTTATACTCAGTTTCCTTTGTACAGTTTTACCTTACAGCTCTTTTGTACAACTTTGCATTATGCTATACAACTTACTGCTCTAGCTTACAGATGATAAATTGATACAGCTTTAGATTACCAATTGGACCCAAAAATTTCACTATGCCCCATATAAAAATAATCGGTTATTACAAAGAATATGCTGAAAATTTTGATTCATACAAAACCTCAAAGCATTAGGTCCCGGTCAAAGATATTCGTGTACAATTTTTCAATGGACTGTTGTTCATGATTCTCCAATTGTTTTCAAAAGAAAAATTGTCCGTAGAAGCTTATGTCTTTTGATTCTCTTAAAATCATGGATGTGATAGTGGCATTGATGATGGTGGTAATGACTGTGGTGGCGGTGACATCGGCGGTAGTGACAATGATCGTGGTGGAGGAGGCGGCAATGGTAAATGATAGACTCCTCCACTATGCCCACCCCCACTTCCTCCTCCACCATGTCCACTATTTGATGACTTTACTCGCCTCATCTCGCTTCTGAGCCCTATTTGATGAAATCAATACCATATAGAAGCAATCGAATCAAATATTATTGTATTTTCTCAACTAAATGAAAATTAGGTTATGCGGTGGGGAATTTATGCTAGTTTATTGCTATTTTTGATAGCCAGACTACTTATTTTAAAAAACATAAAAATCTATATATAGTTACGAAATTGAAATTTTGAAGGAAAACTTTATTAAACCTAGCATGATATACTTACGAAATTATGAAAATCAGGAAATTTATCCGTAGTTTGGGAGGAGAAGACCAAATTTAAACATACTTTTTCATTAAACATTTTATGAAAATCATTAGGATATGGCTAACCTGATGATCGGTGTAACTCTTGTGGAGACGCATGAGCATAATCGGTAGAGCATGAGACCAAAACAACCAATATAAGCAAGAATACAATTCCCAAATTTAAAGGACCTTTCTTAGTCATCTCTCTTTCACAATCAGCTAATTAAACTTCTTGCTCGATACTCTTATTTATACCTGTCTCTATACGAATTGTTTAATTTCATATAAGGACAAAATCAAATAAAAGACGCGTAGCAAAAGATGATTTTTTTCGGCGACTCGTTAATATATTCAACAAGGGCCAAAATGTATCATGTATCGTATCATAATTTTTAAAAATTGGTGGTGCATGATTTTTATCTTTTTTTAAGTCATATGAAAGTTCGAAAATATTTTACGATAGTGGGATGTCTGAATAAAATAAATATTATAATCTCTAAACAGGGGTAATTAACAAATTCCTACGTTGAATTTTACATATTTTAGTTTGGAGTAGCTGAAGGTTTCCACCACGATATTCAAGACCAAATTTACGTATCTTTTAATATCAATTCTTCAATGGATTCTAGTAGATGTCAGAACTCATTAAAATTGTCGATAATAACCAATTTTTTCCCAACAACTGCATTAAATACTTGGGCCAATATGTAGCATATGGACTCCATGGAGACTTTTGTATCATCCGAGTTGTTAAGATAGACACTGGATTGTCCGATGTAGTATTTGAGGTGGGTTGAGCTGATTCCTATTTCATGGTATATGTGATCAGCATGTATCATATCCGGTAAAAATATGATTATTTGACCAAATATTAAGTTAATTCTGTTAAAATTAATAAAAATTGTTGTTTTAATTTTGGGTGTGAAAGCATTACAAATGAAAGTGGGATGAATCCCTAAGTCAAGATTTCGATTTTCTATGTTGCGATTTTTTTCTGAAAAAAAAGGTCAAGTTTATTGATTAAAACCATACAAAAACAATTTTACTAGTTATTTTGGCTTTCAGATTTTTTAAGAAGGCTTTTGGGACGGTAGAAACATTAAAGTCTTACTGAAAAAAATTGAACACTTTAAAATTAAATTAAGCTCATAATTCATACAGCTTTTAAAATCTCAACCCCGATCAGTTTCTTAATCGAAAAACCATTTATAGATAATAAAATATAAGCAAAATTGATCCCAACGCACATGATAAAAAAGTTTGACACTAGATCTTAAACATTCTTTGAGATCTTACTATTACAGTTGAATAGCCGGTTTGAGATACTTCAGTGAAAGATATATTAATAGTATTAAACCTTATGCGTGTGGATTAAAACGACTAAATGGTGATGGAAGTAGAGATTACAGTTATAAAGATAAGGTGATGATGATGATGACGACGGTGGTAATGGTCTCGACGGGGTGAGTAGATATGACTTTTTGATGACTTAACTAGAATCAGCTTCCTTCCTCATCCTATTTTATTTTGGAAGATGGGTTGACTTCTACTAAATAGACAAAACAAACAAAGATGGCTTTTTTGGCATTTCATTTAGGGTGCAAGTGGAATTCCATTTAGGATGCAAGTGGAAGCACTTTGATAATAAATTAGAGGAAATATAAGATTCTACTGGACACTCCTACATACATTAATTGAGAAGACATCGCTCATAAATTATTGCGATGCCACTTGAAAATAATAGGCCCATAAATAGATACATAGAGGTATCATTGCTCTCTTTGTTGTAACACAAAACAAAAGCTGTTCAAAAAAAAATTTTCCCATAAACAAGATAAGAAAGGGTTTTTGATGTCCTTACAAGTCTTTTCTTGTTAGCCATTTACAACCAAATCATACCCTCATTTCTCTTCTTCAAACAAATCCCTTCTCTCTTCCTGTGAGGAAGGAAGAAGGCATGCCTCATGCATCTTTTTTAAGGTACTCAATGAATAGAGAAGTTAATGAAATACTGTAAATGAAACCTAAAAAATAGAAATAAAAACAATAATTTATTTTATTTTACCCTTCTCCAGTGAAAATGTCGAAGTTTCTGATTACACTGGTTTTAAAATCATTCAACAAGAATGTTAACTACACAGACTATGAGATATAGTATGGCTATATATATTTCATTAGTTTATATTATCTTACAAAAACTTGTATCTCTTGATTCTTTTTTAATCATGGATGTGATAGTGTCATTGATGATGTTGGTAGTGGTGGTGGCGGCGGTGACATCGACAATGCTGGCGGCGGTGGTGACAATAATGGTGGAAGAAGAGGCAGCAATGGCACAATGCCACCAGCTCTACCTCTTGTACCGTGTCCAGCAGGTCTACTCTATGATGCTTTTACTCCTCTCATCTCTCTTCTTAATCCTGTTTGATTTATTAACAAATAGTTATATATATATATAATAATAATAATCAAATGTTTAACTTATTATATATTGACAAAAAAAAAATCTTATTATATATTAACTCATATCTGTATGACTGTATGATAATTTTACTCCTCTTATCTCTCTTCTTAATCATGTTTGATTTATCAACAAATATATAAATTAATTAGGGCAATTCTCATGGATACCATTTTCTCAAGTTTTTCTTCCAAGGATACCACTCATTTTGAAATGTTCCTTAGATACCACTAAGGGCTTGTAAAATGACTAAAATCTCCTTACTTTATTAGGTTAAGGTTTTAACTGATTAAAAAAATTAAAAAACAAAAATCGCCCTTTTTCTTCTTCCTTTTCTCCGATCGCCGTCTCTTCTTCTTCTTCTCCGATCTCCGATCGACGATCTCCGATCATCAATTTCACCGTCTCATCTTCATCTCCGTCGCACGACGGTCACTCCGATCTCACTATCTCTACTTCTTCTCCACTCGTTTCCATCTCAGTCTTCTCCGACGATTCTTCTCCGCCGCAATTCTTCTCCGACGATTCTCAGACGCCTTCTCCGCCGCAAAACCGCCGCCAAAGAAAACGTATCCATCTCGTCTCGTGTCCGTTGGTTATTTCTCCGACGATTCATACCTCCGACGCTTCAACTCTAGGTTAGATTTCTCAAATCCACGAATCTATTTTGTTTTCCTGCCTTTTGCTTGACTTTGTGTGAAATCAATTATTTAAATGGTTTCTTAATGATTTTGTTTGATGATTTGCTAGTTTTGATTTAGGTTTTTACAGTGACTATAAACCAAAATTGATGATGATGATGATTCTCTCAAAGAGGCTCTTAGGTTTCTTTCTCTTTTGTGCGAATTGTTTGGTTTCACTGCAATTGATTAGTGACAATGTAAGGTTGTAGAAATAGGGCTATTCGAAATTAGTTTAAAAATGCAAAGTAATTCTGAAAAAAAATAGAAGCTTTTTGTCTTTGGTGTTTTGTGAATTTTTATCGCTTTGAGAAGTGGTTATTGGTGTTTGAATTGATATTGTTGTATATATTGTTCATTGAGAGTAACTTTAGACTGTTAGTAGCTGAAATTTTGCTCTATTGATGTGGTTTAGCTCTGGTGATGAATCAGAATGGAGATTTAGTGTTGTGAAATCTGGGTTTAGAAGCAGTTTATGTAGTATTCTCTTACTTGTGTTTTATCTTCTGTATTTAGGAAGCATTTATGCGGTTTCAGGAAGACCTTCCGAAATTCGTAATACCTTCCGAAATTCGTAATACCTTCCTAACTGTTCTATCTCTTTGTTCTTACAGGTCCAAAACATGGATGATGATTCATTCCCTATGAAGATTTCGTTGCCTTACCCCACGTTTGGCCTTCCACCTGTGAAGAAAAGCGCTATCATAAATCAGTCCTCATCGTTTGATTCAATAGATGTTGTGGAGAGTATACTCTCTCCTGTGGAGTTTATCCGAGTGAAGCGAAGTTTCCTTGGTCCTTTGATAAAGATGGGGCAGAGGAAAGATGTATTGGCCTTCTCTGCAAAGATGGTGCAGTGCATTCTGATCCGAAATCTCACGACGTCCAAGGAGAACGAGCTCTGGTTTCACTTCGCAGGTATAGTTTCTTCTTTATTCATGTTTTTTCACTTCTGTTTTAAACAAAAATAAATGCGATTCTCATTCTCTATTATGGTTTCACTATGCAGGGCAGCCTATGAGATTCTCTATTAGAGAATATCATATGGTGACAGGCCTGAAATGCGCCGCAGAGTATACAGAGACTGAGCATACAGAGAATCAAAATTACCAGTGGGAAAATCTTAACGGAGGACACTCGTTGGCTGATTTAGAGAAGCAGTTGCGTAACACGGATACAAATTCGAAGGACGAGAGGTACTCTTTGGCAATGCTCTATCTCATTGAGAGCATTGTGTTGCCAAGACACAAAACTTACAAGTTTCCGATCGAGAACGTCCAGCGAGCACAAGATTTAGAAGTTCTAAAGAGTTACCCCTGGGGTAGAGACGGATACAAGGTGTTACTGAACTCCTTTAAGCACAACCTAAAGCATAACGTAATCAGCAAGGCCAAGTATGATCTCCACGGATTCCCATGGGCGTTGCATATGTGGATTTTGGCTTCTATACCACTGCTGCAATCTACCTTCAGTCAACTGGATGTGAACAGGCCGCGAAACAGCTTTATCTGTGAGAGATACGTCCAGACCCAGTCGCCAACCTTTGAGCAGGTTATGCACCTGGAAGCATCAGAAAATGTAAGACCTTACTGTCCTTATAATATGTTATTTACTTACTGTCCAAAAGGTCTTCCTAAATTGTCAACTAAAGATTTTTATTATGTTTCATTTAGCAGGTGAGAGTAACATGCATTCTACCGCCGCTTGATGGAGATGACGAAGATTCAGTATCACTAGAGGATAAGGAAGATGCAAAGCTCGAAGAGATGGCGATGATGGTACAAAATGGTTACCGAATCACGAAGGCAGATTGGGTCAACAAATCGATAGACATTTACGATGCGCTTGAATCATGTGCACGACGGCCCGCTTCCTTTTTCGAAACAGAGACGTCACAACCAGCTAGCACGTCGGAAACGTCTACGCTTGATGCACTTTACAAGCTCGTGGAAGACGGGATGAAGAAGATATGTGAACGTCTCTCGAGGATAGAAGAACACTTGAACATAACTCCGGTATGAAAGCTTTCGATTTATTAGATTTCATGTTCTTATGATCTCATCCATGATCTTATTCCTTTATTAGTCATGTATTATTAAATTTCTCACTAAATCAAAATCTCATGATGTTGTTGTTCCAGAGTACTCATGAGGATCATTTCCCATACACTAACCCTGCACCAACCCAGCAAACAAATCATAATGATGAGGTAAAAACAGTTTATGAATTTCTTGTTAAGTCTTGCAAATATTTGTTTTTAGGAAGCAGTTTTAAGTATTTAGGAAAGCCTTCCTAAATACATTACAAAACAAGGCTTACTGAATAACTTCGTTACTGTTTCAGGTAAATGAAGACATTCCTACTGAGATCACGTCCCCTAGGCATCCTCATACCAATCAAGAAGATCAAAACACACAGGTATGAACATTATTCTATATTGTTTGATTCTTTACTAGTAATATTTTTATTTAGGAAGCAACTATACGTAATTAGGAAGGCTTTTCTAAATCTGACTTGTTTTATGTTACAGCATACTAGTGATGGAGATGATGTACCATCATACTTGAAGTATGCATCTGCTGTGGAAATTGCATCGAAAGAGCCTGAATACCGTTGGGCATGGTATCCAGGAAAGGTGTTGACTCCATCAAAGTTTAAAGGCATCATCAAGTTCCAGGTTGAGTACGAATAGCGGTTCGTTGACAAAGAGAAGACTCAGAGAATGAAAGACCTCTTCCATGCAAATCAGCTCCGTCCTCCACCACCTTCTTTGGCTGTTGAAGGAGACAGTCCTTGGAGATTGATGCAAGAAGTTGAAGTCTTCGATCGTGGAGGATGGTGGAGAGCGACTGTGAGAGGACTGAAAACGGATGGGACGCTCTGTGTTTTGATGAATGATTCAGGGGAAGAACGCGAAGTTAAAGAAGATAGTGTACGAGTTTACCAAGAATGGGTGGATGATGCTTGGAAACCACTGCAAGAGGTAAATGAAGATATGACTACTGAGATCATTTCCCCCACCCATCCTCAAGAAAAGCAAGACAGCCAGGTATGAGTATTATTTGATTATTTACTACTGATTATTTTGATTTATGAAGCAGTTATACTTCATTAGGAAAGCCTTCCTAATACTATAACTTTGTCTATTGCAGCAACATAGCAGCACCCTTCCTCAAGAAAACCTTTCTACAAAGATCACTTCCCCCCCCCCCCCCCCCCCCCATCCTCAAGAAGAGCAAGACAGCCAGGTATGAGTTTTATTTGATTTTTTACTACTAATTTTTTTTTTATGAAGCATTTCTAAGTAATTAGGAAGGCTTTCGTAAATAAACTACAACTTTGTCTCACTGAATGACTTGTCTATTGCAACAACCTAGTTTCCTAGAAACCCTACCTCAAGACAACCAAGACAAGGCCCATGATGAGGTAAGATGTTTTTTTGCTCTTTTACATTGTTTTTAGTAGGCATCATTAAGTTTCTGACATTTCTTAATTTCTTTTGCTACTGTTGCAGGTAGCTAAAGATATTCCTGGTGATAGCACGTCCTTTAACCATCCTCAACCCAATCAAGACAAGCAAAATGACAAGGTATGGTATTAACTGAATGTTTTCCTATTAATTTTGATTTAGGAAGCAGTTCTAAGTAATTAGGAAGGCTTTCCTAAATCGTCTAGAAACAAGGATATTTTGTAATTTTTCATTTGATTGATTATAGGGGAAGGGTAAGCAGGTGGATGCCTCATCAGATGCACCTTCTTTCAGCCTCTTCTTTACTCCACCAGAGGTAAGTTATAAGGAAAATTAGATTTTGCAAAAAATATGGATCTTGATAATTTTTCCTTTTGACTTGACAATAATTTTTGATGTGATGAAAATACAGGGGTCAGGGGATCATAGAAGCCCAAGTGTTTTGCATGATGGTGAAAAGAATGCTCCTAACAATCCTCCAAGCCCAACTGTTTCGCAAGTTGTTGATGAGAAAGACAAGAAGCGACCCAAGGATGGTAACAACAACAAGAAGCCAATGAAGAAAAGGAAATTCGATAAGTGTCCTAGACCATCACCTCTGCTGACAAATGAACAAGCTACTGGAAAAGAAGGAGGTGTAGCGAAAGATAAAGAAAAGCAGTTTCTAAGGCGGAGCACTCGGGAAGTAGTACCAGCTAAGCAGACCAAGACTCCATACAAGGCTCCCAAAAATCCGGCTAATGTTGTAACGCCTCAGCCACATCCGATGTACCATCCGTTCATGTCGCCAGAATTCCGTAAGAATCTTAAACTAGAAGAATGGAAATCTTCAGAAAACCCAAGGTTAGTGTACAACAAGAATCTTTCTTTTATTTTACTTTTGGAAAACCGTACAACAAGAATCCTTCTTTTATTTTACTTTTGGAGTATGTTTTGTTACTAAATTGTTTTTATTGATTGTAGCATAATGAAGATTGCGGGCGGTGAAGTAAAACCTAGTTTTTTTACGACTCTAGAGGACCCAACAAGACAAATCACAGTAGATGTAAGTATTATCACTTTACTAGTCCTTCATGAAAACTGTTCTTTTTACGTTTCATTTTAAGTCCTATTATCACTGTAAATATGATTAAACTTGTTTTTGTGTGTTGTTGTGTATATGTAGCATGTGGACGCAATGTTTCTACTGTTTGGTTTACGAAGAGAGCAAGACGCTCCGTACTTCCATAACAACCGGCTGCCAAAGGCAGTGTTTTTAGATACATCATTCTTCAGGCATTTTGCAATCCATTACGTGAAATTCAAGAAGGAGGTTGTTCGTGAACGTTTCCAGTTTGAGGATGAAATGATTGGAATTGTCAGAGGTGACATAGCTCCTAAGAAGAAATGGATAGAAGAAGTGGATGTGATCTATGGTGCGGTGGTAATACGCAGACTCAATCACTGGTTTGGTTTGGCCATCAACCTCAAGAAGCGCTCGATCACGGTATTGGAATGCAAGAATCCGGATCAGGATATTGTTTTCATTCAAAGTCATGTGCAACCCTTTGCAGGTATGATTTCTTGTTTACAATTACGTTTTTTGAAGCTCTGTTGTTTAGGAAATCCTTCCTAAATATTCAGGAATGATTCCTAAACAGTTTCCGAAATCCATATTTAGGAAGGTTTTCTATTAATTTCGGAATGGTTTCCTAAACAGTTTATAAACAAAAGTAATCACTTATTTTTGTCTTTGTGCAGAAATGTTCCCTTACCTACTTGCTTCTGTTAGTAAAGAGAAGGTTGATCTTAGACCATTCAAAGTTGAGGAGCTAGAAGGAAAATACACTCCTACAACAAAGGACATCTCTAATTGTGGTCTTTTCACAATGAAGATGATCGAATGTCACTCGATGGGGATCCAAGATATGACTAATCTTGTTGACGAAGACGCGGAAGACATGAGAACAAGATTGGCGAGTGATATTTTCGTTGCATTTTCCACTCCATAGTTCTCTAGAGAGAAAAAACAAAAACTACTACCTTTTGTTAAATTTAGGAACAAAAACAAAAACAAAGAGGAACCCTTCCTAAATTAAATTTAGGAAGCAGTTATATGTATTTAGGAAAGCCTTCAGAAATATCCAAATATTATTAAATTTCAAAAATAGATACAAATTGTTCACTCCATAATCTTAAACCCCAAACCCCCCTAAAACTATACCCTAATTTGGGAATAGTTAACCCAAACCCAAAATTTAAAATCTATTTTCTCTAAACCCCAATCACTAAAACCCCAAACCCCCTAAAACTATACCCTAATTTAGGAATAGTTAACTCAAACACAATAATTTAAAGTTTAAAATCAGATTTAGAGTTTAGGAAGGTCTTACTAAACGTAGAGGAACCCTTCCTAAATTAATATTTAGGAAGCATTTGTCAAAGTTTAGGAATGCTTCCTAAGTATTCATGAAGGTATTCCTAAATATGAAATTAGACAAAAATAGATACAAGTTCAATCCACAGTCCTAAACCTTATCCCCAAACCCCCTAAAACTATACCCTAATTTGGGAATAGTTAACCCAAACACAATAATTTAAAATTTTAAACCCCCCAAAACCCCTATAATTATACCCTAATTTGGGAATAGTTAACCCAAACACAATAATTTAAAATTTAAAATTTTTTAAAAACTTCAAACCCCTCTATAACTATACCCTAAGTTGGGAATAGTTAACCCAAACACAATAATTTAAGAGAAATTAAAATCAATTTTTGAGTTTAGGAAGGTATTACTAAACATAGAGGAACCCTTCCTAAATTAATATTTAGGAAGCATTTGTCAAAGTTTAGGAATGCTTCCTAAGTATTCCGGAAGGTATTCCTAAATTGAGCAAGAAACATACAGTTTGCAAGTATTTGAGGAGGAGACCTGATAAATTTGACAAAGATGGACACTATAATTGGTTTCACCTTAAGTTAAGTCCAGAACTGAATCAACATGAAAAATATAGTTTATAATCCATAAAAAATGTAACCATTTGTAAGTAGTAATAAAATGTCTTTCTTTTGAAATAATACAATAGAAATGAATCTCTCTTCATATCTCTCTATTGTGTGCACCTCTGCCACAAGCATACAACTTCATCATATAGGTGTTTTACAAGTTTGCTTGTTGTGTCCTTGTCCACCACATCTCCCGCATTTGTGAGCCTGTTTCTTCGAACCCGGTACGCCAAACTCACCAGCTCCCCTCTTTCTCTTCTTAGCCGGTCTGCCACTGCTTGGTTTAGTAGTAGGAAGACCACAAATGTATCCCCTTACATGTCCAGGAATCTCCCAGCTGTCGAGGTCTCCGTACGGGTGTATGCTCTCAGCGTATGCATTAACCCATGTCGCTGTCAAATATGCGTCATCGACAAGACTGTTTTCATCCATCTTCGTACGTTTACAAGCAGCAATCGCATGAACACAAGGTATCTTGTCTATGTCAAAAACGCAACAAGTACATCTCTTGTTCTTCAAGTGAACAAGAAACTTTTTCGACTCATCTTTGACCTCAAACTCGTATTCGTTAATTTGATAGACATCAAGCTTAAGCGCATCCTCAAACCTTGCTACCATCTCCTTCACGACATTTGGCGTGACCCGCTTGTTGTGTTTGGCTGCCAATACCCGACGCTCGTGAAACCAAGTTGATAATGTCAATCTAATCGTCTCAAGAAGGGAGATTATCGGCAACTCACGAGGACTCTTCAACATTGAATTCAGCGACTCTGCAATGTTTGTTGTCATCATGTTGTAACGGTTTGAGGGAGCATAACAACGTGCCCACTTCTTGAAATCAGCGTCTTCAAGATACTTGGCCAAAACCGGATTTTTACTCCGTATTATGCCGAAAATCATGTGAAACTCTTGCTGAGTATAAGCATTCGCAGCTGCTTCGACAAGTTTCACAAATTTCCCATGACGAGGTTTTATGTTGTTAATGAGATGATACCTGCAAATTCCGTGATGGGCAGAAGGATACACTTCTTTAACCGCTTTGGCAATCGATGGCGCACGATCAGAAATAAAGACAAGACCCGAAGCATCTGGAATTATACCTCGCAAGGCAAGGAAGAACCAATTCCACGACGCGTCGTTTTCAGAATCGACTATCGCAAATGCTAAAGGATACAAGTGGAAATCACCATCTTGTGCACTGGCTGCTAGTAATGTTCCTTTATATTTCGCTTTTAAAAACGTACCATCAACCGCAATCACTGGCCTCATCAAACCGAAACCCCTAATCGATTGTCCAAACGCAACAAATGCGTACTTGAATTTTCCAGCTTCGTCCTTATTAAGATAAATTTGAGTTCCTGGATTTTTCTCTTTAGTCATGTACAACCATTTAGCTAAATTGACATAGCTATCCTCAGAAGATCCTCTCATCAAAAACTCAGCGTTCTCTTTTCCTCTCCAAGCTTTCTTGTAATTGATTTGTGCGCCATATTCTCGTCTCACATGTTCTTGAATCTGTTTTGGCTTTAAACCTTCTTTCTTCTCTTGGAAATTGTTGCAAACTAGATTCCCAATTACAACCGCAGTTGCTTGCCTATGATTAGCATTCCTATGCGTCGTGTCGCACGTATGTTCGTGCACGTACTTCCGAATAACAAAACTGTCCGAATCAGCGACCCTCATTGCACGCATCCTCCAAGTACATCTAACATCAACACAACTTAACATCACTCTTGTTGTGTCTGACCAAGGAGAATAGAACTCAAATTTCCATTTTAACGCCCACTTTCTCATCGTTAGCATTAGCTCATCTTTGTTGTTGAAATACTTGTTGACATGTATATCATCAGCTCCTCTGGTTAAATACGAACACCCTACAGAGACTGGACCAGGATCTGGAGCTGGATGCACATCGTTTGGATGAGAACTCATTTCGGCCGTGGAACTGGTGGAGTCCTGCATTTCAGGAAGGAAACGTAAACATTTAGGAAGCTATTCCTAAATTTTCACTAAACACAAACACAAACAATTAAAAATCATGTAAGTTGTGTAATAGGAAAGCTCTTACATGTTGATTGGAATGCACAGTCGACACAGTTCTGCTAGAACTCCCATATATAAGGGAAGTTGATTGAGTGTTGCTTCCACCATTAGCAATATGGTCGCCAACAATCGCCACAGTAACTCCGTTACTTTTTTCACTCACCTAAACAAATAAAACATGCGAATTTAGTATTAAAACAGAGGCTAAAACAAAAGGTAGGAAAAGTTTCCGAAATCCATATTTAGGAAGGATTTCTATTCATTTTGGAATGGTTTCCTAAATAGTTAGGAAGGTTTCCTGAACAGTTTCTGAAATCCATATTTAGGAAGGATTTCTATTCATTTCGGAATGGTTTCCTAGATTGTTTATAAACCAAAAGCAGACAATGAAAATAGTTTCTAAAGCTATGTAGTTTTGGTTTTGCGACATACCGATACACACAAGCGAGTCGGTTCACTATCTTCTTGTACTTTCTTCATGAATGTTCGTAGTTGACGATCGTTTCGGATACAAACCGGTGGAGAATTCTCTAATCTCATTGTCTTTGAAAGGTCATAGGTCAACGTAATCTCTGTATCGCAAGTAAGACCAAGATCTTCAAGAACTATTCCGACTAGTTCTTTAAATGTGACACTCTCTTCGAGTTCACAAAGTGAACTTATTCTCTCTTTATCGATACAAAACTCCCATTGATGCTTCTTGTCTACTTTCCATTCACCGCAAGACGCTAAAATCTCTACCATTTCTCCACTGAAATAAAGTAAAATTGCATAAGTATTAGAGAGAAATCTCAATCGCAACAATCCCATAAAGCACAGTTCGGAAACACAGAAATCATACTCATGAAACAACACATTTCCCGTCCAAATTCGCATAAACAATGCACCTAGTGTTTCAGCTTGTAAATCAAAAACATTATAGAGTTTCAACTTGAATCTAATGCATCAAGAAGAACCAATTATACTATCAAGTGAACATTGCTATGACAATTTCCAATCCATAGGGAAACAAAGTTTAATTCTTCATCACTGCATATAATCACAGTCTAAGGTAAATTCAAAATCATTGTAATCACAGTGAAATCAAAAGATCTCCAACACGATTCTGGAAATTCAAAAAACAAAGCAAAAGATTCATCACTGCATATAATCACAGTCTAAGCTCAAGTCAAAATCATTGTAATCACAGTGAAATCAAAAGATCTCCACGATTCTGGAAATTCAAAGAACAAAGCAAAAGATTCATAACTGCATATAATCATAGTCTAAGCTCAATTCAAAATCATTGTAATCACAGTGAAATCAAAAGATCTCCAACACGATTCTGGAAATTCAAAAAACAAAGCAAAAGATGTAGAAGAAAGACATACCTAATCGATTAGAGATCCAAAATCGTGGACTTATGAAATTGATTGTGATTCGAATCGTGCTCTCAAATCTCTCCGACGAAATCAATATCCCCGACGAAATCAATCCCTCCGATCGAAATCAATTGTGCTCTCAAATCTCTCCGATCGAAATCAATCTCTCTGAAATGTCGTGAAGCCAATCGCAG
Source organism: Draba incana (assembly GCA_963576765.1). Classification (NCBI taxonomy): domain Eukaryota; kingdom Viridiplantae; phylum Streptophyta; class Magnoliopsida; order Brassicales; family Brassicaceae; genus Draba; species Draba incana. Next base: position 8,498,952 of record OY755211.1, on the reverse strand, counting down.
AGCAATTCTCTCCGATCGTCACCAAACTCTCCGGTGACTCCGCCGCCGTCGTTGTTCTCGTCGGAGAAAAGTAGGTAATTTTTTTTTTCCAATCCCGATGAAGGAGAAAACAATAAGAAAATGAATAAAAAAAAAAAAATGATTTCTCCTTCTCATTTTAAAATATGGGTACAATAGTCTTTTTACAACTATACTAATGGTATCTAAGGAACATTTTAGATTTAGTGGTATCTATGGAACCAAAACTTGTTTTTGTGGCATACAAGGGAATTTCTCAATTAATTAACTGTTTAACATATTATACATTAATAAATATAAAATCTTTAAATCTAATCAAATCAAATCAATTAAACAAGCAAGTGTATAATCCATTTAAACAGTCTATTCTGGAAAAACAAATATTAAACCGATTTTATTTTTAAATTTATAAAATTATGGTAACCAAAGAAAACAAATGCTAATAAGGTAAATAAATTCTTAAATTTTTAATATATATTTGAAATTGCTAGAAAACCCCATACAAATTTTTTATTTTATTTTTAAATAAAACCATGTCGAAGCAATCGAATCATGAGTTTTTTGTATTATTTCAAGTAATCGAAAAGTAAGTTATCAAATGGGCATCTAAGTGATTTCATTGCTATTTTATTGCCAGGCTCTATTTAGTTACTCCAAAGTAACTATATATATAGTTACTCTAAAGTAAAGTGATCATTTATTAAAACTAGCCTGATATATTTAAGAAATTTATCAGTGTTTTGTGAGGAGGAGACCAAATTTGAAAATATTTCTGTTCCATTATGAATAACTCGATTTATGAAAATCATTAGGATATACTAACCTGATGATGGGTGTAACGCTTGTGGAGTCGCAAGAGCACAATCGTTAGAGCATGAAACCAAAACAACCAATAGAAGCAAGAGTACGAGTCCCCAATTCGAAGAATCTTTATATGTCATCTCTCTTTTCTCACTTTGTTAATTCGTTTAACTTCTTGCTCGATACCCGGATTTATACTTGTCTATGCGAATAGTTTAAATTTCATATAAGGACCCAAAAATAAAGACGCGTAGCAAACGACGACTTTTTGCGGCGACTGATTAATTTAGTCAACAAGGACCAAAACAGGAAAAACTGCCATTTCAGTCCTGGACTATTTGCAAAATGCTAATTGATATCTGACCTTTAGACATCGGTTAATTTAATCCTAAACTGAACCAAAATTTAAGTATCAAACCTGATCTAACATATTGGTGCCAATTTACATCTGAACATGTTGACCGTGAGTCAACGTGAACGGAACACTGACATGGCCGACACGTCGACAAACGGCGATTGTTGCGTAGGCGGGAAAACGACCTTTTTAGACCTGAACTATTTGAAAAGTGCCGATTTATACCCTAATATGTTGACCACGAGTCAACGTCAACAAAATAATGACCTTTTTACCATTTCAACTCTTAATTCATCAATTTAATTTCAACTTTTTTCTCATATTTTTAAAAATAAAATTTCTTTTTTCAATTAAATTATGAAAATTCAATTTTAAGTAAATACAATTATTTTGAAATTAAAATTTCCTTATATTTTTTTTTGTCCCAATTCACATTCAATTACAAGAATTTGTCCCAATAGGATTTCATTAAAAAGAAACTTGTGATTATCCTTAATTTTGTTTGACATATATTAATATTTAATTTTAAAAATAATTTTAATCAAAATAAGGAAGCATATCTTGAAATATCTCATTTTTTTTTTTTTTTGTTAAAGGGTTTTCTATTGAAATTGCATAAAAAGAAAAGCCATACAAGTCCTTAATGGACTAGAATTGTTTCGGAAGCCCAATTGCCTGTTAAAGGCTTGTTTTTTAAGTGACATAAACCCAAATTGATGCCAAACACAAAGGCCCAAATTGAAAGAGGAAAGTGAAAGTTGAGATTAGGAGTTGGCGAACAGATCGGAAAACCATCGTTGAAGATCACTGAGTGAGGAACCATCGCTGCATCATCAAGGATGATAGTGATGGATTGATATCTCTGAGAGCTGAGATTTTATTTCTGATTGTTGAGTCGATAACCTGGACAATCGAATCCTCCGAACGGAATTTGTGGCGGTGAAGTCTTGTGTTCCTCTCGGCCCAAAGGTAGTAGATCATTGCTTGCCATGCCAGAAGTGTCAGTCTAGTACTATCTCTTGATCCCCTGATTGACTGCATGGTGTTGATGTTGGAGTTCCAGTCTCTTTGAGGTAGAATTTGGCAACAAAACGCAATTTTGCTCCAAATGGTCCCAGAGAATCTGCAAGTGAATAAAAGATGGTCTCTCGACTCTGGAAATTGAGAGAAGAGTAAGCAGGTAGGATCCGTTTGAAGCCCCCATCCAATGATTCTATCTTTAGTCGGGCATCGGTTACGTACGAACAACCATGTGAGAAATGAATGGCGAGGGATACCTCCTTTGTTCCAAACCGCCTTAGCCCAACTAACATGAGGTAAATGGTTATCCAATTCTCTATAAACCATTCTAGTGATATATCTATTTGCAATCTTACCATTCATTTCCCATTCGTAAAAATCCTCCTTATTCGAAAGTGAAACAGTTGTGAGGTAGGAGTGGAAGAGAACCTGATTCTCAGAGCGAGCAAGCCTTAGAAGCCATCTTCCTTGGAAATAAAGAGAACTGAGACTTGCCGTGAAGGGGATCCCCATCCTAGAGTTTTTGCGGCTTGAAAGGAAAGATGACAATTTCCCAAACGGCGTCCAGTTATCAGTCCAGAATCTGCAGAAGGTACCACTTTCCACTCAAAGTTTTATCCAGTCATACATCACATCCCTCATACGGATCAATTTGTTCCCCAACCAAGAATTATCTTTGTCTTCTTTCAATGTCCACTAGGTACTGATGTTTCCTTGAAGAACCTCATTTTTGTACCATGCCACTCAGATAGAACCAGAACGGAAAAAGAGAAGCCAAATTAACCTGAGGGAACAAGCTTTATTCCAAATCACCTGGTCCTTAATTCCTAACCCTCCTTCTTCTTTAGGTTGTGTGACTGATTTCTAAGAGACTTTTGCTGAGTGATGTCCCTCTAGGTTTCCATTCCAAAGAAATGCACTAGAGTAACTGTTGATCTTGTTAATGCAGGCCTTTGGCAACACATATGTTGAGCACCAGAAGTTGGTAATGCCGACCACCACAGTCTGAAGAAGAAGCAGCCTTCCTGCATAAGATAAATATTTGGCTGACCAAGAAGAGATCTTTCCTTTTATCTGGCTTAGGAGAGTTTCACAGTTTTGGATATAGAGCTTCTTCGTGCATAGAGGAACCCCCAAATACCGAATAGGAAGTTGTGATGGTATCAACCTCCTGAGAAGAGAGACCTGCTGGAAAGAGACATGTCTTGGGAATACTAATGGCCAGTCCTGAGAGTTCCTTGAATTGTTGAAGTACATTCATTATACCAACCACTGAACTAAGAGATCCATCTGTGAAGATTAACAGATCATCTGCAAAGCAGAGGTGAGTCAACATTGTTTTTTCGCATTTGTAGTGGTACTTAAATTGCCCTTCTCTAGCCTCCTTATTAAGAAGGATTGACACAGTTCATAGCAATGACAAATAAGTAGGAGAACAGAGGGTCTCCTTGTCTCAATCCTCTTTTTCCTTTAAAATACCCTTGAACTGTTCCATTGTAGCCAACCGTATAATTAGGAGTACTAATGCAAGCTTCAACCCATCTTATATATTGGTTCGGTAACATTAGACCCCTGAGGCAGTTAAGGATGAATCCCCACCGAACTGTGTCGAAAGCTTTAGCTATATCCACCTTGATTGTGATCCGATTAGGGCCTTTTTTCTTTTCATAACCGTTAACCAATTCAGCAGCTAAAATCGTGTTCTCTAGGAGTAGCCGATCTTTGACAAAAGCAGTTTGGTTTGGAAGAATAAGTGAAGGCAGAATAGGTTTCAACTTTTTGACCAGGATCGTAGAGATAACTTTGTATAGTATGTTGCAACAAGACACCGGCCTGTAGTGAGATATCATTGATGCAGAAGGCATTTTAGGAACAAGGGCTAGGATGGTAGCATTAGTAGCACTAGGCATGAAGCTTGAGACAAAGAACTTAGCAATAGCAATGGTGACCTCAGTGCCTACAACTTCCCAGGCAGATTTGTAGAAGCTTGAAGTTAGTCCATCCGGGCTTGGAGCTTTATTAGGATTCATTCTGAACATAATCTTTGTAATTTCTTCAAGAGTAGGGTGGATAATCATGGAGTTCTGATGATTATGTGGACATCTGAATGAGTTAAGTTGCTGAAACCATTCCACTGATATATGGAGATGAGGGAGAACCGAAGGTGCTGTTGGGAATGTCCTGAAATCATACTTGTATTCACTCCAGTGATAGTTGTATAGTCGAGATTAGACATTCATATGATACTAGGTGGTCATGACGTTTTGCTAGAAACCAATGATGATCTATGAGTTATGAACTCATTGCTAGTATTATATGATCCTACAGGGTCACACACCTAAGCAAATTGGATTCACTGTGGGAATAATCATTAATGTAATGATCTAAATTATGTGTATTTGATGCACATTATTTTCATGTTTTAAAGAGTGTGTCGATCGACACAAATGTGTAGTGTCGATCGACACGGGCCATTAACCGAAATAGTGATTTCGGTTTAACAACTTAATTGATTCTGATTCGGTTCAGGGATCAATTAGGTTTTCTCCATGGCCTATATAAAGAAGTTATGAGGCACGACCTGAGATAAAGTTTTTGACAAAACTCTATTGGCAGCCACCCTGAAACACAAAATTTCCTGAGAGATCCGATTCCAGGCACTAGCATCCCTGCGGATTCCAATTTGTGTGCGTGTGGACCATCAGTAGAGGTACAGCGATTGAAGTGCTAAAGATCTCGAATCCCTGTTATAATTCCGCTGCAAAACATCCAAGTATATTCGAGATCCGTTCTATCAGATTTTTCGTTTACAAACCCTAGATCCTAGGCTAAAGAATTGTCACTAGGTTGTTTTAATAGAGATTAAAACTGGTTAAAACCTGATGAAATTCCTACAGTGGTATCAGAGACTTAGGGTTTAACCTTGTAATCTGACTGAACAGTAATCGAATTTGATCATTTTTCTTTGCAAAATCGTTTTCTCAAAAATTGTTCAAATCGCTTGAAAAACCTAATCGTGTCGATCGACACAATGGTTGTGTCGATCAACGCGATCGTCTTTGCCTTGCGAATAGGTTAACCGGTTCAATTGGATTGAATCGGTTATCGCGCTTGGTAACAAATCAATTAGACTGGCCAATTGCGATTTGGTTGGCGTCGATCGACACAAATGTTATGCCGATCGACACCGACCGGTTATCGACCCGATTCAATTGGATTAACCGGTTATCGATCCGGTTCAATTGGATTGACCGGTTATCGCAAAATTGATTTGGTTTGGTTAGCGTCGATCGACACAAATGTTATGTCGATCGACAGAGGCCAATTATCGAACCGGTTCAATTGGATTGACCGGTTATCGATCCGGTTCAATTGGATTGACCGGTTCTCGAAAATTAAATTTGGTTTGGTCAATATCGATCGATACAAATGTTGTGTCGATCGACACTGACCGGTTATCAAAATTGGTTCTGTCAGTTATCAAAACCGGTTCAATTGGATTGATCGGTTGTTGAAGAACTGTTCCAGAAAGGTAAGTGTCGATCGACACTAATGTAGTGTCGATCGACAGCCTACAACGATTGTGGGTTAGTGAACCCAAAATCAAATAACCGAACCAGATTTAATGAAATTGGGTTCCTCAATGCATATATATGATATGTGTTAAGGATTAAAAGTACAAATTCCTCAACTAAATATCAAGTGTTCTGGATGTCTTCCCGATCTTGTCAGCTGTCAAGACTCGTTTCATTGCGTGATAGGCTTGCAGTGCAAGGTGTCTGCAGTTACATGAGTAAGGCAGTAGGTAATTGAGTTGATGGACTTGCAGTGCATGGCATCAACTATTACATGACTGAAGAGATTGGTTTACTTGAATGGGCTATCAGAAGTTCTGGGCTCAGAGACATCAGGTGGTTAGAACATAAGATGTTTTATCCACAACCAAGAGTCATATTGGATATGATTAGCAAAGTGTTGCTTACCTATATAGCTAATTGGATTAGCTATATAGCTAATCACAACAAACTTTGTTTGAGTGACAGCCAGTGGCTCGCTCGGGTTTTGGTGAAATATGGATCTTGGATCATTATGTTCATTTGAGGAAACAAAGTTTTGAATATAATGCGAGTTTTCTTAATTGTTAAGTCTTCTCTTTCATTGAACATGATAACTTACCCTCTACCTCTTTTGTTTCAGCAATGTCTAGCTCAAACAACACTTTCTCCCTGAGATCCGTCCTTGAGAAGGACAAGTTAAATGAATCTAACTTTCTCGAGTGGTATCGAAACCTGAGAATTGTTCTCAGGCAGGAGAAAAGGGACTATGTCCTTGATAAAGTTCTCCCTGAAAAGTACCGTGCCAATGCCCCGCAAACAGAGAAGAATGCTTGGAATAAGCATTCTAATGATGTGGTCGATGTGACTTGTCTGATGTTGGCGACCATGAACTCGGACTTGCAGAAGCAATATGAGAACGTGGTGTCGCCCATCGAGATGATCACTAGCCTGAAAGCGATGTTTCAGGAGCAGGCTCGAACTGAGAGATACCAGACGGTTAAATCTCTAGTTGAGTGCAAGCTACCAAAAGATGCTCCAGTAAGTCCTCACGTCATAAAGATGATGGGTTATATTGATAATCTAGGGAAACTGGACTGTCACTGCCGTCAAGCTATGATACGTTCATAATGAACTATAACATGAACAGCTTGACAAAGACGTTGACTAAGTTACATGGCATGCTCAAGACAGCTGAGCCAAACATCAAGAAGGGTACCCCAAATGTGATTATGGTACAAAGGGGCAAAAAGTTTAAGAAACCCAGCAAAGGCAAAGGGAAGGGCAGGGCCGTCCAGGTTGTGAACCAGGACAGACCTGCGCCTCCTCCTAAGCCCAAGGCTGGCCCTTCTGATGCTGATAAGTGCCATTTCTGCAATGAGCCTGAGCATTGGAAAAGAAATTGCAAGAAATTCCTGGAAGGTTTAAAGAACAAGAAGAAGACGTACGAGACGACTTCTCCAGGTATTTATGTTATTGAAGTAAATGTTACTTCTTCAGGTTCTAACTCATGGGTATTGGATACCGGCTGTGGTGCTCATATTTGTACTAATGTGCAGGCACTAAGCAACAGTAGGACGCTGGAAAAAGGACATGTGGAGCTGCGAGTCGGGAATGGAGCAAGGGTTGCTGCGTTGGTCGTGGGCACTTATCATTTGTCTTTGCCTTCGGGCTTGGTTTTAGATTTGCATAATTGCTACTATGTACCTGCAATAAGCAGAAACATCATTTCAATTTCCTGTTTGGATTTAGAAGGATTTGATTTTTCTATTAAGAATAAATGTTGTTCTTTTAATCGCGATGGTATGTTTTATGGTAGCGGCCCATTAGAGAATGGGCTTTACGTTTTAAACCAATCAATGCCCGTCTATAACATAAATACTAAGCGGTTTAAGTCAAATGACGAAAACCCAACTTTTCTCTGGGATTGTCGTTTGGGTCACATAAACGAGAAACGCATACAGAAGCTCCATAGTAATGGGCTTTTGGGCTCATTTGATTATGAATCATGCGAGAAATGTGAATCTTGTTTGATGGGCAAAATGGCAAAGGCTCCTTTCAATAAACCAAATGAACGGGCCAGTGACTTATTGGGCCTTATACATACAGATGTCTGCGGCCCGATGAGCACAAGTGCTAGAGGAAACTATCAATACTTCATTACCTTTACTGATGATTTCAGTAGGTATGACTATATCTATCTAATGAGACACAAGTCGGAATCCTTTGAAAAATTCAAGGAGTTCCAGAATGAAGTACAGAACCAACTTGGAAAAAGTATTAAAGCTCTTCGATCTGATCGTGGCGGAGAATACTTAAGTCAAGAGTTCAGTGATCATCTGAGAGAGTGTGGAATTGTTTCACAGCTCACTCCTCCTGGAACACCCTAATGGAATGGAGTTTCCGAGAGGAGGAATCGGACCCTATTAGATATGGTTCGATCAATGATGAGTCACACAGACCTTCCATTATCGTTTTGGGGATATGCTCTAGAAACGTCTGCGTTTACACTAAACAGAGTCCCATCAAAATCAGTTGCAAAGACACCATATGAGATGTGGACTGGAAATGTTCCAAGTTTGTCTTTTCTGAAAATTTGGGGTTGTGAGGCTTATGTAAAACGTTTAATATCTGATAAGATCGCACCCAAATCTGATAAGTGCTTCTTTGTTGGTTATCCTAAGGAAACCAAGGCGTACTACTTCTACAACCGTTCTGAGAACAAAGTGTTTGTTGCTCGGGACTGTACTTCCTTGAGAGAGAGTTTCTTCATAAGAAGAATAGTGGGAGTAAAGTACTACTCGAAGAAGTTCGAGAATCACAGGAGCCTGCTCAACCTAATGAGGAAGAGCAGCAGGTGGAACTACAAGGAGTTGTGGAACCTGCACCTGTGATGCCTGAAGTTCGCAGATCCAGAAGGATTCATCATGAACCCGAGAGATACTATGGATTTCTCGTGAACGATTGTCATGACCTGTTGATCATTGACAGTGACGAGCCTGCGAATTTCGAAGAAGCAATGTTGGGCCCAGACTCCGAAAAATGTCTTGGAGCCGCTAGATCCGAAATGGGATCCATGTCAGAAAACCAAGTATGGTCCTTGGTAAATTTACCCGATGGTGTAAAACCCATTGAGTATAAATGGATCTTCAAAAAGAAGATTGACGTGGATGGGAATATCCAGATATTCAAAGTTAGATTAGTGGCTAAAGGTTTTAAACAAATTCATGGTATTGACTATGATGAGACCTATGCCCTAGTCGCTATGCTTAAATCCATTCGGATACTCCTAGCAACTGCTGCTTATTATGATTATGAGATATGGCAGATGGATGTGAAGACAGCTTTCCTTAACGGAATTCTGGAAGAGGATGTGTACATGACACAACCTGAAGGTTTCACAGATCCTAAGAATGTTGGGAAAGTATGCAAGCTTCATCGATCCATTTATGGATTGAAGCAAGCATCACGGAGTTGGAATCTTCGTTTTGATGAAGCGGTCAAAAAGTTTGATTTCATCAAGAACGAAGAGGAACCATTTGTATACAAGAAGACTAGTGGGAGCGGAGTTGCAGTTCTCGTACTGTATGTAGACGACATACTTCTTCTCGGAAATGACGTTCCATTGCTTCAGTCTGTCAAGACTTGGCTTGGAAGTTGTTTTTCCATGAAAGACATGGGTGAAGCCGCGTACATTCTTGGAATAAGAATCTATGGAGATAGATTGAATAGGCTTATTGGATTGTGTCAAGATACTTATATAGATAAGGTCTTGCACAGATTCAGTATGCAGGATTCCAAGAAAGGTTTCACGCCTATGTTACATGGCGTTACTCTTAGCAAGAAGCAGTGTCCCTCGTCACAAGCTGAGCGGGAGCGAATGAATAGAATACCTTATGCTTCGGCAATAGGATCTATTATGTATGCCATGCTCTGTACTCGTCCAGATGTTGCTTGTGCCATAAGCATGACGAGTAGATACCAATCTGATACAGGTGAGTGTCACTGGACAGCAGTCAAGAATATCCTCAAGTATTTGAGAAATACTAAGGATAAGTTCTTGGTGTATGGAGGAAATGATGAGCTGGTCATAAGTGGATTCACTGATGCAAGTTTTCAGACGGACAAAGACGATTTCCGGTCTCAGTCTGGTTGTCTTTTGTCTAAATGGCGGTGCAGTCAGTTGGAAAAGTTCCAAGCAGAGCACTGTAGCTGATTCCACTACTGAGGCCGAATACATCGCTGCTTCGGAAGCAGCAAAGGAAGCTGTTTGGATCAAGAAGTTTATGTCTGAACTTGGTGTGGTTCCTAGTATCTTAGAGCCTGTAGCATTGTATTGTGATAACAATGGAGCAATTGCTCAGGCGAAGGAACCAAGATCACACCAGAAATCCAAACACAGAGAGAGGAAATATCACTTGATTCGTGATATAATTGATAGAGGAGACGTGAAGATTAGCAGAGTTCCATCGGATGAGAATGTCGCTGATCCTCTGACCAAGCCCCTCCCACGACCTAAGCATGAGAGTCATGCTGCTGCTATAGGACTTAAGGAAATTAAGATGTGATCTTGATTTTAGTGGGAGTTGTCTTATTTTAAGTTATGTTTTGATGTTCATGTAATCATACTTTGGTTATTTTAATGAAATTTGATTTCAGTATTATTTAAATGTGTTTAAATGATAGTCCCAAAATAATTTATGACATTCTATAGGTCATCAAGTTGAGGACTTGATCATGAAACCCTATGAGAAATAAATGACATAGATTATATTTGCCCATGGTCAAGGTTGTTAAAGTGGGACACTAACAACCGCGTGAGACTAGCATGTGAGGTGACTGATGACTAAGTTTCATGGAGTCATTAATAAGAGTATTAAAGTCAATCACATAGATATATGTTAGAGAACATATGATCGGACATGACCCGCTAATTAGAACTCTACAGGATAATTAAGTGTCATAAGAGGTTCTTATTACGACTATAGAGTATAGTCCTTAGACCTGAGTTCATCATGATTTCTTGCATATGAATTGGTCCGCTTTGACTTTGTCAAACGTTATCCGTAACAGGTGACTATAAAGGCATTGATTGGGCGTATCATGAAGTGTGTGAAGGAACATGGATGGAACAAGATGGGATTTTTCCCTCCTGTACAACAAGAAATAAATATCTCAGGGCCCATCGAAGATTTGATACTGAGAAATGTGTGGCCGCACTCGAACGAGCTGAATGTCAGTCGTTTGTCTTGTCAGTGTAAATCGGAGTTAGATGAACATGATATTGGTTGAATAAGGATGACACGGATCTTGCCTTATGCCATATCGAGATATAGAGACGAAGGGATTATTGGAATAGATAATTCCAGTAAAAGTGGGAGATTGTTGGGAATGTCCTGAAATCACACTTGTATTCACTCCAGTGATAGTTGTATAGTCGAGATTAGACATTCATATGATACTAGGTGGTCATGACGTTTTGCTAGAAACCAATGATGATCTATGAGTTATGAACTCATTGCTAGTATTATATGATCCTACAGGGTCACACACCTAAGAAAATTGGATTCACTTTCTGTGGGAATAATCATTAATGTAATGATCTAAATGATGTGTATTTGATGCATATTATTTTCGTGTTTTAAAGAGTGTGTCGATCGACACAAATGTGTAGTATCGATCGACACGGACCATTAACCGAAATAGTGATTTCGGTTTAGCAACTTAATTGATTCTGATTTGGTTCAGGGATCAATTAGGTTTTCTCCAGGGCCTATATAAAGAAGTTATGAGGCACGACCTGAGATAAGGTTTTTGAGAAAACTCTTTTGGCACCCACCCTCAAAAACACAGAATTTCCTGAGAGATCCGATTCCAGACACTAGCATCCCTGCGGATTCCAATTTGTGTGCGTGTGGACTATCAGTAGAGGCACAGTGATTGAAGTGCTAAAGATCTCGAATCCCTATTATAATTCCGCTGCAAAACATCCAGGTATATTCGAGATCCGTTCTATCAGATTTTTCGTTTACAAACCCTAGATCCTAGGCTAAAGAATTGTCACTAGGTTGTTTTAATAGAGATTAAAACTGGTTAAAACTTGATGAAATTCCTATAGGTGCAAGGATGGAAGAGAAGTGTGATAGACCTAGACATTTATTTGGAAACAAGCACACACGTAAGAAGAAATAAATGCGTGAAATGTTTGAAAGAAGAGTTGATCAAAGCCCAATGGAATCCGTGGGCTCACATGAAGTGGCAGAAGGTTGACTTGCAGAGAGAGAGACGTGGAGAAGAAGTTTAGACTATTTACTTATTCATGATTGCTTTGGCTAGTTTTGTTAAGTTTCCGTATTCTTATATTTTCCAATATATTATGCTTGTTTGCCAAGGTATGTTCCTATTTAAAGGAGACCTTGAGATTTAATAAAGATATCGATTAAAAGATCTAAGAAAAGAAAAAGGGAGAGTTTCGGTTTCTCGAATTACCGAAGAACAGAGATTAGTTAGTATTCTCGAATTTACTAACACTTGGTGGGAATCTATAGGGGTTTCTATCAATTGGTTACAGAGACATGACGAAGAATTCACAAGGGATGGTGACTCGAAGTAGGGCCACTACAAATCTAGGAGAGACCAACGACAACCTAGAGAGGGAAGACCTAGCGGGAGAGAAGGATGAGGAAAAATCAACCGACGGACAAACACCAACCACTGAGCCAACGATGACAGAAGTAATTCGAGCCATCGGGCTACTCACCGCCAAAATAGCCTTAATGCTGCCCAAAAACCCAGGAGAAGGTGGTACAGGAACATTAACAGGGAATAAAGAATTATTTCTTCCTGAACCAGAAGCTCAACGTCCAGACGTTGTCGAAGGGGACTTTGTCATCAAGATGGAAGAAATTTCTAGCAGGAAGGTGGAGATTTCAGGGTTCTCTGGAGATAATCCCGAAGGATGGGTCTTACAAGCTGAAAGATATTGCATGTTTTCTTTTGTATGGCAGGGGAAGCTTTGATATGGTTCCAAAGCGAGGAATCACAACAACCAATGTTATCTTGGGATGATTTCAAAGAGAGATTGTTTTTGCGTTTTGGCAGTGGTCAAAAAGGATCCGCTTACACTCGATTGATGAACTTGAAGCAAACAAGATTGGTGGTGGAGTATCGCCGATAGTTTGAAGGGATAACGGCAACGTCACAAGGATTACCGCAAGAGTTTCTAGAGGATGCATTTTTAAATGGGTTGAAACCAGAGATTGCTGAAGAAGTGAAGTTGTTTTGCTCTTCTGGTTTGTGGAAGCTGAAGGAAATGGCCCAACGGATCGAAAACAAAAATTTAGCAATACGTTCAGGCGAGAGTATACAATCACCGTTGTTCGGGCGGCAACAATCATGGATACAACCACGAGCAGACGGAGGTGAGAGCAAGGGTAACACAACTCCAACACTTGGGTCTAGCTCTAAGTACTTACTGTCTCCGGTTCGGTCTATGAGTTTCCAAGAGATACAAGAGAAGAAAACCAAAGGAATATGTTATCGATGTGATGGCAAATACCATCCGGGACACCGATGTCAAGGGAGAGAGCTGAAAATCATGTTGACAGAAGAAGCTAATGACGACAAAATCTTTGAAAGCAAAGATGGCGAAAGAGAAACAGTGGAGTTATCACTTCATTCTATTGTCGGATTCCCTTCAAAGAGGACGATGAAGATGAAAGGCTTATTGGAGAAGAATGATGTGGAGATTTTGGTGGATAGGGGTGCCACCGATAATTTTATATCAAGGCGTGTCGTGGAAGAATTGCAGATGGAGTTCGATTAAAGTCGAAGCTATGACGTTTCTGTAGGAGACGGATATATCTTGACTAGTCCAGGAAATTGTAAGGCTGTGCGTTTAGATATCCAAGGCATTCATATCATAGAAGACTTTTTAGTTTTTGAGTTGGGAGGTACAGATGTTATACTAGGATACAAATGGCTGGAAACATTAGGGAGACAAGGATCAATTGGAAGTTACACACTCTACGTTTCAAGTCGGGTGAACAGTGGGCCACCTTACATGGAGATCCGACATTACTCAAATCCCAAGTGTCTTTGAACGTGATAATGAGCACCTGGACGTGCCGCATACAGAGAATGATGAGACAATCGACAGAAGGCTACAAGCAACCCCGGTTAGCATTCAAGGAGTTCGTCGCAGAGATGGAAGCAATGAGCTGGACGTACTTGTGCAAGGGAAGGAGCTACCACCATCTGAGCAAAACTGGGAAGTGTGTGAGACAATTGCGAAACAATTTCCTGAGTTTCACCTTGAGGACAAGGTGAAAGTGTGGCAGGGGAGTATTGATAGACCTAGACATTTATTTGGAAACAAGCACACACGTAAGAAGAAACAATTGCGTGAAATGTTTGAAAGAAGAGTTGATCAAAGCCCAATGGAATTCGTGGGCTCACATGAAGTGGCAGAAGGTTGACTTGCAGAGAGAGAGACGTGGAGAAGAAGCTAGACTATTTACTTATTCATGATTGCTTTGGCTAGTTTTGTTAAGTTTCCGTATTCTTATATTTTCCAATATATTATGCTTGTTTGCCAAGGTATGTTCCTATTTAAAGGAGACCTTGAGATTTAATAAAGATATCGATTAAAAGATCTAAGAAAAGAAAAAAGGAGAGTTTCGGTTTCTCGAATTACCGAAGAACAGAGATTAGTTAGTATTCTCGAATTTACTAACACTTGGTGGGAATCTATAGGGGTTTCTATCAAAGTGTGAAACCGCCAAGGCACTCATAGCACTGGGATCTGTGATTAGAGCACCTGTATCCAGCAAGAAGGATCTTATAGCATTGTAAGATGCTCTGACTTGAGCAATTCGATGGAAGTAAGAATTATTGAAGTCTTATAGTTTTAACCAGTTGATTCTTGATTTTTGCTTGAAGTAGCTCTCCTCAATGGACCTTAAGAAGTTATATTTAATGTGAAGGTCCCTTTCTTGCTGGAACAATAACTGAGATGGGTTTTGAAGTGCTTGTACCTGCACATCAAGTAACAAAATGTTAGCATCACTCACTCTCTCTTGAATTTTTGAAAAGTTCTCTCTGTTTAGCTTTTTAAGAAATTGTTTGATCACTCTTTGCTTCCAACACAGGTTTGCCAAGTCTGAGGCAATGATTCCAGCCTGCAACCATGCGTCTTTCACCACCGGCAGAAAGTTTGGGTGTTGGATTAGGTAATTAAAGAATTTGAAGGGTCTTGTACCACTCCTGGGAAGTTGGTATGAAAGGTCAAGTAAAGAAGGGCAATGGTCCGAAAAGTTAGGGGCTAGGAATGTGTTTGTACTCTGAGGGAACATAGAAATCCAGCTGCTGTTAATCAAGACTCTATCCAGCTTCTCAGCAATAGGGTTTAAAGGCCGGTTATTTGTCCAGGTGAACTGAGGACCCTGGGCCCTGATGTCAAACATTCCCAGTTGAAGAAGGCAATCTCTAAACATGGCCATTGGACCATCAATGTAATTTGTAGAGGCAGAAGAATGCTCAGCGTAATGAAGTATTTGGTTGAAGTCTCCACCAATTACCCAAGAGTTGTGGTACAGGGAAAAAGTTTGATGGACATCTATTAGATCCACCCAAAGGTTAGTTCGTTCCATATGTGTATTTGCAGCATACACAGCAGTAACCACGAACTGAATGGAAGGTCCGATCTTTACCTCATAAGTTAAAGATTGAGAAGTTTGATGTAGTTCCCTGACAGAAGCTGGATTCTTCCAAATAACGATGATTCTCCCACTTGGACCATACTGATGGTTAGTTGTGTACTGCCAACCCGGACATATCTGAGTCATAACTCTGCTTAAGTTTGGTTCCTTGATTCGAGTCTCCAAAAGTAGGTTGGTTGCTATTCAACCATTGACAAAAAGACCTATGCTTGTCCGGGTCATTTAGGCCACAAACATTCCAAAAGAACTGCTTTATATTCATAGAGATTGTTGGAGATACACTCCATTGGCAAGGAGAGCATCTGCAGCAATATCAGCAGTTTCATTAGTAGTAACCAGAACTGATTGGGAAGATTGGGTAGAATAGGAGGAGGCAGGTGGTGGAATAGAAGGAGGCAATTGAGGGGAAGAAGGTAGAGGAATGGTAGATAGAGAAGACTTTTTTGGTGGTTTAGGTGGTTTAGGTCTGTATTTTTTGTGAGTTGAAGGAGATTGTGAAGGAGCCTCATAAGGTGGGCTATGAGGGTAAGGGTGGCCTGAGGGGGTAATAGAGGCAAGAAGGCCAACAATAAAAGATTAAGAAGAGGGTGGAGATGGTGAGTTGGAAATTGGGGAGGAGGCAGATGAGGGAGAGGGTAAAGTAGAGGCAGGATTGGGAGACAATAAAGGGTTGCTTGGGAGGGATAAAATGCCATCAATAGAGGATAAAGTGGGAGGATTTGAGGGTGTAGATTCACTGTTAGAATCCATAGCAGGAGACGGAGAAGCGATTTAAGTATCAGGATAACAGTAGTTGATGCAGGGGTAGTGGAGGGTGAGGTAAGAAGTTTGGATAGATTGGTACGACAAAGAGGGTCAGCTGGTTGGAGGGGAGGGATAGATGGAGAATCGTCCATTTGAGAAGGAGCATTCTTAGAAGGCCCACCATCAGCAGGGGTCAAGGGATCCTTAGGTTGCTTGGCATGAGGAGGTGACAGACATAGGCAGTTTCTTTCAACATGACCAAGCTCCTTGCAATGAGAACACGATGGAGGAATCCACGGGTAAGACACTTCAACCAAATTAACCTCACCATCAGATCTTCCCAATTCAATGACATCAGGAAGAGGCTTAGTTAAGTCAACCTCAACTTTAACATGGGAAAGGTGAAGGCTGGGGAGATTAATCGTGAAGTCGTCCGTTTCTTTAGGTTCCCTAATTAATCCAGCCACTAAACTTAAGCCTTCCAGTGATCTCAGATCCAGTGGAATACCACGCAGGTGAGCCCAAAGAGGAAACAAAGTCATAGCAGGAGCACATGCCGAGTGGTGAGAAGTCCATTGCGCTGTGTGGAACATGGATTCACTTATGTACCAGAACCATTTCTCTAAGATTTTGGCTCTGATATAGTCATTAGGAACTCTTACCAGCACTGAGTTGAGGAGCATGTTGGTATGAATCTCCAGTTTCTGACCCTTACCCCACGTATGGTTAAGAACACTCTGGATTTGCTTATATGGAAGAGCTTTTCCACAAAAGTAGCAGATAATGAAGTCCTTATGTAACTCTGCTCCTCTCTCAAAGACCTCATCAGGAATGAGAACATGGGGTCTTCCAGATGGAGCAATTGACATTGGAGCCAGTCTCTTGAGGGTTTTATCCGCTGTGAATCTCAGTTTTTCTGCTAAAGTATTGGGAACTGTAGCATTTTTAGGGTTTTCATGAATAGTATCTTGGTGAATAGTAGATCTGGAATTTCTTGTAGGATTTTGAAGAATTTCATGAAGTTGAGAAACGGCTGGGACATGGGAAGTAGAGGCAGCACGGTTAGTTACCATAGGAGAAGTAGATTTAGGCTTAAGGATAGTGTAGTTCTCAGGGGCAGAGTTTATTGGACTCAAAGTAGTGTTTAGAGGAGGAGTCAAGGTTGAATCTTTAAGGATTGAATCAACCATAACAACATCATCACTTGGAGAAGGTTCTTTCCCAGCTTGGACTTTCTCTGCAGGCTCACACAGAGGAGCAGTTTGCAAAGGAGAGAGCAAGACTGGAGGAGGAACAGTTGGAGAAAGGGGAGGGAAATTGGAAATAGAAAGGGGTTGGGGGTTGGGAAGGGTCTGGAGGTAAGGGAGGGGGAGCGGGACTACCACCAGCGGTGGGAGGCAGGCAGGCGGGAATCGTGACCATCAGAGAACCAGCGGTTCTGCATTGTAGTATCTCTTTACTTTGAAAAATCGGTAATTTATGGAAAATTTTACGTCATATTAGAGTTTGGATATATTCTACAATAATGAGAACATTTGAATAGCATAGACTACATATATATTCTAGACAGGGCTAATTAACAAATTCCTACGTTAATTTTAGTTTGGGGTAGCTGAAGGTTTCAACCAAGACTTTTACCACCAAATTTACATATTTTTTCATATCCATTCTTCAATGGATTCTTGTAAAATTTTCGATGTAACTAATAATTTTTCCAACAACTGCATTACATATTATATAACCCAACTCATGACAGTGAGCAATGGATAGTCCGATTTGTAGGGAGACTTTTTGTTTCATATGAGTTGTGAAAAAAAGACAATAATTAAAGTCAAAGTTCGATGTTCAATAATTCTCTGTCCGGACCAAAAGAACATTGTGCTCGTAAGGCCAAGTCTCACCCGTTTTTGAGTGTGAAGGGGGACAGTCCTATCGGACTTCAGCCAGGCTACACGTGGTACGGGGGAAAAAATGCATTCACCTGCACTCGATTGGGCAATTTTATTTTATTTTTTGAAAAATCTAGTGATTGATGAATGCTTTTACTCAAAACAATATGGGATTTGATTCCCAAAAATACGAATTATTATAGATAAAAGATGCAAACCTGCTAAAGATTTAAAATAATATAATCTGATCACGTTTTTAAGAAAAAGTGTTGTGTAAAATATTGCTAAGAAAATATTATTCATATAACATTTGCATAATTTGTTACATCTGACTATTTTAATAATTTTTTTAAAAAAACTGAGCAATGTACAACGGTAAATATTTTTGTTAAATATCATCACACATAAATATTCTTAAATCTATCCGAAAATGAGAATCCCGTGGGCAGGGCCGGCCCTAGCTAGATCAGAAGTCGTAAAGCAACCGAAACAAATGTGAGTGACTAGAAATATAAAAATCTAGAAAATAAGTGGAATATATTTTATTTCTCAAAACTAAGACTTGAACCCGAGACATTCAACGGAAGAAGAGAAAACTTTACCACCAGACTAAAAGATCACGATAATATCTCAAATTATTAACAAGTTCGCTTCTATTAATCTATAATATCCTTATCTTATTTTTTGTATGGTGTATAGACAAAAATTTACCTGTTTTTAAATGTCGTTTGCATATCACCGTGATGACAATGATATTGACGATGGCGCCAGTGACGGTGGTGATGGCTGTAAGGGCGGTGGCGGAGTTGGAAATCCAACATAATAGCCATGACTTCGTCTACTTCGCGATGGTATTACTTGTATCAATTTTTTTCTCCATCCTTTTTTATATATAATGAAACTTGGCATGATGTTAAAAAAAAAAAGAAATACTATAGCGAAATTAGCATAAAAGTAAAAGATTTTCATGATCTAGCAACCAGTGGAGATGATGTTTGTTTAAAACTGTTTAGCTGAACCAAGACTACATTATAAACTTAAATCAAAGAAAAAAAAACATTAGGGTGTATGTAATATGTGTCAATAACTAACCGGCCAATGGTAGTAACTTTTGTGAAGAAGCAAGAGCACGGTCGATGGAGCATGAGACCAATAGAACGTTATTTCTACCTAATTGCCAGTCTTCTACGAGAGCAAGAATCTGAATTCTACCATTTTACAGATATCTACCGCTCCCAAATTCTAAATTCTACAATTATACTACGTTATGCTGTGGCTGGTTTGCCGATTGTACTGCGTCTCTCTACCAATATAACTTCTATTTGCCAATTTGTAGAACATGCATTCTACCAAGTGGTTACCATTCCTATAAATGTAGGGCTAAATTTAGAAACGAATATTCACTTTTCTAAAATGTAATATTATAAATATATTTAAATTCAGTTTTTGATGTTTTTAATTTTTAATACTAATTACTGAATATTTAAAAAATTGTAATTAGTTATTGAATATTTAATTATTTTCTAATTTTAATTTTTTTGTTTCCTCAAATGAATAATTGAAAATATATTTTTTGTTTTTTGTTAAAATAATTTTTTCTGTTTTTTTTTCCTTTATTTATTTAAGAAGATGAAATTAATTTCCAAATTTTAATATCTCACAAATATTTTTTATATTAGTTTTTAAAAATATTTTTTGTAGTATATATGTTTATAATTGATTTTTGTTTTTCAAATATATTATTATCTAAGTAAACTAATTTTTTTAATAAAATTTGTATTTTAGGTTTTTTAAAATATATATATTGTTAGTAGTAAATATGTTTTTAATTAAGTTTTCATTTTCAGTTTTTATAAAATTTGTATATTAAGTTTTTAAAATATTTTTTGTATTATATATGTTTTTAATTTATTTTTCGTGTTTAAAATAAATATTGTTTAAGGAAACTGATTTTTTTTCCTTTTTTCAGATTTATAATAATTTATTTTATTTCCTTTTTTATTTTTAAATTTTTATAAGAATTAATAAATACCTTTAGTAATTATAAATCAAGGTTAAATTTTGAATTTGAAAACACAAAAACCTAATGAGACATTTCTATGAAAAATAAATCATAATGGGACATTTTGCCACTAAATATGACATAATTTAGCAAATTTTCCTTAAATAAAATAACCAGCAAATTTTTTATCAAAAGGGGGGAAGAGGTTTCCATTAAATTGGTAGCTCTGGCATTACCCACTTACATTATGTCATGTTTCCAATTACCCAAACAGTTAATGTCTAAGTTAACGAGTGCAGTAGCAAATTTTTGGTGGAGTTCTATTGGAACCACTCGCGGCTTACATTGGGTCGCATGGGACAAACTATGTCTACCTAAAGAGGAGGGTAGATTGAGGTTGCGTTCTCTTCAGATGTTTAATTCGGCATTGTTGGCAAAACAATTATGGCGATTATATATATTTCCAAATTCACTCGTCGCAAGAGTGATGAAAGGGAGATATTTCAGATATTGTCATCCCCTTATGGATAGGATACCCCCCCCCCCCCCCCCCCCCCCCCCCCCCAAATCCCCATCTTTTGGCTGGCAAAGTATTTTCTCGCAAGTGTTTGGGGTCGGGGTTTGGGATCGTAGTATGGAAATATAATTGGATACCAGATAATATGTCACCCTAATCTGATGATGAATCATTTGATTAACCCTAGCACCATGGACTGACATATGTCGATCCTCCAGGAGTTTATGGAACCCGGGGACATAAGAAGAATCTATGGGCTAGAAATTAGTCTGCATTTCGTGAAGGATCAATGGATCTGACATTTTACGAAGTCCGGAAATTACGCAGTTAAGTCAGATATCAATTCGCTAAAACAATCCAGGATCATGGGGAGTTAGCAGAGACAAGGGAACCGAGTACCACAAAGTTGACAACACATGTGTGTAGTATATTATGTTTGTCTAAAATTCAATATTTTCTGTGGCAGTTTTAATAGGATCTTTGGCAGTAAAATCACGGCTGCGGAAAAGAGGAATAATTTGATGGTGGATAATATGGCACCCTAATCTGATGGTGAATCATTTGATTAACCCTAGCATCATGGACTGGCATATGTCGATCCTCCAGGAGTTTATGGAACCCGGGTACATAAGAAGAATCTATGGGCTAGAAATTAGTCTGCGTTTCATGAAGGATCAATGGATCTGGCATTTTACGAAGTCCGGAAATTACACAGTTAAGTCGGATATCAATTCGCTAAAACAATCCAGGATCATGGGGAGTTAGCAAAGATAAGGGAACCGAGTACCACAAAGTTGACGGCACATGTGTGTAGTATATTATGTCCGTCTAAAATTCAACATTTTCTATGGCAGTTTTAATCACGGCTACGAAAAAGAGGAATAAATTGTCCAACGACATGTCCAAAATGCGGTATAGAGGAAGAGATTGTAAATCATGTGTTGTTTGAATGTCTGACAGCTTGGACCACGTGGAACTTAGCGTCTTTTACTATGGAAAAGGATCAATTTCCATATGTATCGATATTTGCAAACATGGATTATTTATTCTGGAGAAGTCTAAAATGTAGGACTTTGACTAGGGATCACGAATTATTCTTATGGATCATATCGTTTATATGGAAGTCTAGAAATAAAACAGTTTTCCAAGGGCTTAACATGGAACCGACAGACATACTCATGCAAGCGGTTATTGAGTGTAAGGTATGGAATAAAGCACAAAAGTGGACTCATTTCCCTGCGGTTAAGTTCAAATAGTGGCACCACCCTCATTGACCCTGAGTTGTAAGGTAGATGGTTCGTGGAAGGAAACGGAGCCTACATCCGGAATTGAGTGGTTTGTCATCAAGGTAACCAACAAGTCCTACTAGGAGCTAAGGGTCTTAGACACCTGCATTTGCCCCTCCACTCAGAGATGGAAGCGCTTTTATGGGCAATGAATATAATATTATAGAAAAATGCGCCTTGTCAAAATTTTGAGACGGATTGTGCCGACCTACTAAAGTTTTCTCAGTCTACGGAGGACTGGCCAGCGCTCGCTATTCTTACAAGTAGATTTGAAGCCTTGCATGCCCAATTCCCTCATTTCTCTTTATCGTTGATTCTTGCTCCTCCAATATGAAAGCCGACTCTTTAGCTCGATCAGGTCGGTTTCGATCTTTTATTTTTCTTATATAGGCAAATTGGCTCCACTTTGAATAACCAGTCGTGAGAGTTTCATATAATTAAATGTTTGGTTGTCAAAAAAATATATATATCAGACTTGTTCGATATAGTATTAGTGGTGATGATAATAATGTTTTAAAAAAGAAAAAATTAACCATTTTAAATTTTAAGTATGCTTAGACTTTCAAAATATGACGCTTTATCCAACCTAATTTATACCCATTTTGCTTCTTCTGGCATACTCTCATAACATATTTCAACATATAGGAGTTGGATATAATACTTGTAAAATATCTAATATTTAAAATCACTCATTTATTTAAAAATGAATATGAAATTTAACCTTCAATCCAATTTGAATCATTTCATAAGTTATATCGATATTTTTTTTTAATCGTCTACATTTATGAATTATTAAAAATTATGAGAACTATTACATGGAAGATTACACAATGAACAATTTTAACTTAAACATGCGGGACTACTCTGAACGGCTCTCCTTGCACCACGCTGAAAATCTCATGTAAATATTGCCTCCATTAATTTGCATTCTCTAGGGCTCGAACTCAATACATGTAGGTGTAGAAGCATTAATTAACTTTTTAGTCAAACCACTTAATTAAGGAGGCTTCCACAATTATCTCGATATTTTATATAGACAATTTTTGTAGAGGTTATTATTTAGAGTAAAAACAAAGAATTTATGTTACTTTCATTCATTTTATTATTATTTACAGTTATGCATCATTTAAAAAACTTTGCAAGAATGCTACCTTTTTATTTTTTTGGGTTTGTGTTAACTATTTTATACTTAAGGTTTAGTTTTTGGAGGTATGGTTTAGGGATTGGGTTTTGATTCTCTCGTGAAAGAGAGAGAGAAAAAAATATAATAATTTTTTTATAAAATGTGGCATGTTTGCAATAAATTTTCAATAGTGACATGTTTGAATAAAAAATATTTTCAATGATAACATTTTTTTTTTTCTCCTTTAGTGCTAGGTGTCATTATTCATTAAAATTGTGGATGTAATTGATAACCATTTGTTTTTTCAACTACATTAAATATAATAACCAGACTATAATATCATACTTGTCCGATATAGTATTAGTGGTGATGATCATTATGTTTTTTTATAAAAAAATTGATAGCTTATATACAAACAATTCCAAATATCATAAAATCATCTTGTATATATGCGTGTGGATTAAAACGACGATACAACGATGGAAGTAGAGATAACAGTTATAAGGGAGACGGTAACGACAATGATGACGACTGAACGGTCTCGGTAGCGGTTATTAAAGGAATCACCACACATTACGGAAGATTTGAGAATCACCATACATTATGGAATATTTGATTATCAAATCTCTCTATCATATCATTTTCAATTACTGTAAATATATACGTTTTTTCTTTCTTGTGTATTTGGCTCTGTATAAACGTAATACAAATACTATCAATACAAATCATCAATTCTTATTCAATCTTATGGTATCAGAGCCTTTGATCAAAATCTAAACCTCTCTTTTTCTCTCTTTTAGAGTCTCTCTTTTCTCTCTGTTTTCTTCCTCACTATGATGACTACAGAAAACGGTTCTCCTGTCTGCATCGACATAATCCCTAACCACAACTCAGGGATCCATGCTCAACATCAACACCTCCAACATCACTAAGCTTAACGCCTCCAACTACCTTATGTGGAACCGACAGGTTCACGCACTTCTCGATGGCTATGAGTTAGCCTCTTTTCTTGATGATTCTCAGGCCTCTCCACTGAAAGTGCTCACCTCTAACGGTATCGACTCACCAAATCCAGCCTACGTCTTTCACAAGCGCCAAGACAAACTCATTTTTAGTGCTCTTCTCTGAGCCATCTCGCAGTCCATTAAACCTCTTCTCTCCAAATCTACCACCTCCACCGAGATCTGGGCAACTTTAGCCTTGTGACACCCGGGTTTCAGGGCATATGTCGTATATGTGGTGAGGCTTAAAAGAATTGATTTGACTACCTATATCACCAAAGTGCACTTATCTTTTCGGTCACAGGTCTTGAGAGAACTCCAGAGTTAAGCATATTTGAGGTGAAGTAGTTTCAGGATGGGTGACAGTGAGATCAAAACACGGGAAAAGTTCGCGTGGTGATTTACAAAGTCAGTAAACATGACTTCCGAGCCTCCCAGACTAACGCACTGACCGTCGGTAATAGAGGGTCCACTAGCCTATGAGTGGACGGGGGCCCATGGGAGGGGTGGTCAGGGCATTACAAGTGGTATCAGAGCGAACCCTGACATCTGTGAAGAGTCATATTGTCAGGGTAACGATCTTGGTATACGCAACGAGGACGTTGCATTCTGTTAATGGAGGTGATTGTGACACCCCAGTTTCAGAGCATATATGGTATATGCGGTATATGCGGAGGGATTTAAAAGAATTGATTTGGCTACATATATCACCAAAGTGCACTTATCTTTATGGTCACAAGTCTTGAGAGAACTCCAGGGTTAAGCATACTTGAGCTGGAGTAGTTTCAGGATGGGTGACCTACTGGGAAGTCATTTCCAGTATCGTGTGAGTGAGGTCAAAATATGAGGAAAGATCGCGTGGTGATTTGCAGGATAAGTAAACATGACTTCCGAGCCTCTCCGACTAATGCACTGGCCGTTAGACATGGTGGGCCCACAGGCCTGTGAGTGGACAATGGCCCATGAGAGGGGCGGTCGGGCGTTACAAACCTCGACCTATGCTAAGCTAAGTCGAGGTCATGTGAAACAAGTGCAACACCAACTCTAACACTGGAAAAAGGGTATTAAGACCATTGCCGAGTATCTTCAGGGTATCATAACTCGAGTGGATCAACATGCCTTACTAGGTAAGGAAATTGATCTTGAAGACCAGATTGATAAGGCACTTGAAGGCTTACTTGATGACTACAAGCAGATTGTTGATCAGATCGAAAACAGAGATACTCCACCAACTTTCATAGAACTTTATGAGAAGCTCTTAAATCATAAAGCTAAGCTTCTTGCTATACAATCACCTCAACCATATCCACTGACTGCAAATGTTGCCACAAACGGGTATACCCGTTTGTGGCAACGTACTGTTCGTAACAGAAACACAATCCACGAAATTCGTAGTTGCAATCAGTGCAATCCTCCAACAATTCTGCATATCGAGCACCTCGACCCTACCTTGGTCGCTGTCAGATTTGCGGTATCTAGGGTCATAGTGCTAGAAGATGCAATCAACTTGCTCGACAAACTGGAATTTTGCCAACACCTAAGAGCTGACAGCCACGAGCACATTTTGCTGAAGCTTCTCAATCTCTAAATCCATGGCTTTTGGACTCCGGAGCGACACACCATATTGCATCAGATCTTGCAAACTTATCACTCTATCAGCCATATAAAGGAGGTGAAGAAGTCGTTGTGGGAAATGGTAATGCTCTACCAATAACACACACCGGTTCCTCCTATCGGCCTGTGCATCTTAATAATATTCTTTATGTACTTGCTATACATAAGAATCTTATATCAGTTTTCAAACTATGCAACGCTAATCAAGTGTCGGTGCAATTTTTTCCCTCATGCTTTCAGATGAAGGATCTCAGAACGGGGGTCCTATTACTCCAAGGCAATACCAAGAATGAGCTCTATGAGTGGCCTCTCTCAATGTCCTTCGCCTCAACCTTCCTCACCGCCACCAATAATCTCAAAACAACCATCTTCGATTGGCATTCAAGACTAGGCCATCCATCTCTACCTATTCTGAAAACAATAATATCAAAATTTTCTTTACCGCTTTCAAATTCTCTGTCCCAAACACTCTCTTAACACATTACGGAAGATTCGAGAATCACCATACATTACGGAAGATTTGATTCTCAAATCTCTCTATCATATCATTTTCAATTACTGTAAATATATACGTTTTCCTTTCTTGTGTATTTGGCTCTGTATAAATGTAATACACATAATATCAATACAAATCATCAATTCTTATTCAATCATAGCGGTAAGAAGATAGGACTTCGTGGACGTTTTTTCTCTCATACCCATAATCTCATCATCTTGAGTCTTCACACTCATTCTCTCGTTCTCCCACAGTGGCAATATGAAGAACAGTTTTGTTAATACGCCACATCGATATCCATTAGTTATCTCTATATTTTTGTTCTTCATAGCTATATTCTTAATTATAATTTTTATTTTTGTTATTAACCAAATAAACCCTTATTAAAAACATAAATTCCACAACAACAACAACAACAAAAAAAACAATATTACACAACAACTTTATACATATGTTGTGACTTTAGAAATCGTTACTACTTGAAATCACATAAAATACAAATTACATTCACATATATTTATGATTAATTAAGTATTAGAGAAGTTTCAGGTTTGTTACTCGCCAAAAACTAAGGAGATGAGGAATGTTGATGAATATGACCACCACCATGTCCACTGTTTGACGGTCCTGTATATATATTTCCATTTGGCCTATATATACTCATCAGTCTCCTCCCTACCAAATAAAATTTATACATTAATATATATATATATATAGTTCCAAAAATATATGTATAGGTAATTATGTAAAGTTGAAAAATACAAAATATCGATATAGTTTAGTAGTCTACAAGATAAATAATACAAAGGAAAAGTGAATATGAGTAACGTATACATACCATGACCACCACCTCGACCACTTCTTGATGGTGGTGTTCCTATATCACCATTGTGCTTAAAATACGACATGATTCTCCTCCCTTTATTTTCACAGATATTTATTCTTTGTAAGTAACAAAAAATATTAGCTAGTACTATATACCCATGTATTATATCCAACTACTTTTCTATCAACAACATGTATTATGATTTTAATCGGGATGGTGACTCATTAACGACACTAACACAAACCAATATAGATATTCCAATCATACTAAATTTAGATAACTAAAAAAAGAGTATATTGGATTTGTGTGTATTATGGTTGCGATATGATTCCCTTAATAAACATGGACAAACGTATATATGTATTTTTGTGTGTGTTGAAACACTAACCAGTTAAAGACAGTTGTTCATGGTCAGAAGGCAAAGCAGATTCGGTATGGTGAAAGAGGATGCTAAGAAGAAGAAGAAGAAGAAGAAGTCTGAGCACATGACCAAGTTTTAAAGAACCATTCCTTTCCATCTCTCTCTCACCCAAGTCTCAATGTGTTCTCTCTTTCTTGTGAAAGAGGGGATATTATTACAAGACAAAAAGACATTTAAAAACCCTCAAAAAGGAAAAGGAGAAATGAAACAAATTGTCTGCCATTCATTTTCAATAATTGACCCCCTTGTTTATTTTATTAATATTTCTTTGTTAAAAGTTTCTTTACTGAAATTGGAGAAAGACATGTACATACAATATCGTAGAGCCCACATCACAAGCCCATTAATCCCTAACCAAATACAATAAACTAAATCACAGCTTATGTCATTCTCCACTCCAATGTGAATTCATTCGTATGCTAACAGTGTTCTTATCATATAAGAATAGAATTAATTAGAAAACTAATTTGAAATGCAGAGATAATTAGAACAAGGGAGGATCTGTTAGAACATGTACAGAATAAATTGGTGAATATTGATGTGACAAATGGAATTGAGGAATATATATATTTGGTAAATTTTATAACAGCAAACACGTGAAGTTTGAAGATATTTTTCAAAGATTTATTCATTTCATTTTGAATACGGTATGTTAAGTATTGAAAAAAGCCATTATGATATTTTAAGTAAACATGCATGTGTAGCTTATCAATGGCTACATATATCACACCATCATCCATTCACTTTAAAAAACTGTTGTTTTCTTAGCATGGTGATGGTGCTGGCCGTGAAGATCGTCGCAACGATGACAACAACGAAGGTGATGATAGATTCCGAGTGTTTCATCTTTTGATGCTCTTGAATAAAGCAAAGTTAGAGTATTATTTAACGTCATTCTTTCTAGAAAAACAAGATAATAACATTTTTTATGAAACAATAGGAATTTATCAAAATAGTTAAAATCAATTTCAGTCTATTTGTTGTCAGCCAAACTTGACAATAATTTAGTAACTGAAATTCATCTATTCCTTCCATGAATTTCAATTTAAAATTGGTTTTGATATTTTTTTCCACGAATAAGAAACTATAATAATACATACAATGATGTATCTACAAAAACATGTGACTCTTAAAATTATGTTCTATGAACTACAAGTATTTGTACCAAAAAGTTTTATAGAAATTTCCAAACGACATTTATTTTAAAGCATAAAAACTCTTCTTAAAAGACGTTACATTGAGACGAATAAAGTATTTAGAAAAAAAATATTTTGATTTTGATTTTTTTTGGTCTAAGTAAATATCACATCATCATCCATTCATTTCAAACTGTTGTTTTCTTAGCATGGTGATGGTTTCTTTTTTGTTTGCTAAGCATTATAGCATGGTGATGGTGCCAGAAGTTTAGATCGTCGCAACGATGACAGCAACAAAGGTGATGATAATGGAGCGGATGACGGCGAGATATAGGTACCATCCCGGGGAGATTCTGATGGATATACAATGATCATCTTTCGCCTCCATTCTATAAAAACATTTAAAAAAAAAAAAAACAAGAATTATATTTTTTAAAAATGTAGAAAGATTAAAATTACTAAAAACAAGGGTACCTTGCCAATCTGTTTTAACTAAACCAAACTAACCTTAAATAAAATCGATTTATGAACAAACTAAAATCTTAACGAAGCAAAAGTTTGGATACAGCGCCCTGAGCACTATTTTGATATTTCATGATCAAGCTTTTTAAACGTAATTCAATATAACATTGGTGAAAACGTAAAAAAAATGGAAAAATGGTTATTGAAACTAGGGTAGTTCGAATTGTATTTTTTTGGAGGACCAAAATTGCACACATGACATATTGTTGTCATAAACTTGCAATTCGATAAATGAAAAACTATTTCGATATTGTGACCAAAAAAAAAAAAAAAAAAACTATTTCGATACTTGTCAAGCACTAACCAGTAAATTGTAGTAACTCTTGTGGGGAAGCAAAAGCAATGTTCATAGAACATAGGACCAAAATAACGAATAGAAGCAAGAAGACAACTACATTTGAAAAACTCTGTTTTGTCATCTCTGTTTTCTTAGTATGCTCAATCTCTCTGATCCAATACTCTTACTTATGTCTTCATGTTAATGGTTAAAGCTCTACGAAAAGACAAAAAACGAAGACTAGTGATTATTGTTGCAACCCATTTTTTTTTCAGCCCCTCATTTTATTAGTTGGACTTGAAGTCTTAAACAAAACATTTGTTGCATTTTTAATTACTTTTGGATTAAAACCCACGAATACATATATCATTATAGAATTTGACAAAGTCCTAACGGGATACTCGGTTTTACGGATGAGATTCGACCCAAAATTGATGAAAAATCCACGGCGAAATTTTCAACACGGTTATCAAAATTTAAAATCAAGTGTCACTATATTGAAAGTTCAATAGCATTCCAATTTGTCATATTACTACGCGGATAAACTATTAACAGTTTTGTTTTTAATTTTACTGTTTAAGAATGTGAAAATATGTATTGATTTTGATTATTATAGTATATGTTGTTGATCATGCATGTTTCTATCTTTAAATATGAATTTTCAGAAGTTTAATTTTACCATTTATTATTTCACATAAGTAAACATGTATTCAAACTGAAATATATTATTCCTAATTTAATACATTGGGGTGTAAAATCTATTATATATAAGTCAAAAATTATATGTGAACGTATTTGTAATAAAAACCGAATTGGAGTTAAAAATATTATAAGAATTGACATCTTAACATCTTCTGTTTTCATATTTTATTTTTTTAATTTTATTTTTTCTCATTGATAATTTGTAATAAAAATTGAATTCGACATCGAAATATTAAAATATCAATACGACCAAATATTCTTAAACAAAGAAAATTAATAATTTTTTTTATACAACATAAATTTAGTAGTACTTTACCTTTTCTTCTTTTTTCCAAATGTTTTTTTTTATCTTTAATAAAAATGTAATCCGAAAATCTATATTTAGTTTTGAGAGTATGCATAAGTTAGCATATATGTAGTAACTTATTTTTTTCTTTCACTTGATAGTGTAATAGTTTCCATGTTTTCTAATTTTTTCAACCAATAAATTTAAAAGTAACTACAATGTTAATGGGTAAATTGCCAAAAAGATATATATATAAAAATAATATAGATAAGTGACCATAAGGATCCATGTTATATTGATATTGGTACAAATCCCTTATACATTATTAGAGAGGTGATTTCATCTAAAATGTGACATGGCATCCCATCAAATATGACATGACATCACTTCAAATGTGACATGACAATAATGATAAATGTGTCAATTAACAAATCTATTTAAATAGTGGGCTAATCCAATTAGGTACATGCATTTCCACCAAATGAATAGTAATTCTTAACACCAAATGAATAGTAATTCTTAACAGGAACATTCTTTAAAATATAATAACATTTTACATTTTGTTTTTCAAAGTTACCACAAAGGTCCTTAAATTCAAATACACCGAAAATATTGGGTTTCTAAAATTTTAGAAAAGGATCCAAAATGATTTCATAAACCTTAACTAATTTTTCAGGAACTCTTCTTAAGCATAAGTAGTTATGAAACCAACACTTATTTAGTTGATTTCTGGGATATATATGTTTATATTTTCATAAACAGTTAAAATACCCATTTCTGAAAACACACTTGCTAAATTGAATGGAAGTCTAGAAATTTTGCTGCACGTAGAGGAAACTCTATGGTAATTGTATAATGTATACATATGTTCTTCTAATTTTAAAGCGTTTGATTTTCTTACTGATGACCAGTCTTATCAAGCAGCTTAAGTTTCAACAGATTTATAAAGAGATAACAACAACAAAAATGAAAAACAAAGGTAGCTGCTTTTTGTTCTTTCTTCATATATCATCATCATGTCCCTTGGCAAACTTGAATAAAATGTATCAGATTCGTCGCAATGAAGCCAACCTCTTCTCAAGCTCATCCACTTCACTTGTATCAGAGCTGCAAATTACATTGACAATCAATTTTCTTTCCTTTTACTGCAGTTTTCAAAAACATACTTATATATGTGAATATGAGATCACTACTTGTTTGTTGCAGTGGAAACGGGCGGTGCTGCGGTTTTGGTAGCAATCCGACCTTTCGGAGCTGAAGATAACTGTTCGTAACAAATGAAAGGGAGACAGATTTTAGTTTTGACTAACCCGAGAAGCGAAAATAATGACTTTGCCTCAGCAGAGAGAGAATCTGACCTGAGATGCAACGCCAACACCAATCTCATCAAGAACTTGGTTAGTGAGATCTTCGGTTTCTTCTTCAGCCTCATCTTTGTCAAGTGTTTCATCTATTGCATCTGACATCATCTCTATCTGCAAAATACAACAACAAATAATCTCTTAAAGCTCTTAAATTATTAGATAACTTAAGCTCTTAAAGATTAAGAGATGTATCGTTTACTGTCATGTCTAGCTGTGCCGACTGCTTCTGGAAATCCTTAATGACTTTGGCTTGTTTCGTGGGTTCCATTTGCTGAAAAGTTTGCAAAAAACGTAAAATACAAAGTCACGAGTCTGGTTTCTATAGATTCATTATGCACTGAACATTGAAACAAACTAAACATTACCTTGTTCATAGCAACCATAGCTTTAGTTGCACCTTTCATGCCATATGATATTGAAGTGCTTGCATACAGAGCCTATCCAAACAGAAATAAAAGAAAACATTGGTTTAGTAATAACACCGCGAGCTATTAGTTTGGCTGATGTTGAATTAAGGGAAGTAAACCTGTGTATGAGTAGTTACGCCCCTAATTTGAGCACGGCTTCCTTGTAAGTTGGTAATCTGTTGTTGCCTAAGTCGAACAAGTTGATGAGCTAATATCTTTGTGGCTGCCTATGAAAAAGCAATCAACAGTTTCTTAGATGAAATCGGAAGAGAATATAACGGTTTCCGCAAGGATGAAATGAATACTTACATGGAGGCTTCTCGGTAATTGTTACACCACCGATTGGAGTGAGCTTCTTTCTTTGATTCAGGATGGAGCTTTTAGTCATATCCGAATGTTCATAATTCGATACACGTTCCAAGCAGCTCTATACAATCTATGGTGTGAGCGAAATCGACGAAGACACGGGGGACAGCCGTTAACATTGAATCAGCTCGCAAAAATGGTGGACAAAGCAATTCGGAACCGTCTAAGCATTCTGAGAAAGATGGGGGATCCAAGCTATAGTGAAGGACTCGTGGAATGGTTCGGGACTAGAACAACTACGTAGAAGAAGCAAATGAAGGAAATACTCCCAACACAAATTTAAACTGTCAAACATAAGAAGCATTCATTGTAACAAATGATTTTTTTTAGTGGAATAAATTTAACATTCTTTCAAAAAAAAAAAAAAAAAAGAAATGAATACTTGCCTCATTTCCAGTCTTAGCTGTTCTCTTGATTTCTGCAACTAGTCTCTTCTCCTGATTGCGAACCTGTGTATGTAAACTTTACCTCTAGTTGAAGAGATGAAATCTCGGTTCGACACCTGCACTGGCATATCAAAAATGAAAATAAAGGGTAAATAATGATGTTGAACTAGTATTACTCTCATTAAAAAGACAATGTATTTGTCACTTTACCTAATACTTTTCTTCAAATTGGGGACCTATCTTTTTACAATTTTACGAGGGCTCTAGGCCAAGGCCTAAAAAGAACTATACAGTCACGGTTTTGTGTATTATGTTGGACTTGAATACATATATGGCTTAATTAGTAACAAAACATTACTACAAACCACTAAACAATAAGCTATATATCATGGTCACATATACTAAGGGCATGTACATTGCACACCCCAAAGGGTCTAAAAGTAATATAAAATTATTAAAACACACACTCTCTCTTACTTTTACTCAATTTTATACCTTTTTCATCTTTTTACTCAATTTTTATTAATTTTATATTTAAACACACTCTTTTACTTTTAAACACACTCTCCAAAAGATCCAATTTAACACACTCTCTCTTCCTTTTAAACACTCTCTACTCTCTTTACTCAAATTTTATTAATTTTATATTTCAATATACCCTACAAAAACACTTTCTTAATACTCTCTTTCTTCCTTTTACAACTATTTTAATAATTTTATATTATAAGAACATCCACTTTAGAACCTTTGAGGTTACCAATGTAAATGCTCTAATAAGCTTTCGGTAAACAAACCCCAATGATATGCTCATTAAAAACAAACAAAAAAAGAGAGTTTTTGATGTCCTTGCAAGACTTTTCTTGTTCGCCATTCACAACCAACTCATACTCACCTTTCTCCTCTTCTAAAAAAATCCCTTCTCTCTTCATGTGAATAAGGCATGCTTGAACATTTCTTTTTTAATGTACTCATCGTAATATCAAGCCATGTAAAAATAGAGAAGTTAATCACAACTCGAAAGAATTATCTCTAAAATATAGTAAATCAAACCTAAACAAATAAAAATGAAAACGTTAATTTATATCTCACCCTCGTACAGTGAAAGTGTCAGAGTTTCTGATTAACTGCTTTCGACATCATTAAATTAAACAAAATTGTCAACTACTCAAATTATGAGATATTACATGGCTATGATTCTCTATAATCTCATAGAAGCTTGTAACTCTTTATTCTCTTCAAATCATGGATGTGATTGTTGCATCAGTCATGTTGGTAATGGTGGTGGTGGCGGCGGTCACATCGACAATGACGATGGTGGTGGCGGTGACATCGATGTAAACGGAGGTTAGTATGATAAAGCCCAAACCTAAAAATCCCCCAAGGATCCGAAGGTAAGGAGATCCCAGGACTAGAATATGATCAAGATAAGAAGGATCACCTTGAAGCTCAACGGATCTATGGTGAAATGATGAATACGGTGATGACGATGAGTGGAGAGAGAGAGAGAGACAAGGATAAAGATAGGAAGGAATATTATTCTGATTGTTACATAATGTTTTCAAGGACAAACCGAAATAAAATACAAACCGGTACAAAACCAACTGAAAATGTAATTAACCAAACTGATAGTAATTATTAATAAACCGGATACTTGATCCTATCACATTCGACAATGACGACGATGGTGGTGGCAATGGCAGACGATAAACCCCACCTCCACCTCTTCGATTGCATCAACCTCCTGTATATCCTCCTCCACCATGTTCACCTCCACGTCCTCGAGCTCTTACACCTCCTGGATATCCATTATCCAGGAGGTGGATATCCTCTACCATATCCACCTCCTCGATATCTTCCACCATATCCACCTCCTCAATATCTACCTGGACCACCTCCTCTACCAATATGACCATGTGAACTATATGATGACCCAACTCCAATCATTTCTCTTCTTAATCCTATTATAAAAAGTGTTTCTTATAGACAATGTCTAACTTATTATATAGAAATTAATATAAAGTCTATAAATCTAATCAAATTTATTTAGAAATACAAGTGTAGAATCTATTTAAACAGTATATATATTTGCGAAATAGAAAATTTTGGAGTAATAATTTATTAAAACTAGCATGATATACTTACGAAATCTATCCGTATTTTGGGAGAAGACCAAATTTGAACATAATTTATCATTATTTTTTTGTTATTCGATTTATGAAAACCGTTAGGATATAAGACTAACCTGATGATCGGTGTAACTTTTGTGGAGACGCAAGAGCACAATAGCATGAGACCAAAACAACCAATAGAAGCAAGAATACAAGTCCCACATTCGAAGGACCATTTTTTGTCATTTCTCTTTCTCAATTTGCTAAACTTCTTGCCTCAGACTCTTATTTATACCCAAAAAAGGACACATAGCAAAAGATGATTTTTTCGGCGACTTATAAATTTAGTCAACAAGACCAAAACAAGTCCTTTTTATATATTTTCGAAATTCGAACTTGAATCTTAATTTTTGTGGATCCATATTAATCTAGTGATTATTGTTGCAACCCATTTCTTTTTCAGCCACTCGTTTTATTATTTGGACTTGAAGTCTTAAACAAAACATTTATTGCATTTTCAATTACTTTCGGAATGAAACCCACGAATACATATCTGTATAATTATAGAATTTGACAAAGTCCTAACGGGAAACTCGGTTTTACGGATGAGATTCGACCCAAAATTTATGAAAAATCCACGGCGAAAATTCAACACGGTTATTATAATAATATACAGAGTCTATCTGAATAATATACATCAAGACCTTCCGAAAGACTTAATCCAAGACGAATGACGTATGCTATGACATCATCAAAGTGTCGGCACCATAGGAATGCGACACGTGGCAACGCATAACTAATCAAACTGTCGGCACCATAAGGATACGACACGTAGCACACGCAACAAAATCTCCTTTACTCTATAAATACCCAATTTGGGCATCAGAAGGAGGACACATGCATTTTTCCGCACAACTCTCTCACCTCTCTCTAAAAACTCTCAAATCCTTTTGTAATCGTTTCAAGTTTTAAGTTTTTTAATTTCAAAACTTTTGTAATCTTACAAGTATCAATAAAAGTTCAAATTTTTAATCATCAACCGTGCAAAGTATTTTTGATTTTATAAAAATAAATAAAATAAGTTACTGTAGAAGTTACTGTAGCAAAGTCACTGTAGCAAGTGAATAATGGTATCAGTAAGCTAAAATCCTTTTATAAAACAGACGCAAAATTTTGCCTATTTTTCTAAAAAAGATTTTCATGAAGTTTTCCAAGTTTTATTCTAAAGATTGAACTTTTCACGAATAAGACCTTACATCTTGAAGACGTTGAGCCTCATGGTGTTCCAGGCAGCAAGCCCTACAAGAAGGCAGTAAGACCGTTGGTAAACCAGCAGTCGCGTCCTAAAAGAACTGGTAAGACTCTATCTGAAAATGGGTTTAATTTAGAATAAAATCATGGCAGCTTCTATTAGAAAGTTTTTTAAAAATAATCATGCCTCTACTTCCTCATCCCGTGCACCAATTAATTCAAGAGAAATTATGACAAAAATAACATCATTTGACCAAGATATTTCAAAAAATCATTTACCTAGCATAGATACACCCAGTATATATCAAATTGTAAAATTTGAATTCAGAACCGGATATTCAATAAAAGATCATGAAGAAAGCTTATCTTTAAAAGATGAATTCGAAGAGATACAATTATTATCAAAAATAGCCTTAAACTATTATAAGCAAAGATATAATTATATCCATTTTGGACTCGTTCAAATAGCTATTAAACCCTTAACCAGAATTGGTATTGATTCCCCAATACTAATGCTACTAAGGGACAAAACCCTATTAAAATTTGAAGATTCGCTTCTCAGAGCAGTTCAGTCTAACTTATGTAATGGGGCAGTTTATTTCAATTGTGCTCCTAATTACCAAGTAAGCCTAAATGATCCAACAATACTAGACACTTTAGTGTTAAATGTTCATCTTCCAGAAATCAAATTCCATCCGGACCGACATGGATATTTATTACTCTATAAAATCTATTTTAAGTTATCAACCTCTGAATTTAATCCAAGATGTCTACTACAAGACAATAAAGGAGAAACTACAATATTAGCAGTTCATAGTAATGACACTCCAACAGCTACATATACACCTAAGCAATTAAACTGGAATGAAATAACCATTCCGTATCAATGGAAAATCGATATTACTCAACCACCGAGAAATATTGAACAAAAAAAATATCTCACAAATAATAGAGCAAAGAGATGGTAAAATATTATTAAAATTCAGATCCTACAGGGAGCCACCTCCACCAAGGATCAGCAAATAATAAATCTAGACATACGCATCCAGATTTATTATTTGAGGAAGACCATAAATATTCTCATAACGTATATACTGGAAACGGTATACACGAATGGAATATTGATGGACGATTTGAATATGAAGTAATGAAATTATTACAAGAAATGGGTATGGCAGCCCTAGCTTATAAAGCAACTAATGATGATTTTAATGAAAAACAAGTATGCGTTATGTTAATAACCGGATTTACCGGAGCATTAAAATATTGGTGGGATAACTCTTTAGATAGACATATTCAAGATTCAATCATAAATCATGTTGAAACCATAAGAACGGTAGACCCAAAAGGTTTCACAGTAGAAATTGAAAAGGAAAATGGTGTAGAGGTATTAATCCACACCATAACAATGCATTTTCTAGGAAATCCTGCAGAAGAATTAGAAAGTAAAAAAATTATATTAACAAACCTAAGATGCCCAACCTTAGGAGATTTTAAATGGTATAAAGATGTTTTTGTAGCAAACATATTTCAATGAACAAATTGTAATCAATCTTTCTGGAAAGAACGGTTTATCTCAGGATTACCAACTTTTTTAGCAGAAAAAATAACCAATAAATTAAAAGAATTAGCGGGTGGACAACCTATACCTTGGCAAAACGTAACTTATGGTCAATTATTTGCATTTATTAAAAAGGAAGGATTGTCCATATGTCAAGAACAAAAAGATAAAAAAAACATAACGATAAATTCAAATTTAAAATATCCATGGGTTCATTATGCGAACAATATGGTTATGAAAAATTTAATCCACCATCTAGGATCAAAAGAATAAAATATAGACAAAGAAAATCTAATAACCTTAAATATCATCAAAGAAACGAAAATTATAATAAAAACTGAATCATCAATATTATTCAAAAAATCAAAAATACTCTGTGGGGGTCGAAACCAACACAATTGAATTTGTAAGAGTTCGTGAGGGAATTCAGAGATTTCTATGGTAAACTAGGGATTGCAAAGGATTTGAGAAAGAGATGTTGTTTATTGCTCTGAAAAGTTGAGTACAAGTTTTTCTGTCAAAGAATTCGGATCCCCTTAGGGTTTGTACAAGAGAGATATTTATAACTTTTTCTACGGCTGCATCTCCCAATCTTCTGCGGAGTCGGTCACATCATAATGGGCTTCGCGTCCGGACCGGGCTGTCATCACGCTATTGGGCTGTCGACTCTTGAATAGAAGCTGTGAATGAGGTTTGAAGTGAGCACGTGATCGATCCATCGACCGCGACCCCGGGATCGGCCCATGGCGTGCCGACGGTCGGATCATGAGCGAGCGCACGATCGGACCATGAGGCGATCGTGCGGTCGGCCCATGCAGCGAGCGCACGGTCGCGCCACAGCGAGTGCTCGGTCACGATCAAGACGAGTGCACGGTCGGCCTTGAGGCGAGTGCTCGGTCGGCCTTGAGGCAAGTGTTCAGTCGGCCTTGAGGCGAGTGCACAGTCGGCCTCGCCTAGACCCAGTCCTGTCCCGCTTCGATTAAGTTCCATTTCCATATGCTCCGCTCCGCAGGAAGATTCAGGCTCCGTCAGGCCTCCTTTGTTCAGAGTCTGGAGGGCCACTTCTTTAATTGGCTTGCCTTTAAATGTTAATGCTGAGGGGGTGAAAACCGACCCCAACAGTTAGCCCCCCAGCTCGGTAGTGTTAGAGCTAATAATGGTACCGATTTAAAAGATGTGTCGAATATCAGCGTTAACGTTTGAAGTCAAAGCACTTGCCTATCTTCAGTAGTAGAGAGTGACTTTTTCGCGAGAGGTTTTAAGACTCTGTAAACGTTATGAAGATTTTAAGACTTCACGCTTCCTTTGCTGAAGCTGCTGCATTTTCTGCAAAAAGATTTTTTTTTACTTGAAGGTCTTAAGACTTCGTATTTCCTATGGAGATTTTAAGACTCCGTTTTTTCCTATGGAGATTTTAAGACTCCGTGTTGCGATTGTCAATGTCAACAGCGTTTTCAGGAGATAGCAAGACGATTCTTGGAGGGAAGAGTGTTGTGTTATGTTTTTGAACGGAGGCGGGACCCGTGTGGTGAGAGAAAGAAGAGATAAGGTTTTAATCTTATCCACCCATCTCCTTCCTTCTTTCCCAAAAATTTTTTTTTCTTTCTTCTTCTTCTTCTTCCCCTTCTTCTTGCCGCCGATCACGAGCCCCCCTTACCGCCGACCGCCACTCACGTCGTTGCCGACCTTGGGCTCGGGTTTTCATCACTCTTCTTTGGTGAGTTCTCTTATTACTTTCTCAAGCTCTTGATTCCATAGCTTCTTTGAAAGTTCAAGTTCATAGGTCCAAACTTTCTCATAGAGAATCAAGCTTTGCTATGTTGGATTGATGATTTGCTTAGGGGAATCCTTGAATCTTTGATTGCTATTGATTGTTGATGGAATCTAAGCTTGGACTTGCATAGTCTTTTGGAGATTCCCCCTTGAAGCTAGTTTAGAGATGGAACTTATGCTTGAGATGTGCTCATGATGAAAAAGTACCAAGAATCCTCTTTTTGATCTTGTTATTGGGTTTTCGTAGATCTTGAAAGTGTTATGGATAAGACGAAGCTTGGTTTGGTCAATTATGGTGAACCGGAGGAGGCGTCGCGTCGAACCGAGGATGTAACCAAACACGCGGTCGGCCCGAGTTCGATCGAACATGCGATCGGCGACCGCTCGGTCGCGACCTTGAGCGAAGGTGCGGTCGGGCCGAGCTCGACCGAGTACGCGATCGGCGATCGCTCGGTCACGGCTCCGTGCGACCACGCGGTCGCAACTCCGAGCACGAGCGATCACGTGGTCGCGACCGAGAGTGCGAGCGACCGTGTGACCGTGGTTCCGATTGCGAGTGATTGCGGGACCGTGTCTTCGAGTCATTCTAACCCCGTTGCCGCGTGTCATGAGAATGTGAACAGCGGGATTCGTCTTCGCAGTAAGCTGTCTGTTCTGCGGCATCGTCTCGACGAGGGCGATGACGGTGTCCTTGACGATTTAGAAGATAATGAGGATGCGAGGAGTTGAGCGGGAAGCTGTCAAAGACGTCTTCGAGGCATGCGAAGAACAAAGAGGAGATCGCTTTGCTTAGGAGCAAGCTGTTGGAGACTGAGAGTCTCAGGGATGCCCAGATCGAGGAGGCCGTTTCTAGAGCCAAGGATGAGGTGGCTCGTAGCTTTGCTAGCCGGACCCGACAGGTTGCCAGATCGCTTGCTAGGCTTGAGGGGACAGCGAAGGACAACATGTTGGACCTTGCTAAGATTGATGCGAGCCTGGAGCTTATTGGGCGTCTGCTTGGTCTGATGGAGCGACTTTGGACGCTGCAGCGGAGCTTTTGGTTGAGAGGAAGATCCCGATCTATGATGCTCGTGATGCGTTCGATGAGCTTGTCTCTAGCGTGAGGCAAGCTTTGGAGATCTCAGAGGATGCTGATGTAGCTGATGGAGATGAGTGACTGATGAGCGACCGTTGCTCTCTGATTATGACTTAGTTTATTTGTAGTCTTTTGATAACTTTTGTTTTTGAAAACCTTTTCTTGGATTCGATGATTTCGGTTATAGCATTGGATGGTTTGTATCCTCGCTATTATTTCGGAGCCCTGCCTGGTGGAGAATGCAAGATGACTTTGTATCCTCGCTATTATTTCGGAGCTTCTGCTGACGTTAAACCTTGATGGTTTCAGATTCAGGCTTTTGATTTATAAATTGTTGATGTTGTTCCTACACTTAGGAATTCTTTGAGCTGTTTAAGCGTCTCTGTCACGTGTTTGCCAACACCAATGTTGGGCTTTGTGAACCGAAGGCCATAAGACCCCGTGTCTGATTGAAGGTTTAAAGACTTCTCACTGTGCTTGTTGAAGCCGTTTGCGTTGCTGCAGTATAATGGAGATTTCTTGCTCATAAATGAGGCTCTGCTTGCTCATGGATGAGGCTTTGCTTGCTCATGGATGAGGCTTTTGTTGAGACTGTGAAAACGCAAATGCGCTCACGCTCTTTATCTGCCAACGTTGCTGTTGGGCTTTGCAAAATGGTGCTGCTCTTCTAGACACGTCTGTCCGAGAGCAAGTTCACCTTGACTTCGACCAGCGCTTGTCCTGGGTTTCAGAGTGACACGTTCAAAACGAATTCTGAACGGAGGTCACTAGCAGCTGCATTACCAACGATGTTGTTGGGTTTCTGAGTGATCAGGAGGGTACCCCACTCCCCCCCCCCTTTTAGACGAAAGAGGGAAACTGAAGTCGTCTAGAGACTGTGAAAATGACTCACTCCCCCCCCCACCCCCCCGAAGGCGGAGGAGATCGAGTGAGCTCGTCCGGAACGAGTCTGAAGCGAAATGTAAACCCCCCTTTTTGATGGAGGGGGCAACTGAACCTATCCAAAGACAGGCTGCCTACGTACCCTTTGCAGGGATCAAGTCGCCTCGTAGTTCATTTGGTGGAGAGACTCAGCGGTAATACCTCTTTAAGTGTTTGGCATTCCAAGAATGGAGGATTGGAGTGCCTGACATGGTGGCGAGCTCATAGACTCCAGGACGAACGACTGTGGTGATCTTGTATGGGCCTTCCCAGTTAGCTCCGAGCTTGCTGGCTTTCGGCTCTGCTGTATTTTGAAACACCTCACGGAGGACTAAGTCACCTATGTTGAAACGCCTTTCTCTGACTCTGGAGTTGTAATATCTGGATGTTGCGTTCTGATAATTTGTAATTCGAATGAGTGCTTGGTCGCGCCGCTCATCGAGGAAGTCCAATGCATCGAGCAGCATTGAGCGGTTGACTGGTTCATTGCTAGGTAAAAGCCGGCGTCGAACACCAGGTGAATAGATTTCGGAAGGAATGACACATTCGGTGCCATAGACAAGTGCGAAGGGAGTCTCGCCTGTTGCTCGTCGGGGAGTGGTGCGGTAGGACCATAGAACTCCCTCTAGCTCGTCGGCCCAGCGGCCTTTCTTTGCCTCCAAGCACTTCTTAAGGCCATCAAGGATTGTCTTGTTGATAGCTTCTGCTTGACCATTGCCCTGAGGGTAGCGTGGCGTGGACTTGCTAAGTCTGATGTTCTATTTTGCACAGAATACCTCGAACCGGTTGGATATAAACTGCGATCCGTTGTCCGTAACGATTTCATATGGGACTCCGTGATGACATATGATGTTTCTCGAGACAAAGCTCTCTACTTGGACATCTTTGATTGTAGCATATGCTTCGGCTTCTACCCACTTGGAGAAGTAGTCTGTTAAGACGAGTAAAAACCGTTTCTGCTTTGACGGGTGCAATGGTCCAACAATGTCCATGGCCCATCTCATGAATGGGTAAGGTGAAGTGATCGACGAGAGCTTCTTAGTAGGCTGAAGAATTTTTGGAGCATGTCGCTGACACTTCTCACACTTGGCTGAAAACTTCATGCAATCACCAACTATAGTAGGCCAAAAATGACCATGTCTCTTGATTTTGACCGCTAGCGCACGGTCGCGCCACAGCGAGTGCTCGGTCGCGATCAAGACGAGTGCACGGTCGGCCTTGAGGCGAGTGCTCGGTCGGCCTTGAGGCGAGTGCTCAGTCGGCCTTGAGGCGAGTGCACGGTCGGCCTCGCCTAGACCCGGTCCTGTCCCACTTCGCTTAAGTTCCATTTCCATATGCTCCGCTCCGCAGGAAGATGTAGGCTCCGTCAGGCCTCCTTTGTTCAGAGTCTGGAGGGCCACTTCTTTAATTGGCTTGCCTTTAAATGTTAATGCTGAGGGGGTGAAAACCGACCCCAACATACTCCAAAAAAAAAAAATCAATTCGAACAAACAAAAAATAGTATGTTGGAATTGCAAGAGACCTAGACATAGATCCACAGAATGTAAAATGAAAAAGAAGATAAATGAGATATTTCAAGATCAACCTGACATACAAGAAAAATTAACAAAACTTTTAATTTCAGAATCAGAACATTCAGAAGATACTGATAGTAATTACTCAATAAACGAAGTAGAAAATTCAAGTGACTCTTCCGAAGAATCACAAGAATTATCAGATAATCTATGTAATTGTAAAATAATTAATGTTATAACAAAAGAAAGCGATAAACAATTCTTAATTAGACATAATAGATAAAATAGATAATCCTGAAACAAAAAAGAAATATTTAATAAAACTAAAAGATATAGTATATCAAGAAAAACAAATATCTACTCCACAAC
This sequence comes from Draba incana, assembly GCA_963576765.1. Taxonomy (NCBI): domain Eukaryota; kingdom Viridiplantae; phylum Streptophyta; class Magnoliopsida; order Brassicales; family Brassicaceae; genus Draba; species Draba incana. Next base: position 8,455,548 of record OY755211.1, on the reverse strand, counting down.
CTTTTAGTCTTAATAAAATATTTGAAAAATACCCAACTCAAAGCTTGTTTAAGCAAGTAACAACGAGAGAACTACAAAATGAAATTAAACAAATCAAAGCACAAATTAAAGAGTTACAAGCATCGATAAATCAACAGGAATTAAATCAATTACAAACTAATGCAAGACTTTCTTTAATTGAATAAAAAAATCAAGCATCATCGAGTAATCAAAACATAGAAAGTCATAATAATGGAGAACCACAAGAAGATAGGAATTATATTCAAACAATAGAAAAAATCAATTATCAAAAATGGTATATAACTATCAATTTGCATATAAGTCATGATTTTAAAATAAACATAATCGTATTAGTAGATACCGGAGCAGATTTTAACTGCATCCGAGAAGGAATAATACCAACAAAATATTATGAGAAAATTATTGAACGTCTTAGTGGCGTAGGTGGTGATAGACTCAAAGTACAATATAAATTACCATGCGCAAAAATTTGTAACCAAGGTTATTGTTTTAAAAACCAATTTATTTTAGTGAAAAACTTATCACAAGAGGACTTTCATTACTCAAATTTATCCATTCAAAGCAACCGAAATACGTTTAGTAACTAAAGTAGTAGGAACTAAATTATCTTTTGACTTTTTATCCCCCATGAAAACAAAAGAAATACTAAATCTCCAACATAATACAATACATAAAACAATAAACCTAATAAAAGAAAAACAAAATCATATACAACACTTACAAGAAGAAATAACGTGTAAGAAAATAGAAGAACAACTAACAACACAATATGTAATATATAAATAAAAGCTATTGAAAAAGATTTGCTCGATCAAGTATGTTCGGATCTACCCAATGCATTTTGGGAAAGAAAACAACATACTGTCGAACTCCCATATATAAAGGAATTTAGTGAGAAGAATATACCCACTAAAGCACGTCCCATCCAAATGAATAAAGAATTACTAGAAACTTGTAAATAAGAAATAAATGATTTATTAAAAAAGAAACTAATAAGGCCGTCCAAATCACCTTGGAGTTGTTCAGCCTTTTATGTAAATAATCAAGCAGAAAAGGAACGTGGAGTCCCACGATTAGTTATCAATTACAAACCACTTAACGATGTACTACAATGGATTAGATATCCGATACCCAATAAAAGAGATTTATTAAAAAGACTTTACAATGCAAAAATATATTCAAAAACTGATATAAAAAGTGGATTCTGGCAAATCCAAATTAAAGAACAAGACAAATACAAAACAGCATTCACGGTACCATTCGGACATTATGAATGGAATGTAATGCCTTTTGGACTTAAAAATGCACCCTCAGAATTTTAGAACATAATGAATGATATATTTAATAATTATACAAAATTTACAATTGTATACATCGATGATGTACTCGTCTATTCAACATCAATAGATCAACACATTAGTCACATAAATACGTTCCTAAACATAGTAAAAAAACATGGCTTAGTTATTTCAGCTAAAAAGATGTCTTTATTTCAAACAAAAATAAGATTTTTAGGACACAACATATATCAAGGAACAATAACACCTATATCACGATCGATTGAGTTTGCTAACAAATTTCCCGATGAAATAAGGGATAAAACCCAATTACAAAGATTCTTAGGATGTATGAACTATGTTTCTGACTTCCTACCTAATCTTCGAAAAACTATTCAACCACTATATCAAAGGCTTCAGAAAAATCCAAAGCCTTGGACTAATCAACATACCCAATTAGTTAAACAGATTAAACAAAATGTTAAAACCTTACCTTGCCTAACCATTCCAAACCCTGAAGCAAATATGATAGTTGAAACGGATGCTTCAGAATTAGATTATGGTGGAATCCTAAAACAACAAATGGAATCTACTCAAGAATCTATAGTTAGATTTCATTCTGGAATCTGGCTAGGACCACAAAAAAATTATTCAACTGTCAAACAAGAAGTCTTATCAATAGTTAACTGCATATCTAAATTTCAAGATGATTTAATCAATAAAAAATTCTTATTACGAGTAGACTGTAAATCGGCAAAAGAAATTTTGAAAAAAGATGTTAAAAATCTTGTTTCAAAACAAATATTTGCCAGATGGCAAGCCATATTATCTGCATTTGATTTTGATATTCAGCATATTAAAGGAGAAAATAATTCCTTACCAGACTTTCAAACCAGAAAGTATTTGCAGGGCAAAAATACGGATAATCAACAGCTTATTCAAAATGAGTAACAATCCGAGGAAGAAGCAACCAATGACACCATTGAACTATATCAAGAACCAACCTCATATGCAAGGAAAACCCTTGACTAATCAAAATACCTATTCGGCTCTTGCTGATTTCCCACCTTTATCCTACGCAAAAGCAGTTGATGAAACCCTTGCTTCATCCAGTCAAACAGCTATTGAAAAACCCCAAGAACCTACACAAAAATCTGCCTATTACGTTAAACCCCAAAAACACCATCTTCAAACAACCCAATATTTTCAACCCATTAAACTAAAAGAGCTTCATACCTTCACCAACAAAGTCTTCCACGAAGACAGTCTTTATCCAAATGATAACCCTGTCAAAAATCAAACCTTTTATGAGTATATTCTAGTAGACTCTAAATCTGCTGAAAATACTCATTATCCAGACAAAACCAACCCTAACAAAATAGCCTATTCAACTTTCAAGATACTTCGTATTCAATCTTTCCAAGATTTAGGCTTTCTTAGCCTACATACTACAAAAAATTTCTTGATCCACAGAGTTTTAACCCTATAACTCTACTACAAGTGCACAGCAAACGAAGTAGTTATTTAGGGATCGAATCCTCAAGACCAAATTTGCTTACACAACTTATTATAGAAAATTGAATTAAACTAAGCAGGAAACAAGAGTTGATGGTGATGATATCAAATTTAAAAGACAAGATTGCAAATAAAAACAATTTTAATTCAGAATAATAAAAACGCTAGGCTTTAGAGAATCTCAGGAAATCACTTTCATAAACCAGACAACTATTCAGATTCAGATATGCATGCATCTAGAACTCAAAACACAGTTATAAACCATTCCACTTTCGTGATAACAATTACTATCGACCCTAGAGATCCGACAGCCTAAACTTTTGTTTGGTCACGGCTATCCTAGGCAAGCATTACAGTTCAGGTTCTGATCAGTTCACAATCAATTCTAATTCACTTTCGAGACTAGAAACTAATTGCTCATCAACAGTAGTTCCAGTGATTCACAGGCTTTTGGACTGTGCATCAACTTAAGATCTAGGGATTAAGTGATCAATTCAATCCTAGCTTTATGCCTAACAGTGATGAAGATGATAAAGAGTAAACAACCTATTTGTGTCTGCTTTATTGTGTGAAATCCATCGAAACCCTAAAACCTAACTCTAGATCTACTCAGACATAATTGAAAGCAAAGCAAAAGCAAAAGATGAATAATGCATAATGGATATATTAGAAATCAATAGGGTTCAGAAATCTTCTCAGGAAAGTAGATGATCTCTTCTCCCTTGCTTACAATTGCGAAAAACTCTCTAAAGTCTCAGTAAAAAACGTGATAGAAAAAGTGATTTTTTCTAAAATCCCAAAACAATAGGGTTTTTATATGATAAAACGGAAAAGGAAATTTCCCTAAAAGTCAGGAAACGTGGACCGGTCGGTCTGCATACGGACCGGTCGGTCTGAGTCTTCAAGTTCTTCCAGTGAGTAGACCGACCGATGGACCGGTCGGTCCATGTGTCAGTTGCCTTGGCCTCGATCCGGATCGGTCTTCATGTGTCCTGGAGGGGACTGGCCTGTCTAGGGCCTTTATTTCACCGGTTTTCGCCCATTTGCTTGAATCTTCTTCTCGAACGCGTGTAACTCCAAATCCTCATGTATGGACCTAAATAATGACTTAAGACAACTCAAAAGACTCTAAAACCTCATTAAAAACATGATTAGGGAAGTCTAAATTCTCATTATATCAACTCCCCCAGACTTAGATCTTTGCTTGTCCTCAAGTGAAGACAAACTAGAAATAAGTTCAAGGAAGTTATAAAACCAAAAACAAACCTTCGCCACATGAATGCAATCCTTTAGGACCCCCACAGATGTAATACTAACTACCCTCATAGACAGATCAAAAACCAAGATGGTACTTCATGTACTTTTACCAAATACATAGCAATATTACCCTACTCAAGTTCCTATGTCTCAGCGACTTTTGCACTAGGGTTCATAAATCTTACCAGAGGGAAAATGTCCTTCGAATAAGGGTTAAGGTTTTGGGCTGCTTAGTGGTGGTAATGAGTGTTTAGGCTAACCTTGTCGCGGCCGAATGCAGTCATGGCGCAAAAACCCAAGAGAACTAAGTCCAAGGATGATGCACAGCTTCTCAAACTTAAGACTATTTTATTTAGACGAAAACTTTCTACTTAAGGACTAATGCAAAGAACTAGAAATAGAAACGTGCTTATAATTATTCATGTAAAACCTGAGGTTTTATTCTAATCCCTTTCAGCTTTTTTATTTATTTTTTTTTTTAATTTTTTTTTTAAGCTGGGGATTAGTTCTAACCTTTCCTAAGTACAAATGATGCAGAACAAGAAATGAGTAAAGAAATTAAAAATCCTAAGCAGAAAAGTTTTTAAGTAGTACCGAGTCTTTAGAATGGTCAGCGGGCCGGACTATCTCTCCGGAGTTTTTACGCTTGAGTGCATGTCAATGTCTTGGACATAAGGCATGGAGTTTGAAAGAAAAGGTTAGGGTAATGGTGTGGTACCAGACTAAAGATGAGCCTGGCCATTAGGAGTCCTGAAAAGAGGAATGTGTTTGAAAATGGATAGGACTCCTAACGTTGTTGTTACTGCTTATGCGATTTCGAATTCCCTCTGTTAAGAAAAACAAAATAGCATAAAAAGTGTCAGCGTTAGCTTTCAAGGAGACGGGAGCCTTCATGTAACATTGATCCGCCTAGGGTGTTTCTAATCTTCCCATTAGCATTGGTTTGTCACTGTTAGAAGGGTTAGAAAACATCATGTGGTCCTAGAAATGCATGCTTATCACAAAAGGTTTAGTACAAACTGACTCAATAAAACTGAAAACGACTCAAGAAAAACCAAAAATAAAATAAGAAAACAGAAAACATAATTAGTACCGATAGTACTCCCCCCCAGACTTACTTCACACCGACCCGGTGTGAGAATGAATCCAAGGGAAAGGACTATGAAAAGAAAGAAAATAAAAATGAAAGTAAAAAGAAAAGAAAGAAAAATCTAACTCGTCATCTGAAAGTTGGAGACTCATCATCAGCCATAGTCTCATCGCTGTTAGGAGCATCATCAGCATCATCAGCATCATCGTGTCTCACATCTGTGGAAGGTCCAGACGGTGGAGGCATGCGACTCCTAGCAAGCTCTGGTCCACTAACTGCATCTGTGCCTCGCGAACAAGAAAGGGCACCCCAAATTGCAGCCAGCATGTTGTGAATCTTATGGGAAGTCCTGTGCTGGTGCTCTCTGTACTCAGATTCGGTCCATGTGTCGCAAAACGGAGAGGGGCAGAACTGGCCTTCATAAGGTTGGAGCTGGCAACTCTGCGCAGGCAAAGCAGTACCACTGCTAGTCTCTGCAGTGTCAGTGTCTCGGGTAACATAGCGGCGCTTCCTGCGTTGTAAAGGTGCATCTGACTCTGCGCTCTGATCTGGCTCTGTAGTCTGAGCTGAGGATGGTGGCAAGAAGCTCACGTTGGCGATGGAAGTGAGAGGTGCATGCTCACTAGGTAACTGAATAGACAACTTAGTACCATCCAAAGCAGAATACCGCCACTTGCCATCAATGATCCATCTACACTGACTCAAATGCTGCATATTGAAAAGTGAAGGTGCTAGGATCTCCTCAGTGTCAGCGAGATCAAGCTCATGAAATGCAAAGATGGGGGTTAGGAGACTCCCACAAACCTCTTTCTTCCCAGGTCCCTCTAAACCTCTAAACTTCCTCTCTGTCAGGAAATGCGCAAATGCTGCTCCGAAATTCGTGTTCTGGGCGCGAGGAGGATCAGAGTAGATATCGTGCACAAACTCCGGCATCCCATAATGTAACAAGAGCAACTCATCATGACGCAAAGCTCCTGGTTCCTCTTTGCAAAACATAGTGAAACTCAGAGCTTTAGCGACAATGCGGATAATGGGGTTCCTGATAAGGGTCAGTTTCATTGCTCGTGGTGTTGCAACACCCCTAGCTATCTTGTTTCATAGAACGTTACTCTGACGAAAAAACTTGTTACCAGGAAATTCTGGACGTGAAAGACTGGCGTCAAAGCCATAGATGTTACACAACTAGCTCATCGAGATCTCGTATGATTTGCCCTGTATCTTGTACGACAAATTTCCTTTCTCAACGTTACCAAGATCATTGGACGGATAGTAAACCTCACAAGAGGCTAGAAACTGCCTTACTAGCTCGGGGTATAAGTGATACTGTGTCGTCACCATTTTCCCGAGTCCCATACGATTTAAAACAGTAAGCACCTCATTGTCAATACCTAATTCCTCCAACATCTTGGTACATAGAAACCTAGTCGGCAATATCTCCACATTAAGCAACCTATTATAGCAAACACTATTGTAATGAACCCAACCATCCGTTTTCCGTTTGTTCGCGTAAGACGATTCCTTAACAAACTCTTTCTTATCTATCACAGGATGAATGTCAATTCCAGGGAAAGGAATACCGTCCGGTCGTGGCCATTGATTGTTAGGAATGGGACGCGAGCTTCGCGATCTACGCGGTGCTTCTTGTTGACGAGAACCAACTATTCCTTTTCCTTTTTCTGCTCTTCTAGGACGTCCTTGTTTGTCAGGATTGCGTTTGGTTTGAAGTTCATGTTCCTCGTCTCCGGGAATCGAAGAGGTGGAGCGACGCTCTGTAATACGAACCATAGCTGCGAAAACCAAACCCAATCAAAGGGAGAAACAACCAAATCAAAGTCAAGAATCAAAATTCGGAATTCATCAAAACCACCCAAAAACCCAAAATTTTATCACCCAAATACGAAACCCATACCTTGCAGATCGACCAAATTGAGGCTAGAATTAGATAGAGGGTGAAAAACTAAGCAAGTTAGTGCCAAAAATCGTTCAATTTGGTTGAGAATTGAAGAACTTAGGTTTTGTAGAAGTTTTTGGGAATTTCTCTCAAGAACACTTGAAAGAGATAAGGGCTTGGTGTTTTGATCGTGAAAGAGGAGGTGGGTGCACAGATTTGGGGTTTTAAATGGGAAAAATCCGGTTCAATTGCACAAATTTCGGTTTAATTCAAGTGATTTCGGTTCAAATTAAGTGAAGTTAAACCGGTTTAGAAGACTTACCTGGTAATGGACCGACCGGTCTGATATAGAGACCGGTCGGTCTGGGGTGCATCGAGCAAGGCCGGTCTGCAGGACGTGGGAGCATCGGCATCGCTGGATCTGTTGGACGTGGGAGGGATCGACCGGTCCAGGTTTTACCGTATGTGAATGTTTCTCCAGTGAGTAGACCGACCGAACAGACCGACCGGTCTACTGGGACCGACAATGAGAAAAAGATCAAGTTCGGCCGGTCTACTGGGAGACCGACCGGTCCAGTGTGTTGGCTCCGATTCCAAACTTCGGTGACGAGAATCCTAAGGAAAAACCAAAAAGAAAAACAAAAACCAAGGTAAACCCAAAAAAAAAATGAAAAAGAAAGAGCATATATATACACTTACAAATGGGTTGCCTCCCACTAAGCGCTTTGTTTAACATCGTTAGCTTGACGTGTGCGCCTTTTAGGCGTTAGGTGGCTCAGCAAGAGGGATCTCAGTACCCTCTGCTATGGTGGTATCAGCGAGGTAAGGCTTCAGGCGCTGACCATTGACGACGAACTCATTCCCAGTTGGATCCAATAACACCACTGCTCCGTAAGATCTCACTTCTTTGATGGTGAAAGGTCCAGACCACCTCGAACAGAGCTTACCAGGGAATAGTTTCAAACGAGAATTGAAGAGCAATACCTGGTCATTCGGGGCGAAATCCCTGGAGATGATCCGCTTGTCATGGTATGCCTTGGTGCGTTCCTTGTAGATTCTGGAACTCTCATAGGCCATGTGCCTTATCTCTTCCAACTCGTGCAACTGGATAGTTCTTCGCTCAGAGGCAATGTCATAGTTCAGCTGCTTGATTGCCCATGATGCCTTGTATTCTAGCTCCACTGGAAGATGACAAGCTTTGCCATACACCAAATGGAATGGAGTGGTTCCCAGCGGTGTCTTGTACGCAGTGCGATAAGCCCATAGAGCATCATCAAGCTTCATCGACCAATCCTTCCTAGTCGTGTTCAACGTCTTCTGCAAGATGCTCTTGATCTCTCTGTTGGAAATCTCCACTTGGCCACTCGTCTATGGATGATAAGGTGTCGCGACCTTGTGTCTAACTCCATTTTTACTCAAAAGATTGGCGAACACCTTATTAATGAAGTGAGAGCCTCCATCGCTGATCACTACTCGAGGAACGCCAAATATTGGGAAGATGATTGATTTGAACATTTTTAGAACCACCCTGGCGTCATTTGTTGGGGAAGCCAGCGCCTCAACCCACTTGGATACGTAATCTACAGCCACCAAGATATACTGGTTCCCATATGAAGAAGGGAATGGTCCCATGAAGTTAATTCCCCATACATCGAACACTTCTACTTCCAAGATGAAGTTCTGAGGCATTTTGTTCCGTTTGCCAATGTTTCCCTGTCTCTTGCATGAATCACACTTAGAAACAAACTCATTAGTGTCTTTAAACAGGGTAGGCCACCAAAAGCCTGCCTGCAATACCTTCGAAATAGTTTTAAAGGTTGCAAAGTGTCCTGCATAGCTGGAACTGTGACAGTGAAAGAGTATACCTGGAATTTCCTGCTCTGAAACGCACCTTCGAAAGATATCATCTGAGCATTGCTTGTAGAGGTACGGTTCATCCCAGAAGTATCTCCTCACATCTCTGAGGAACTTATTCTTCTTGTACTTGATGAAATCTTTCGGTTCTTGTCCCACAGCCAAGTAATTGGCATAATCAGCAAACCAGGGTCTCTCAGGGGGGCGTGAGGACTGAATGGCAGCAGCAAACTCATATGAAGTCCCAATGCTAACCAAATAGACTTGTTCCTCAGGGATTCCAGCATCGAGTGGGACTTGCTCTTAAATTCGCAGTCTAGATAGATGATCTGCTACTCCATTCTCAATTCCCTTCTTGTCGCGAATCTCTAGATCATACTCTTGCAGCAAGAGAATCCAGCGAAGTAGTCTTGGCTTGGCATCTTTCTTGGTAAGGAGATACCTCAGAGCTGCATGATCCGTGTGAACTACTACCTTAGAACCCACCAAGTATGACCTGAACTTCTCGAAAGCAAACACAATAGCAAGTAGCTCCTTCTCAGTAGTGGCATACTTGCATTGTGGATCGCCAAGGGTCCTGCTAGCGTAGTAAATCACGTGTAGCTTCTTATCCTTTCGCCGTCCCAAAACAGCTCCCACTGCATAATCGTTTGCATCAGTCATGATCTCAAAGGGAAGATCCCAATCAGGCGGTTGAACAATTGGTGCAGTCATAAGAGCTCCTTTGATGGTGTGGAAAGCCTCAAGACAAGGACCATCAAAGTCAAATTTCACGTCCTTGCAGAGCAGCTGAGTCAAAGGCCTTGCTATCTTGGAGAAATCCTTAATAAACCGCCTGTAGAACCCAGCATGTCCAAGAAAACTATGCACTCCTTTAACTGAGTTAGGTGGCTGCAGACTAGCCATGACCTCTATTTTCGCCTTATCCACCTCAATCCCATTCTCAGATATCTTGTGTCCCAAGACTATCCCGTTCCTGACCATCAAATGGCATTTCTCCCAGTTGAGCACTAAATGTTTCTCCTCGCATCGCTGCAAAACTCTGCATAGATTCGCCAAACAAACAGAAAAAGATGAGCCATAAACAGAAAAATCATCCATAAATACCTCCATGATGTCTTCAATGAGGTCAGTGAAGATGGACATCATGCATCTCTGGAATGTGGCTGGGGCATTACACAAGCCAAATGGCATTCTGCGATATGCATAAGTGTCATATGGACAAGTGAATGTTGTCTTCTCCTGATCATCTGGATGGATGGGAATCTGGAAAAAGCCTGAATACCCATCTAAGAAACAATAGTAAGGGTGATTAGCAAGTCTTTCAAGCATTTGATCAATAAAAGGCAATGGGAAATGATCTTTCCTAGTTGCAGCATTCAACTTTCTGTAATCAATGCACATTCTATGGCCAGTTACGGTTCTAGTTGGGATCAATTCATTCCTATCATTCTTCACTACTGTTACTCCACCTTTCTTAGGAACTACATGCACAGGGGTAACCTAGGTACTATCAGAAATAGCATATATGATTCCAGCTTCTAACAATTTCATAATCTCTTTCTTAACAACATCTTTTAGATTCGGGTTTAACCTCCTCTGATGTTCTATAGAAGCCTTGGATTCATCTTCTAAATGGATTCTATGCATGCACAAGTTAGGTGAAATTCCAGTAATGTCATCAATCGAATATCCTAATGTCTTACGATAGTTTCTAAGTTCGCACAACAGCAAAACAGTCTCAGCATTTTTCAATTCAGCATTGATAATGACAGGATAAGTAGAATTGGGGCCAAGGAAAACGTACCTCAACCCAGCTGGGAGGGTTTTAAGTTCCACCTTAGGAGCTTTCAGCTCGCTCCATGGATTATCAATGTGAGTGGTGGACTTACCTGGGGGGTTTGGAGTCTCTGATGGCTCTAGCATGTCTGCTTTGATGTCTAGAGAAACCACCAACTTCGTAAATGTGGCGCTCTGGTCCAGCTTCTTCACAAGCTCATTAGCCTCATCATTTAGAAATCCATCCTCCGTCTTGGCTTTGGTTAAAGCAATCTCCAGTGGATCATCCATCAAGATCTCCTCTGTAGCTTGGTCGGCGATGTCTTCTGGATCATTGATGGAAAAGGTTTGACCATTTATCACGGGTCTCTTCAGCAGTTTATCCATCTCAAATTGCATCTCAATGTCTCCCAGTTGGAGATTAATGCGTCCTCGCTTGACATCTATCATTGCACCAGTTGTGCAAAGGAATGGCCTTCCAAAAATGAGAGGATCTCTTGGCTCCTCGTCCAGTTCCAGCACCACAAAGTCTGCAGGGACAAAAACATCACCAATCTTTAGTTGTAAGTCTTCAAGAATACCTACAGGAAGTTTAACAGAATGATCAGCAAAGATTAGAGAAATTTTTGTAGGAATAAAGTCCTTGAAACCCAGTCGCTTGGCCACGGAGTATGGCATCAGGTTGACACTCGAGCCTAGATCACATAGTGAGCAGGCAAAGATGGTGGAGTTGATTTGAACTGAAAGCACGAATCGACCAGGATCTCCAAGTTTCTTGATTGTCTTGTTCTGCAACACAGCGCTGCACTCCTTGGTCACTTTCACATACTCCTCCTCCTCATTCATACTAGACGTACAGATTTTTTTGAAATAACGCTTAAGCAAAGGGCACAAATGGATAGCATCCACCAAAGAGATCTTGACTGTCAAATCCTTAACCATCTCTCTGCACTTTGCTTCTTCCAAGTCTTTCTGAGACTTCTTGGGTTGAACAGGGTATGGTGCCTTGGAAACATAAGGTAGGATCGGGGCACTGTTCACTGGACCGACCGGTCTAGTGGTGGGACCGGTCGGTCCCTCTTCTGCTGGGTCCTTCTCTAATTCTGAAAAATCGTCCCTCGGTGCATCTGAACCATTAGCAGAGACCACTCTTTCCCTTACTGACTTGGAGATTGGCTCAAGAACCTTGCCACTCCTAGTGGTGATCGCTTCAACTTCTATTTCAGAGATGGCATGACAATCCTTCCTTGGGTTTTGCTCTCCTTTAGCCGGAAGAGTCCCTTGCTGCCTTTTTACAGCTTCTGCATTCTGAGCCACCTGAGTATCCAGCATCTTCAGGTGAGTAGTGACAGCATCCAAACGCCCATTGATGCTTGTAATATCAGTAGAAGTCCTCTGCTGATTAGCTAGCATCATTTGCATCATAGTTTTCAGCTCATCATTGGGGTGAGGAACTGGAGGTGGGAGAGCTTGTTGCCTCGGTTGGAACTGATTCTGACCTTGGTATCCAGACCCTGAACCTTTTCCATAATGCTTATGATACCCTGCATTGTAGCCTGTGTAGCCCTGAGCCGGCGGAGCATTCCCTGATGGATTAACAAATGGCTTCTGAGCTGGAACTGATGCTTGCGGAGGGTATACCTGATCCTGAGGGTTTGCAACGTTAGTGCTTCTATATGACAGATTTGGATGGCTGCGGTAGTTGCTGTTGAAGCCTCTGTTTTGCCCAATCCCTTGACCATTCACATAGTTAACTTCCTGAGCATCGTCTGAAACTAACGCAGCATCTCTTGAATAACATATTGCGTCAGAAGCGTCTCCAACCAAGTTGATGCCCTGTTGGCTTCCCTGCATCAAATCCCTGAGTTTAGCAGCTGTCAGCTCTGCTATTTCTGATGCAGATGGTGCCTCAACACTGCAAATCTTCCTTGACCGATCGTATTCGGGACTCTGATCACTGGAGCTCTGTGCCATGTTGTCAATCAATTTATACGCACCTTCAATGCTCTGAGTCATGAAGTTTCCATTGCTAGCCGAGTTTAGGTTGGTCCTGTAGTCCCAAGATAGTCCATCATAGAATGTCCTTAGTATCTGATCATCAGTGAAACCATGGTGAGGGCACTCTCTGCGGTACTCTTTAAATCTGTCCCAAGCCTCAGCAAATGACTCTCCGCTCTTCTGCGAAAAGTTAGTGATCCTGGCTCTAAGCTGAGCAGTCTTGGTCTTGGTGTAGAAGTGATCCAAGAAAGCAGCTCTAGCTTCTTCCCAGCCATTGAGAGAATTCGGAGGAAGTGACTTGAGCCACCTTAGAGCCTTGTCAGCTAGAGAATGCTTGAATAGCTTACATTTGAGGTAGTCAGATGGTACCCCATTTGCCTTAGTCGTCTCGCATACCTCTTCAAAACACTCTATGTGATCCATGGGATTCTCAGCAGCTAATCCATGGAACACATGCCTCTCCACCAGGTTGATCAGCTGTGCCTTTATCTCAAAATCGTTCCTCTGAATAGCAGGGGCACGAATTGCTGATCTGTTTTGGTAGTACAGGTGGACATTGTCCCCTTCTCCAATTCCTCTCTGCGGCGGAGGATTCTGCCCTGCCGGTGGCGGATTCTGTCCTTGTGGTGGACCCTGTTGTCCTTGCGCCTGTTGCGCCATGAACATTACAAACTGTTGTTGCATTTGCTGCATCTGCTATTGCGCCTGCTGCGCGTTAGCAGCGGTTGCTGCACGAATCTGCTCTATTTGGTCGAACAGAACGGTCTGAAGATCATTGTTATCAGCTTGATTATCTTGATCCATAGCTGATTGAAGATTCCTCTGAGCTCTGTTGGTCCTTTCTAGCCTTGCTAATTCTTCGTTAGTGTATGAAAGTAGAGGTTCAGTGCGATTGCTTCTCCTCTGTATACACCTGGATACACAGGCAAAGACAAAAACAAAAAGAGAATAAAATTAGAAAATGCTTAGACAAAATCCGCAATTCAAATAAGATGGCAAACGTAATTTGGTCCCCGGCAACGGCGCCAAAAACTTGATACACAGAGTTTTAACCCTATAATTCTACTGCAAGTGCACAGCAAATGAAGTAGTTATTTAGGGATCGAATCCTCAAGGACCAAATTTGCTTACACAACTTATTATAGAAAATTGAATTAAACTAAGCAGGAAACAAGAGTTGATGGTGATGATATCAAATTTAAAAGACAAGATTGCAAATAAAAACAATTTTAATTCAGAATAATAAAAACGCTAGGCTTTAGAGAATCTCAGAAAATCACTTTCATAAACCAGACAACTATTCAGATTCAGATATGCATGCATCTAGAACTCAAAACACAGTTATAAACCATTCCACTTTCGTGATAACAATTACTATCCCTAGAGATCCGAGAGCCTAAACTTTCGTTTGGTCACGGCTATCCTAGGCAAGCATTACAGTTCAGGTTTTGATCAGTTCACAATCAATTCTAATTCACTTTCGAGACTAGAAACTAATTGCTCATCAACAGTAGTTCCAGTGATTCACAGGCTTTTGGACTGTGCATCAACTTAAGATCTAGGGATTAAGTGATCAGTTCAATCCTAGCTTTATGCCTAACAGTGATGAAGATGATAAAGAGTAAACAACCTATTTGTCTCTGATTTATTGTGTGAAATCCATCGAAACCCTAAAACCTAACTCTAGATCTACTCAGACATAATTGAAAGCAAAGCAAAAGCAAAAGATGAATAATGCATAATGGATATATTAGAAATCAATAGGGTTCAGAAATCTTCTCAGGAAAGTAGATGATCTCTTCTCCCTTGCTTACAATTGCGAAAAACTCTCTAAAGTCTCAGTAAAAAACGTGATAGAAAAAGTGATTTTTTCTAAAATCCCAAAACAATAGGGTTTTTATATGATAAAACGGAGAAAAGGAAATTTCCCTAAAAGTCAGGAAACGTGGACTGGTCGGTCTGCATACGGACCGGTCGGTCTGAGTCTTCAAGTTCTTCCAGTGAGTAGACCGACCGATGGACCGGTCGGTCCATGTGTCAGTTGCCTTAGCCTCGATGCAGATCGGTCTTCATGTGTCCTGGAGGGGACCGGTCGGTCTAGGGCCTTTATTTCACCGGTTTTCGCCCATTTGCTTGAATCTTCTTCCCGAACGCGTGTAACTCTAAATCCTCATGTATGGACCTAAATAATGACTCAAGACAACTCAAAAGACTCTAAAACCTCATTAAAAACATGATTAGGGAAGTCCAAATTCTCATTATATCATTTCTCAAAACCAGGATACCATATTCAAGGATACTCTTATATGGATTATCAAAATGCTTTCCTAAGATCATTGTACCTACGACCCTTTGACCACTCTTGGTTCATCTCTTTCGACAATAATTGTCCAAAGACATGTCCAGGATGGTTCTACGAATGGTGGTATTGGTTCGGGCCTGCCGACAAAATCTACCCAGAAAACCTACTAAAAACAGCTTTTCCCTTTTACCAAAAACACTTACCCAAACACTACAATAGCCTTCAATCAAAAATTGCCTTTCATATTGATATGGGTATTCCATGGATTTGTTCCTGGAATTTTAACCTCATTGGTTATATGGGATATGTTCCTGACATGCCCCTCTGTCTTATGAAGGAATACCGTATTAAATGGTGGGACAAGTATAATCTTGATCGCTGTTCCTTAGCAAACATTTCCCACTACTTCAACATTATACACAAAACCCAAACCCTGGTTAAAACCGTTTCCAAACATGTTCCTCTTCTTACTCCAAGCCAACTAGCCTCCTCAAGCCAACTAATTCGACAATTTGGCCAACACTCAAGCCCAACTACCCATCAACCAACACCAACACCAACACAATCTCAACCTCGCCAACCAACTCTTCTGGATCTTCCGGTTCCCAGAAGAATACCAAAAAACCAAGATTCTAGAAGCATTACTGTAACACCCGCATTTTTTTTTTTAATAAATAATTAGTCCGGATTAAATGATCCCACAATCATTTAATCCTCAACGACTAATTCAGGGTGAACAACACAAGCAAAAATACTCAAACGTAAACCATTCAATTAACCATCGACCTCAATTCCAAATACCAAGATAACAATTCCATAATCAATTCACAATTCTAAATCTACAACTTAACCACATCAACCCAATCAATCTTCTCTAACAACCTAACACAGTTCACAAATTCCCTAATCATCCTCTTCCTCTGCCATGATTCCGCGATCACACTTTCTTATACCTGCAACACATGGAAATAAGAGTTGCGTAAGTATTTCATAAATACTTAGTGAGTTGCTCATCCCGCCTACCGGCGTAACAAGCAGGCTCAGATAATCTCACACAACAACCAATAAACCATTACACAGCACAATGCACACTCAACAACACAAACAAACATTTTTCGGGTAAACAGTACCTCGTGTCGATCGACACATCCGAAAGTCCGGTGTCGAGCGACACCACCAAGGTGTCGATCGACACATGACCAAACTTCGTGTCGAGCGACACCCTCCAGGTGTCGATCGACACGATCCTTACTGTTCACCGAAAACAAGTTTCTCCTCTCTCAACCCGATTCCGATGAACACGAGTCGCAAACCTGCACGGAAAATCACGACAAAATGACAATACAATCCACATATAACACAACCATATTCATCACACGAAATCTCATCCAAAACAATCACAAAACACATCAAAATTATCCTCATTGCCTAGAAACCACGGTCACAACTTACCTTAGCAACAACGGTGATTGGATTCGGTTTAGAGGCACAAGAACAGCCACGAACAGAGCCACAAAGCCACGAAACTCACTGATCAAACGGAATTCTTCGAGAAACAACAACGAACAACGATCCTATGGCCCTAAAACACGAATCTACGGTGTCCCGAATCTAAGCTTAGAGCTAGTTGCTCTCTCAGTGTTTACTCTGATTTAGATGGTTAGTGGTACAACTTAGATTGGTATATTGGTATGCAATATTCCTTTTGAATTGGATATAAGTGTCATGGTTTTGGAACTCATCTCATATGACTACCTTTTCCTATTTTATTGTTTTAGGGAGTGGCCAGATTGGAGGTTGTGTGTGATTTGCTTTTGAATTCAACAATGCATATTATTCAAGACTTTAACATGTTCTGTTTTTGTGTGTTGCAGCCCAAGACTCTTCAATTGGATATTGCTATGATGAAATGAAAGAATTCTAATTGTTGAAGAGTTTTTGATTAGATTTTCGGATTATTGTAATATTTTAATTTTAATTTTGTATTGTAATTGTATTAAAACCATGTCAAGATATTTTAATAATAAAATTTATATTTATATTATTGTTAACGTTTAAAGTATTTATTAATTTAATTATATTGGTTGACCAAAAAAAAAATAGCTAATCCAAAAACTGAAAAAATAATAATAATAACAAAATATATTTATTTGATGTGTCGGAATTATATAATAACAGAAAATAAACGCTACTAAAAACTTTATAATTGCACTAAATTAATCGCTATTGTAAATAAATATCATATAGCATTACCAAAAACCGCTATGTAAAGTGTCTTATCTATTATAACGGGCGTAGATAGAGCGTTTACTAAACCGCTATAATAGTGATATATAGCGTTTATCCGGTGCTATATATACTCAAATTTCTTGTAGTGTTCTTTGCAACAATCCTCAAGAACACAACAATTTCCTCTCAATCTCTCTCTGATTTCTCTCTCGAAAACGCGGCCAAGAACAACCTAGGCTTAAATAGCCGAGCCCTAGGGTTCCCTTAAACCAACCCAAGCCCAAACCGAACCGAAATCAAAACCCTAAGTCTGATTTCAATGCGTGTCGATTGACAGGAACCTGTGTCGATCGACAGGGACCTCTCTGCCCAAAACCTTCGCAAGGCAAACACCCGTGTCGATCGACAGATACCCATTCCAGTCGATCGACAGGCATCCAGAAAAACCCATTTTGGATCACGGGCGTTACAATTACTCAACCTGGCTCGGGACTTAGGATCCTTAGATGATGACGAGGATGAAACCATGCCAGATCCTAATCAAGAGCATCAAGACCATCCCGATCCATACGGTGGACCCCTTGCTCAGGATCCCAATGACGACCAACCGGATCTATATATATTAGAATAAAAAAAAAAAAAAATCAGGTTTTCCGATTCACGCGCAAAGGCGATGTTCCAGGCCGCAAGTCCTTCTGAAGGCCGTAAGTCCGTTGGCAAGTCACCTTGGTGGAACGAAAAACACGAAAAAAAAACCTAATAATATTATATATAGACTTTAAATTTTTGATATTATCAAAGTATATTCTAGTAGACTCTGTATATTATTATAATTATGTATATTATTGCTCACTTGTATTCGCTAAGTAACATACAGAGTATATCTGAATAAGATGTACTCGTATAATACATCAAGACCTTCTAGAAGACTTAATCTAAGACGAATGACGTATGCTATGACATCATCAAAGTGTCAGATCTGAGTTTTTGTGATTTTTTGGGTCAGATCTGGGTTTTGGTGATTTTCTGGATCAGATATGAATTTTGGATATTTTTAGGGTTTTCCCATTTTTATAAGGTTTTTAAACTGTTTTATAAGACTTTTTTAAATGTCATTAAAAACTAAACAGTTTAATAATTTATAAGGTTTTTGTAATAAGGTTTTTAAAAGGTTTATAAGGTTTTTATAAAGTTTGTAAGATTGTTTAAAAACCTTATAAACAGTTTTACACGGTTTTTAAATAGTTTTATAAGGTTTTTTTAACAGTTTTACTAAACCTTTTAAAAACTTTATAATTTTTTTTAAGAGTTTTCTAAGATTTTTTTTACAGTTTTATAAAGTAAAGGCAAAACCCTACCCCATCCCCCCCCCCCCCAAATCTATACCCTAAATGCATAATAGTTAACCCAAACTCGAAAATTTACAGTCGTTTGTGTTTGAATTTGCTTTGAGATCTTCTTCTTCTTCATCTTCCTAAATCTGCTCGAATCTTAGGGGAAATCTTCTCAAATTTTCTCGTCTTCTCAAATCTTCTTAGTGAAAATCGAGACAGAGATCAGAGATAGTGAAATTAGAGATGACGAGAATCGAATTCAGTGATAGAAAAAACGAAATTTGGATGAGAAAAAAAAATTTTGGATCTGGGAGATGAACGTGAGAGGGGAGAGAGAAAAAATAGATCTTTTTATTTTCATTTAAGTGAACAGTGGCACGCTGGTAATTATTTTCAAACAATGACATGATTATAATATATTGGCATATTTGAAAAGTGGCATGGGAAGAATGACATAACTCAAAATTTCTCAATTAAGTGTATAACTTAACAATTAATTCAAATTTAAATGCACATTCCAATAAACTTTAAAAATTATTTTTTTAATGTAACATTGTATATGTCAAATGATTTACTACAAATGTTTAGGCTTCTAACCTATATAATTATCCTATATATTAAAAGAGGAACATTTTAGTCCACTTTTGCTTATATGTCACTTCCACAATTTTTCTCTTCTTTATTTTTATTTATTTATTTATTTCTCTTATACTCATTACCAAACACATTTATTACCAAATATACTTATTTTGATTACTATAACTCTAATTGCCAAACACATTTGAATATTCCTAAACTTGCCAAAATTAAAAATATTTGAAAATCTTAAACTTGCCAAAACTAAAATATTTCGATAATTATAGACTGAAATCATAGAATTATATGTGAAAAAAAAATTTACATATACACAAAAAAAAATTGATTTAAAATAGAAAAAACAATTTATAACTTTTGAAAATATATTAGCATGTAAAAAAAATTTTCATATATATTTTTTTACATGTGTTGTTTTGTTTGACAAGTAGATGTTTTTAATTTTTCATAAATACACCTTCCTACAAGTAATTATTAATGAAATTTGTTGGTTTAATTATTTCACGGGTGAAACACATTTGTATACAAAATAATCACAAAATTCAAATATATAAAATGGGTTTTAGATTATGTTTAATAATTTACCATAGTTGTTTTTTAACTAAAATTATTGATTTTATTCGACAATAATTTTGTCCCGCGTATAATGCGGGTAATTTTCTAGTTTACTATAAACACCAAATTTATGTAATATCTTATTTTTATAGATAATCATAAGTTATAAATTATTGCATATTTTATCATGTTAATTTTCAAATTCACTCAACTCGTGGACAATCCCTAGTATGTTAATATTTTCATTTGCTGCATGTAGAGGAAACTCTAAAGTAATTGTATACATATGTTCTTCTATTTTTAAAGCGTTTGATTTTCTTACTGATGCCAATCTTATCAAGCAGCTTAAGTTTCAACAGATTTACACAGAGATAACAACAACAAAAATGAAAAAACAAAGGAAGCTGCTTTTTGTTCTTTCTTCATATATCATCATGTCCCTTGGCAAACTTGAATATAATGTCTCAGATTCGTCGCAGTGAAGCCAACCTCTTCTCAAGCTGATCCACTTCACTTGTATCAGAGCTGCAAATTAAAATTGACATTATATTTTTTCCTTTGACGACAACTTTCAATGAACCATACGTATATATATATGACAATGAGCTCACTTGTTTTTTATTGCAGTGGAAGCAGGAGGAGCTGCGGTTTTGGTAGCAATCCGACCTTTCGGAGCTGAAGATAACTGTTTCGGAGAGAAAGATTTTAATTTTTGACTCACTCGAGAAACGAAAAAACAAAAATTGCTTTAGCAGACCTGAGATGCAACGCCAACACCAATCTCATCAAGAACTTGGTTAGTGAGATCTTCGGTTTCTTCTTCAGCCTCATCTTTGTCAAGTGTTTCATCTATTGCATCTGACATCATCTCTATCTGCAAAAAACAACACCAAATACTATCACACAGCCAAATCTTGAGCCACCAAGTCTGTACACGTTGCTAAATTATTAGATAACTTAAGCTCTTAAAGATTAAGAGATGTATCGTTTACCGTCATGTCTAGTTGTGCCGACTGCTTCTGGAAGTTCTTAATCACTTTGCCTTGTTTCGTGGGTTCCATTTGCTGAAAAACGTAAAATTCAAAGTCATGAGTCTGGTTTCTATAGATTCATTAAGCACTCAACATTGAAACAAACTAACATTACCTTGTTCATAGCAACCATAGCTTTAGTTGCACCTTTCATGCCAGATGATATCGAAGTGCTTGCATACAGAGCCTATCCAAACAGAAATAAACGAAAACATTGGTTTAGTAATAACGCCGCGAGCTACTAGTTTGGCTGATGTCGAATTAAGGGAAATCAACCTGTGTATGAGTAGTTACGCCCCTAATTTGAGCACGGCTCCCTTGTAAGTTGGTAATCTGTTGCCTCAATCGAACAAGTTGACGAGCTAATATCTTTGTGGCTGCCTATGAACAAACAATCAACAGTTTCTTAGATGAAATCGGAAGAGAAATATAACGGTTTTCAGCAAGAAAATGAAGACTTGCCTCATTTCCAGTCTTAGCTGTTTTCTTGATTTCTGCAACTAATCTCTTTTCCTGATTGCAAACTTAATGTCAGTAAAACTACTTATACGAACAAAGCGAGCTTGCGGTATATGTAAACTCTTACCTCTAGCTGAAGAGATGAAATCTCGCGTTCGATACCTGCAATGACATTGGAATTTATATAAATTGGACTCAAAATACTGAATCAAAGCTTAGCTAGTTATGTGTTTTGGTTACTTAGAACACATAACAGAGGTTAAGAAATAGCTCTTGAAATTAGCAACAAATTCCCATCTAAAGAAGAAGAAATTCATAAAAGCTAAGATTTCAGAGACGATCCATTCAGTTCTGTTATGGGTGATTTCAATCGCTTTTTTGGATATTTCTTGACAATTCAACACACAAATCTAGCTTTAACAACATAAGTTAGAATTTTTCAAAAGAGATTGGATCAAGAACATATACACATACCTCGTGTAGCCACAGCCATTTCTCTCTTACTCGTACGAAGAGCATCTGCGTTATTAGAAAAAATCACAACTTTCTCAATACAAATCAAAAAGCAAAATTGCAAAATTCCCAACTTAAACATATCCAATGAATTGAACTGAATAAACTGACTAAATCTGGGCAACTCACTATTTCCCTTTTAAAGCTTTCAAACAATTATACATCTAATTAAGGAATCATACATACCGTTTTATGGAAAATAAAAACCCACAAAAATTCACACATACCCATTCTGTAAGATTCAATTTTACACACGAAGAACAATTAAAGGTGCCATTTTTCTATGATGCAAGACAAAAAACCCAAAAAACAAAATCTCAAATCGACAATGTGATAGTACCTTTAGGAGTGGTCTTCTTCTTGAAGATGTTCATGGCGAATCGAATCTTCTCTCTTCTCCAATTGAGGTATGTAGACCCAAAAAAAAACCCTTTTTGGTTATGTTTGTGAAAAAACCCTAAATCAGAGAAAAGTGATCTGATTCTGAGGAGAGGCAAAAAGTTTGTGCTTTTTCCCTTTTTTGGTTTCTCTCACTGTAGTGTAAATGTGTGTGTATGGAAGAGCGTGCAGCTTACAATAATCAAAGACGGTACTACTTTGGAACTAGCCGTTACAGAGAGAGTCCAGATCTTCCTAATATTCCTTCTTTTATCCACCGTTATTCTTTTTATTTTATATTATTTCTAAACCTTTTAAAAATAATTTTGTATGTTATGGAACCGACAAAAAACTCTGAAAATGGTATATAGTAAAATTACTTGACAATGTTCATGACAAATAAAGTGTTAAACAATTGTTGAATTCTAGGGATATGTTTTTAATTTTATAGATAAAAGTTTGGGTAATAGTAGTAGTGAGTTAGTCAATAATAACTTACTAGTAGCGGATAAGGATCAGATAAAAATAATCAACTTACTGGTAATTTAAAAGAAAAAAAAAATTAGTAGCGGATAAGGATCAGATAAAAATAATCAAGGTATTGTTAATCATTTTACTACACTAACCTAAGTTTTGAACTAACAAAAAAACCCTATAAATGGGCACAAGGGAATCGGAGCGAATGGAAAACGCAACCGCAACCGCGATTAAAACGCAGTGAAAATATCGAGAAACCCATTCAAAAGCGCGTTTTGACACAAATAAAAGTCAAGTCATCCCCACGCGTTTGACCTATTAGCTACACACACACACACAAAAAAAAACCCTGAAACTGAAAGTGACCAAGCAACAATCTTTTTTACGATCGCTTTGGGTGGGTTTCGGAGAAAATTGTTGATTTTGTAAGTAAAAGTTATCATCAATTTGGGTTTCGCGCCAATCTCCAATCCGTATGATCAAGAAACAATCTTTTTTTTTTTGTTTTACCTGCGATTTTGTGGCTTCGATCGGTGAATTGTTTAACCAATTTGAAATTCGAGCTTCTAGGCTTGTGTTCTTCAATGATTGACAATAAGTGTAGAAAGATTAGTGTTTCTTGTTTTTGAAGCAATTGTTGTTTGGTTTCTGAAAAACAGAGAAATGCAGGACGTGTTGGTATGTCGTGGATGTAGAAATAGGTTAATGTATCGTCGAGGAGCAACAGATGTGTGTTGTGCCGTCTGTAACACCATCAATTCTGTTCATTCTTCTAATCCTCCTCAAGGTAATATCTTATCTTATCTTTGAGGTTTTGTGGAAGGTTTCTTGATTACCTTTTTGGTGTAGGAATGGATATGGCTCACATTAGATGTGGTGGTTGTCAAACTATGCTTATGTATACTCGCGGTGATGCGATGAGCGTTAGATGTTCTTGTTGTCAGACATTAAACAATGTTTCAGGTAAAAAAAATCATCGCGAAAATCTCAAAAGAATATCCTCGGAATTGTTGAAATGGTTATTTGCTTTACCTTCTTGCTCGAGTCTAAAACGGTTATTAGTATCGATGTGTGGCTATTTGGTTTTACAATCAATGCTCATTGGCTGAAACTTTTTATTCTGTTTAGTCCCCAACACAGTACCGCCTTCTATTCAGACCGCGCATATCAATTGTGGGCATTGTAGAACGGTGCTCGTGTATCCGTATGGATCACTATCTGTTCAATGCGCTGTTTGCCAATACGTTACTAATGTTAGTGTGAGTATTCTTTGCATCTTTAATCTTGGTATCTCATTGATTATGAAGATCCATTGTATTCAAGCTTGGTATTCAATTTTACTTTTTCTCTGTAGGTGAGCAATGGAAGGCATCAACTCCCGGTGAACCGGCCTAGTGGAACTGTTCCTCCACCAACAGTGCCCTCTACATCAACTCAGACCCAAACCATCGTCGTAGAGAACCCCATGTCCATGGACGAAAGTGGAAAATTGGTGAGTATCGAGTGTATTCATTAACGTCTTTTCTTTATACGTAAAAGTATACATTCCAAAATGATCTTTGATGAGTGATATAAAAAATACTTGCAGGTGAGCAATGTCGTGGTAGGAGTAACGACCGCTAAGAAGTAATCAAGTTTTCTCTATGTTTGTTTTGTGCATATGATTTAACACTTGGGAAAAAAATCTGCTTATATGTCTCTTTACTTCAGGGTTCCTTTTTTTTTGTTAGAACAAAATAAAACCCATTGCTCTTTCATGTCAAATCTTTCATTTTATACTCATCAGAACTAGAAGTAGACTTGAAAATTATACCCTTAAGGACACATTATAATAGCTGCCTATTTATAACAACAATTCATTTACCTCTTCTTTTCCTAAGCCCTGGAATTCATGTGTTAAGGAAATGAATTATGAAACCGAAAATTTCTGCAACCGTAATCTTGTTTCTGAATTTTATGATTACGAGAGATGGTATACAGGTACTCTAGATAATCATTGCTCTATACTCGTCAAGAAACTATGGCGCGCTCAACCTTCTAACCCAAAAGGCTTTTGCCCCGAAGTCCGGGACATAGCGATATCATCAACGATTAGTGGTCACAAGAACTTCATGAAATTGGTTGGATGTTGTCTCGAGACTGAAATTTCGGTTATGGTTTATTATTATTATGTTGGAAAGAAACAATATTCTCGTATAGATTTAGTGAGGATTTTGTCGTGGCGAAAGAGAATGAAGATAGCAGAAGAGATTGCAACTGCTTAAGCTTATCTTCATACTGCTTTCTCAAGGCCTTTCGTGTATAGTAATATGGATCTTAGGAATATCTTATTGGACGAAGATGGTGTCGCGAAACTAAGTGATTTCTCTAATTGTGTCTCAATTCCATTAGGAGAAACATGTGTTAAGCTTGGTTACGTAAGTGTAGCGTTTAATTATATTGCCAATGGTCCAGTCTTAGAGAAAACTGATGAAGTTCCAAAAATGGTGAAAGTGGCCAAAGAACTAAAGAACTTACTTCAAACCGCTTCTTTTTCTCCTCCAGGTGAAACGCAAATCGACTCTTCCTCAGTCATATTCCCGAACCAGGCCTAAACGCAAACGCATCTACAAACTCAAACTGTATCGCGTGCAAGGTGTTCAAATTGTTGATTCAAATAATTGAATTACTTTTTTACTTAACTAAATTATAATATCCAATATTTCCGATTAAGGTGTTCCGACGAAATGTCTCAAAATCTTACATATAATAGCTCAGTCTTCTCTCCTCCTAGCGTGTCCACGTCTTCCAAGTGGACCCCACTTTAATTACGTAAATAGCATCGGGGCCCAATTATCATCCATCGTGTGGGCCCATTTTTTTTCTTCTTCTTTTTTGGAGAAACGTTTCTCGACTCCTCTCGCCTGGTAAATCTCTCAATAACACTTCTTCCATGCGGTTCAGTTTCACCTTCTTCCCATTCAAACGCTTTAATAGAGAGAGTGTGAGAGGAGAGGAAGACATCAAACATAACTGACGGCCTCTCGATCAATAAATCATGGGTAAGAATTTGATTTTAGAGTTTACAAAGAAAAAAGTTATTTGGTTTAATGACTCCTTCGTTTTCGATTCGGAATTGTGTTACAACCACAGTTCACATGTAGAGATCGAAATTTTGTTTCTCTTCAAGGTAGTTACAATTCTTCAATTGCCTTCCATATCACAATCTTTATTCTTTACACACAGTAAAACGAATTTGTTTCACGTTATAAATTTGGTTGTTGCAAGTGGGACTATCTTGATTATCCGGGTTCCTCTACTCAAATATTGAAAAGGTTAATTGAGTCTAAATGACTAAACTTTTGTGTCGTTAGGTGAGATGTTGTTGTGGACGGAAATGATTGATTGGTTATTGATGTTAGGAAGAGGATCAACGTCTCATTGTATTCCAGTTAGTTTCACGGCTACCCCGAGGAACGCCTTCATGAGCTACACTTGCGGAGGAGTGCTGAGTCAGGGGAATTCAGTCCTGCAATAGCAACCTATGTACTGCATGCATAAGGTCTGGATTTCATTGCTCTATCTCATCTTTACAGTTTATTAGTCTCCTTTCTCTTTTATTATGCCTTTTAAAGTTTTAATCGTTATCACTCAGGAAATTTGAAAATTTCTTCTCGTGTTTATGATTTTTTTTTTTTATTATTGGATTCGTAAATGATTCTTATTGCTGGTATTGTCGTAGTCCCAACTGAACCTCTTAAAAAATCTAATGGTTTCTCATGAGTCATGACACATTTACGGTAGCTTTATCCTATAATAAGGTTGAAAGTTCTTATTATAAGATGGGTCTAATTGGTGCATTTGGATGGATGATACAACTCTTCAGTTTGGAAGCAGGAAGCGGTGGGATTAGTTCAACTAAGATGAGGAACTTCAAAGGTCAGCTACTTCACTTAGGTATCATTGTCAACATTTGTTAATATCCCAAATTTGACTCATCTCCTAAATACCGGCTTGATTATCTAACCCAAAAATGTTAGATATCTCCTTTAAATGTTGGTTTTGGTCTTGCTATGCTAATGTTTAGTATGTTCCTACTCTGCGTGGTGGGCTTCAGTAACAATAGTTTTGGTTTACAATAATCCGCTTTAGTTTACGTTATATCAGTTTTAACTTCACTATTGTAGTTAGCCATCGCGTTTGTTATTTTGTGTTATGCACAACACACAAACCCGATCACAGGTCACTCTGCAAGTATGAACGTCTCCAGTTTCTTACGGTTTGTTATATTCAAACTTTGGGGATGGTAATCTATTACGTCATTGTCTCCTATAAAGAGCGAGAGTCTGACTAATTTTTGTCTTTAGATCCACTCTAATTCTGAAAGTTACTCTTATCTTAAATTTCTTTTAAAATATGTGTTTATATTCCGCGAATCAAATTGAGTGTGATTATTTCCCTTCCGATGATGTCCAACATAATCCATGGATACAACTGACTAGAAAAGGGACAAGCGAGTATTCTTCAGAGGTAAAGGATGGCTACCATCAAGTTCCTGACTGAAAAGCTGACTGATTTGATCTTCACATCAAGGGTAATTTTTATTTTTTTAAATGTATTCTCAAGCATATGACACATTTAACTCATTCAGCTTCTTTAAAGCTTGATTTAGTACAGGTTTCTTGAGCAACAATAGATTCTATTTTCTTTGTATTTTGAGTGAAACTGGAGGCCGTCTTGATGAATGAAACCATATATAGAATCTTGGCATTGCTGAAAAGAACTGTATTTTAGTATTTAAGCATCTCTATATGATGCAAAAGATGGTTTCAGTGTTAATGGCGTGGAATAATATTGGTTTTGCTATGAAATCTCAATGTTACCAAATCTTCATCTATATGTAAACTATTTTTGCTCGTAGACTTCATACGTAGCTGTGGTATACTCTTAGTATATTAAGAATTTCTTTGCACATTCTCTACCACATTAACCTGCTAGGTTAAGATCATGTTCCCTAATATTTTCTTACAATAGATAACCTTTTGCCATTTTCTTATTAGCACCGTCCATGTTTCCTTAAGTGATGGGAATTTGTGCAACACTCTCAAAGATAATTGAAGTTTTTGTTATAGGTAGAAACAAGGTCACGCTGATTTGCCCTTATTTTTCCAGGGAATGCTGATCAGAAGGTTGTTGTAAAGGTGTGTTCTCTTCAGTGGTTGCATCCTCTGAGTTGCATGGACTAAATGATCCGTAGTAAATGTTTCATAAAAAATATGCATATTCACTTGGATGATTCGTTAACCAGAGAGATAAGGGTTTTCCGTGTTTGGGTTAAAACATGCTATCTTCCGTGCTAAGCTTCTAAGTAGTATACCTGTCAAATATTTTTTGTGGTGATCTTTTCTCGTGTTTTTGACCTCACTCACACGATACTGGAAATGACTTCCCAGTAGGTCACCCATTTTGAAATTAATTCAGCTCAAGCACGCTTAACTCTGGAGTTCTCTCAAGACCTGTGACCGAAAAGATAAGTGCACTTTGGTGATATAGGTAGCCAAATCAATTCATTTAAGCATCTCCGCATATACCGCATATACCATATATGCTCTGAAATCGGGGTGTCACAGTCCTAGAGGCCCGAAGCAGCTATGTTAAATCCCCATGGCCAGGAGGTATCGAACCCTGGTGGGTCTATTACCACTAGGCTACGACCACCTGGTTTATACCTGCCATTTTGTATCTGCATGTGTTACCAAAAATGGTTGTCTATGATTTTATGACTTTTATTCGACCAGAACTTTTAGAGACTATAGGAATGCGAAATTGTATTGGGCAAGAGTAGAAATTGGTTTGGAGTCCTATAGAGTAAAGATTTTTTTTTAATTCTACAAGCATGCTACATAGTCCTGTTTTTTGCAGGGAGTTCAAACCATTCACTAAGCTTCAATTAAACAAACACATAATTTATTAGTAGTAATCTTATTAATAATGTGTGGGCATCTTACGATCTTTCACTTTTTCCCACAAATTCTTTAAACTTTAGAGGTACGTAATTTATTTTCATAAATTCTTTAATCTCTACAGTTTCTATTTTCTACGTAATTTTGTAGGATGATTAATGTTTGGTTTTATTTTTCTTTAAAATGATTAATGTTGGCATACAAAATTTGCAATAAAATGATACAGATATGAAGACAAATCCCGCGCGTATGCGCGGGTATCGACCTAGTGCTTTAAATTAGTTATTCAAATAAAATAGAAAAGTGATCACATTATCAAGTTCTTATTTCCACAGAAAAAACAAAATTTAATCAAAAAGTCAAAAGGAATAAGGTTTTTGGGTAGAAGAGATTGTCCCAAGAGTAAGTTAACTTGCCACAAAACAAAAAATCAAATCAAATCGAACATTTTTCACTGAATCTTCACAACAACTAAAACCTAAAATTAACCCTCCAAAAAGTTAGATGGTCAGACAAAAGACCAAACAAAGACACTCAAAGTCACACACATATATATATATATATACACACTAACACACCACATTCTTTACACATTACTAACACAAAACAATTTCATCATCAAAAATGGGGATTTCGAAGCTCGCGTTGGCTGCTACAAGCGGTAAGAGCTGCAAAATACTATTAGGGCTGAGATTACTCGCCTTCTCGGCCACGTTAGCGGCAGCAATTGTAATGTCACTAAACAAAGAGACAAAGACTTTTGTTGTGGGAAATGTTGGAAATACTCCAATTAAAGCTACTTTCACTGCTAAGTTTCAACACACACCAGCTTTTGTGTAAGCCTTTAATTTCTTTTGAATTAGAATTTTTTGAGATTCCAAGTGTTGATTTTTTTTAGACTAATTAATCTTTTTGATGATTCTTGGTGTGGGGACCAAAAAAAAAACAGGTTTTTTGTAATAGCTAATGTAATGGTGAGCTTCCACAACTTGTTGATGATTGGTCTACAGATATTTGGAGGGGAAAAGGAGCTAACTGGTTTTCGTATTCTCTCTGTCGCCATTCTCGACATGGTAATATATATAATCATATAACATCAATGGATTTAGTGTTCTTAAATTCTTAACGATTATACCAACTAGTTGGATTATTGGAGACTAGTGGATGTTAATCTTGTTTTAGCATTTTTTTTGTAGTTCTAATTTTTACAATGTACTTATATGGATTTAAAAAGCATATGAAATTTATCATGTTAATTTGATGATAATTTGAAATTTTAATGTAGCAGATATTTTTTGAAAATTTATATTGAGTCGTTTTGGAAAAGATAATAAATAGCAAAGTTAGTAGTTGGACTAGTAAACTCATTGTTTAATCGATTATTGCTAAAATTCAACAATTAGTTGGTGAATTAATGTTAGTAGATAGCAATCAGATTTTAAAATTATTTTGTATGGTTTGGAACTATTTTCATTTTGGAAATTTGTTTCTCATATTTTGTGCTGATCTTGGCTTCTTCTTGATTGTACAAAAAACAGTTAAACGTGACTCTGATTTCGGCGGCAGCAAACGCGGCAGCGTTCATGGCGGAAGTAGGAAAGAACGGTAACAAACACGCAAGATGGGACAAAATATGTGACAGATTCGCCACTTACTGCGATCACGGCGCCGGAGCATTAATCGCAGCCTTTGCCGGAGTCATACTTATGCTGTTTATCTCCGCCGTCTCAATCTGTCGTCTCGCTCAGGCTAATAAATGCTCTGTCGCATCTCCGTCCATCGTCCCCTGAAAACACTCACGTGCTCGTTTCTATGTTTGTGTTCTTTTTTTCTTACTTGTTTGCTTCTTCTCGAGTGTTTGGTATGTATGTATCAATGTATGTATCTCGAGTGATTGTGTAAGCACCTAAGCATTTGCATTGTCAGTTAGTAAGAACTTTCTTTTGTGTTTTTAGATATTCTCAAATCAAATGTGACGACTTAGTGTGTTACGTACTAGAAATCCATCACAAAAGGAAAGCAGACGATCCTGCATCAATCGATCAACTCCAAACCGAATGGTTCCTAGTGGCGAAGAGGCAGAGACAAAGATACATTGGTTTCGTTCATTCCAAAGAAGATAAATGCATATTTGAAGAAGCAGTCTAACAGCAACACCCTTCTCCGACCGAGCAAGAGCCCGGTTCTTCAAAATTGTAGATGCAACCCAGTGGATATGCAAAGGCAGAGGGAAAACAAAATCAAACATGAAACTGTTCCAAAGCTCTGAAGAGAACTCACATTCGAAGAATAAGTGGCTATGTGTCGCTCGCTCTTGAGAACAAAGCACACACACCTCCAGTACATTTAAACCCCATCTTTGTAGCATATCCCATGTTGGGATCCTTCACAACATTAGCAACGAGGGATTTCCTCTTTAAACCATACCACTTTTACCCACGACACCAGCGGAGCGCGATCTCACAATAGATCTCACATAGATTTTGACGAGAAGTTCCATACATATGTACCCGTTGTATTACGCCATAGGTAAGTATCACATCCCTTTAATTCTGATGGAGGCGAGACAGTTGTGAGCTTACACTACAAGAAAACAGCCGTAAATCCGACGGAATTTCCGAAATTTTCCGACGGTAATCCGACCGATTTCCGACGGAACTGAAATTTTTCAATTCCGTCGGAAATCTGTCGGAATTATTTCCGACGGACAAGAAGACTGTCGGAAATCGGTCGGATTATTGGACCGTGTAACTAGCCGGTGCTGGCACCGGCGGTGATTCCGGTTTGCTGTCGGAAATCCGTCGGAAATTATGCACCGTTAATATTTTCCGACGGATTTCCGACAGACACATAAATAGCTGTCGGAAATCTGTAGGAAAAATAGCCGTTATATAGCCGTTATTATATCCGTTTGATTTTCGACGCTTGTCCGACAGATTTCCGACGGTCAGCGTATTTATATATATGATTCCACACATCTTCATTTACTCACAACAACAACAACTTCCAACCAAACATTTCTTAGAAAAAATCGTCAAGAGAGTGAGATGTCATCTTCTAGATATTATAGATCGTGGATGGATGAAGAGATGTATGATCCGGAGTCGAAGACATTAAATGCAAGTTATGCACGAGGTATATGCGAGTTCATGGCGGTTGTCGGGAATCGAAAGGTGATAAAATGTTCATGTTTAAATTATTGCAATTCGCGTAATGTTAATGTAGAACAAGTTTGGCATCACTTGTATACCAATGGTTTTATGCCGGGATACAAAATTTGGTTTTTTCATGGAGAAACTAATAATGATGGTGCTAGTAGTAGCAGTGCACCATATGTTGCGGACTTAGGCGAACATAGAACGGATAACTTAGGTGAACATAGAACGGATAGCTTAGGCGAACATAGAACGGAAGTAGATTTTGGTGTAGGTACTGCTGAGATGGTTCATGATGCGTTTAGAGAGAATTTGCCATCGATCGTAATAGGGGAGGATAGAGTAGAAGAACCAAATGAAGAATCTAGAAGATTTTTTGATATGTTAGACGCAGGGAAGCAGCCCTTATATGATGGGTGTCGAGACGGACATTCACCTTTATCAACTGCTAGTCGACTGATGACCATTAAGACGGACTTCAATTTGGCGGAAGACTGTGTTGATGCGATAGCAGATTTTGTGAAAGATATTTTGCCTGAAGATAATCAGGCACCTGCATCATACTACGAGATACAGAAACTTGTAGCTGGTCTTGGTATGCCATATCAGGTGATAGATGTATGCATCGACAACTGTATGCTATATTGGAGAGAAGACGAAGACCGGAGAAGATGTAAATTTTGTCGTAAACCACGGTATCAGGAAACTAGTGGGAGAGTTCCAATTCCATATAAACGTATGTGGTACTTACCATTGACAGCGAGGTTAAAGAGGTTATATCAATCTGCGCGAACGGCAGAACAAATGAGATGGCATGCAGAGCATCGTCAAGATGGAGAGATTACACATCCTTCAGATGCAAAAGCGTGGAAACATTTTCAAATGTTGTATCCGGATTTTGCATACGAGTCAAGAAATGTGTACCTCGGGTTAAGTACAGATGGTTTCAACCCATTTGGGAAGCATGGAAGGCAGTATTCTTTGTGGCCCGTAATCGTAACACCGTACAATTTGCCCCCTGGTATGTGCCTGCGTCGAGAGTTTTTATTCCTCTCCGTTCTTATTCCCGGCCCTGAGCATCCGAAGAGATCACTTGATGTATTCCTCCAGCCATTGATTTATGAGTTACAAATGCTATGGAGTCACGGTGTCGAAGCGTTTGATGTTTCACGGAAGCAGAATTTTCTGATGCGTGCGGTCCTTATGTGGACTATTAGCGATTTCCCAGCATACGGTATGCTATCTGGATGGACTACTCATGGAAGATTATCGTGCCCGTTTTGCCAAGACAACACTGACGCTTTCCAATTGAGGAATGGAAGAAAGCCATGTTGGTTTGATTGCCATAGAAGGTTTCTACCGAACGGTCATCCCTATCGTCGGTCTAAAAGATTATTTAAGAAAAATACACAAGTGGTTGATGCTCCAATTGATGAGATATACGGTCGTACTATATTGGAGCAGTTGAGAGATTTTGGTGCTGAGAGGACTCCTGATTGTGGGGGTAATGGACATGAACCGCTTTGTGGTGTAGGGAAAGCTCACAACTGGCACAAGAAGAGTATATTTTGGGATTTGCCGTATTGGAAGGATCATTTATTAAGGCACAACCTCGATGTGATGCATATTGAAAAGAACTTCTTTGACAACATCATGAATACGGTGTTAAACATCCCGGGAAAGACAAAAGACAATGTGAAGTCTAGGATGGATGTTTCAAAGATTTGCTACCGTCATTATCTTGATCGTCTTCCCGATGGTACATATCATTTTCCTCCGTACCGATTGCAAATACAAAAGATAAGAGAATTTTTCCGGTGGATTAAAGACGAAGTTAAATTCACTGATGGATATGCAGCTAATCTGGGTAACTGCGTAGACTCGCGATACCTAAAGTTTATGGGACTGAAGAGTCATGATTGTCATGTACTGATGCAGAGGCTTCTTCCATTTGCTTTTACCCATCTCCTTCCTCAAACTGTCCACGAAGCTATTGCAGCAGTTGGTGCTTTCTTTAGGGATTTATGCACGAGGACACTTACAGTTGAGGGGATCCACAACTTAGATGCCAATATACCAGTGATCCTTTGCAATCTTGAGAAGATCTTTCCGCCGTCTTTTTTTGATGTTATGGAACATCTTCCCCTACACCTCCCCCGCGAAGCCGAACTAGGTGGTCCCGTTCAATTTCGTTGGATGTATCATTTCGAGCGGTACATGTTCCATCTAAAGAAGAAGGTCAAAAATTTGGGTCGAGTTGAAGGTTCTATTGTCGCACAGAGTATCAATGAAGAATCATCACAGTTTGCGGAATATTACTTTCCGCGGGGAGTTCGTACGAAGAGTAGACGTCCTGCTCGTCATGATGATAGAGGTGAGAGAGTCACGTATGCCGCGCTCGTCCCTGAGTTGTTTTTGCAAGTTGGCCGAGTGATTGGGAGAGGGAAGAGACGTTACCTATCACAAGATGAGTGGAGTCACTTACATATGTATATCCTCACGAATTGTGAGGAGATGGCGGAGTACGAAAGGTAAAAACAGAACTTATTTAAATACTTATTTTTTTATACCTAAGTAATATATAGGTTTCATATGTTATATATTGTTGTTTGCTTTCAGGATTTACATTGCATTAATACGTCGCTATTATCCGGATATGACAGAAGACGAACTTGGAGAATCTAAGGAAACCGAGTTTCCAAATTGGCTGCAATATTACGTAAGTTTTTAAAAAACGCTTATATATCTTAAAATTAGTGAATTAATTATGGGACTGAATAAAATGTTTGTTTATTAATTTGTCTAAATTATTATCTCAGGTTTCTGAAGGAATGAAGAATGGAGAAAAGTTTCCGACATGGTTACAAGAGATAGTTTCTGGCCCAAGCTTCGAAGCAACTTCATACGTTCAGTATTGCACTAGGGGATTTGCATTTAGGATTCATGAAGAAAGGTCGAGGCCAACTGAAGATTACGGTATTTCAGCTACAAGTGGTGATGTAGTCTACTACGGGATTCTCAAAGAAATATTGAAAGTGAGCTATCCACGAATGTTGGGCATGAGGTGCATTGTTTTCTTGTGTGAGTGATATGATCCGTCATATCCAGAAGGTGTTCAGGTGAGCCAATTTGGCGTCACTTCAGTAAATTCTTCTAAGAGACTGCAAAAGTATGACCCATTCATCCTAGCATCACAGGCAGACCAGGTTTGATTTTAAAATTTTATAATACGTGTGTTATAGATAAATAATGATATTGTAATTGCCTAAACTAAATATGTTTGTTTCAGGTATGCTACATTTCTTACCCTAGGGTAACACATCGAGGAGATCCTTGGATTACAGTGACTCCAATTAATCCAAGAGGGAGACTATATGGAGTTGCTGAGCAAGATGCTATGCAACCAACTAGAATTACTCCGATGGCTCCAGTTGGTCATTCTTCAGCGGTGGACCTTTTTGTTGATTTCACTGAATTTGGGGATAATATAGTACATTCAGAATCAGAAGAAGAAGTTAGAGAATTTGATGAAGACGAAGACACAATTCCTTCGGAAGGATCAGACTCAGACTCAGATTTAGGATTTTGATATGTTTGTATTTGTTAACATAACCAAGAATTCATATATTTTCTATTTTTAAAAACAAAAAAATAATGTTCCGTCGGAAATCTGTCGGAAATATATAGCTTTCCGACAGAAACTGATATTTATATAATTCCTATAAAAAATTCATCTGTGTATATATTCTTTTAAAGCATGCGTCGGAAATCTGTCGGAAATATATATATTTTTCCGACAGATTTCCGACGCAATATTCATATCATGGTAACCTTAAAAGACGACACGTGTTATCCTTAAATCTGTCGGAAATCTGTCGGAAATTTATCTATTTTTCCGACAGATTTCCGACAGATTTAGGGTTTTGAGGTCAAATTCCTGAATTTCGAGAAGACAAAGTCTCGGCATACAATTTTGACAACTAAAGTGAAAGATAATTGAACAATTAACCTTCTCGAAGTTATACAGAACATGTTTTGCGATTTTGTCATGTTTCAACCAAAAGCGTTTCATACAGTTACATATACAAAACAATAGATGTTTACGGAAAATACTAAATGTTTAGAATTTGAAAGTAACAATGACCATTATTAAATTTAACAAATGTTTTTTTTGGAAATTAAATTTAACAAATGTATTTTTTGGAAAGAAATATAAGAAATGTATATTAAATTTAACAAATGTTTTTTTTGGAAATTAATGAATAAGCATTTTGGAAAAAAATGTTAACAATGCTAAATATTGTTTAAAAATTACCAATTTTTTCCAAAATGCTAATTCATTAATTTCCAAAAAATACATTTCTTAAATTTAATAAACATTTCTTAAAATTCTTCAATTCCTTAACCCTAAACCAACAAGAAAACATTTTTTAAATTTCCCATACCCTAAAACCCCATATCTGTCGGAAATCTGTCGGAAATAACCCAGATTTCCGACAGATTTCCGACGGATTTGCCAATTTTTACCCGCGAAATGAAAAATAAACACCGCGAAATCAGTCGGTCCAAAACACGCGGCCCATTTAATTTATTTCGTTTTCCGACAGATTTCCGACTGCTTGAAATCCGTCGGAAATCTGGGTTATTTCCAGACCAGTCGTCTTCCCCGAAGGACACTTCCTCAAGCCTCAAAAAACTCACAAATCGCCTCCTCCGCCTCTAGCCCTTCCGATCTGTCTATTCACGCCGGTTTCTTCGCCGGAAATCGCCCACGAGCCCTAATCTCCCACGAGCCTCCTCCTCCTCGCCTTGTCTTCGCAGGAAATTGCCCACGAGCCTCCTCCTCCTCGCCGGAAATCGCCTCCTCCTCGCCGAAAATCGCCTCTTCTTCGCCGGATTACGTACAAATGGCGGAAATTCCATCACATTTGTAAGTATCCTCAAATTTCATGTTGATTTTGGTTAGATTTAATATAAATTAGTTTGTGAATTGATTTTTGCTAGATTTAGGATTAGGATTAGGGTTAGATTTAGGGTTTGGGAAGTTATATTATGAAATTTGGAAATTGTTACAAATTTTATGAAATTGTTACTAAATTGTTAGTATTTTTACTAATTTTTACTAAATTGTTAGGGTTTTTAAATTGTTATGAAAAATTAGATTTATGATTAGGAAAAATTAGATTTATGATTAGGAAAAATTATGAATTTAGATTTAGGAAATTATTTTTTCCATAAATTTTTAGAAAATTGTTAGCATGTTTTACTAATTTTTAAACAATTATAACGATTAATTTAGAATTTTAGAATTTTAATATTTTAGAATTTTAAATTATGTAACAATTTATATCTATATTTTAAAGATATCTAACAATTTATATCTAACAATTTAGAATTTTAATATTTTTGAATTTATATCTATATTTTAAAGAATTTTAAACAATTAGATTTATAAGATTGTTTACAAAACCTTATAAAACTATTTAAAAACCTTATAAAACTTTACAAAAACCTTATAACACTATTTAAAAACCTTATAAAACTTTAAATTTTAAATTTTAGAATTTTGGAAATTTAAATTTTAAATTCCACCTCAGAATTTTAAATTTTACAATTTTGGAAATTTAAATTTTAGAATTTAAATTTTATAATTTTGGAAATTTAAAGAAATGTTTTTTTAAACCATTATATTTTTATAATTATATATTTAACCAACTTCGAAATTTTTATAATTTTTATAATTATAAAACTTTACAAAAAACCTTATAAACAGTTTTACACGGTATTTAAATAGTTTTATAAGGTTTTTTTAACAGTTTTACTAAAACTTTTAAAAACTTTATAACTTTAGAATTTCTTAATAATTTTACCATTATTTGCAAAAAAATAGATTTTTCATATATTTAAAATATATTATCATATAAATCTTGGGATTACGGTGGTTTCGCCACTGCATCTGGCAGCGGCCAACATTGTCGTCGTCGTGTGAGTAGAGCTCATTCGACTTCGACGTCTACACCTACACCGTCGTCTACACCTCTACAGACGCCAGTGACACCAGCAGCCACCACAGCACCGTCGCAGATTAGCGTCGAGGACTTCATGGCTCTTCCTGGACGAGAGAGGTTGACTAGACTCCATCCAGACCAGCTCGGTAGAGACAGATGGTAAGTTTTTTGTTCCATTTCTGTTTTTTTTTTTAACAAATTTAATTTAATTGCGACTAATGTTACATTTTTCCCCATAGGTTTGGTGATTCTCGCAGCGGGATTTCGAAGTCCCTCAACAAGATGGAAAACTCTATGCTCAGCCGTCCTTATGCGACGTACACCGCCATGCCACTGGAGGATCAAGAAATGTAGTTTCGCCAATTTGCGGTAAGTCATCTGTTTTCACAATTTTTACTTTCATTTAAATTATTATTATTTATATTTAATTTTTGTTTTTGCCGCAAGAATTTAGGTGGGACCCACACATGACCGCTCTGGTTAGGAGAGAATTCGACTCTTATGCAGCACTGCACTACTCGAAGAAGGTGTTCGAGTAGAAGGATAAGTGGCTACACGGTGAGGTGCCAAAGGAGATGGTTGAGAAGCCGGACTTGTGGAACGGGTTCATCGCCTATTGGCAACTAGAGGCTACCAAGGAGAGCTCTACATATCACTCTAGCAACCGGAACAGCCAGCGCAACGGCAAGGGACCTTCCACCCACAACCTTGGAGCTACCAGCAAGAAGACAAAGGCTAGGGATATGGTAAGTTTTTTATGTACGTCTTGATTTTTAATTTTTTTTTTGTTTTATACATTTATATTATCAAATAAATTTCTAACAACTGCAGGCTAAGAAGTTGGGTCGGGATCCCAACAACTTGGAACTTCTGCTAGCAACACACACCGACAAGAATGGTGTCGTCCAGGATCAGGTAGCTCGGGAGATTCAGGAGAGCGTCCAAAGAATGGAAGAGGAGTACATTCTGTCTCAGCCATCCGTGGAAGGAACCCCTCCCCTCACCCAAGCCCCGGACGACATCATCAACGAATTCGTCTTAAAGGTATGTAAAATTTAAAATAGTTTTCATGTCTTTTTTATTTACAATTTAATTTGTTCCGCAGGTTGCTCCGCAGAGCAAAGGGCGGCTTTATGGTCTTCCCGACGATGCAGGATCATCGGGGTTTTCTTGTTACAACAGCGAGACATCCCACCTGAGAGCAAAGATGCAGGAAAAGGACGTCGAAATTGAAGGTTTGAAGACGACAGTTCAACAGATACGAGAAGCACAAGCCGCCCAAGAAGCCGAGCGGGACAAGGACAGGGAGATGATGCAACGGATGATGGAGTACTTGGGCCGCAACCCGGATTTTCCGCGGGGGCCTACCATTTAGATTTTTATTTTCAACGTTTTTGTAAAACAATATTACTTTTAATTTTATTTTAATTTCTACTTTTAATTTTATTTTAATTTAAATCATTCAAATTTTAAATTTTAAATTTATATTAAATTAATTATTATTTAATTTATTATAATTTTTAATAATTTCTACTAATACGTCGGAAATCTGTCGGAAATGGATCCGTCGGAAAGGTGTCGGAAATAACACTGTCGGATATCTGTCGGAAATAAATACGTCGGAAGTCTGTCGGAAAGTCGTCGGTTTACATGTAATCGGAACTCGTCGGAAATCAGTCGGAAACAAAACCGACAGATTTCCGACAGTGACATTTCCGACGGAACTCCGACGTGTCGCCGGACTCCGGCAGGATGTCGAAATTCCGTCGGAAATAAAGCCGTCGGAAATCTGTCGGAAATTTTTGACGGATTTCCGACAGAATTACCATTTCCGACAAGATAGAAACGACAGACAAATCCGTCGGAAATCTGTCGGAATATGCGTTTTCCGACAGACTTCCGACGGATATTTCCGTAGGATTCTCGTTGTTTTCTTGTAGTGTTAATCTGAAGCATAAGTGCTTCATTTGATCTCACGGCCAGCAAAGACCAATTTCTTTCATGTGTAGCCCGACAAATCGCGTCGAGTGGAATACGCAGCTGCCTTGGCCCCTTGTCACCTATAAAGGAGATTAAAGGACCCAATTCGTGTTGGCATAAGCTTGAAGATAGCTTGAGCAATAAGCTATACCAAGAGACATTAGGAAAAGTGTTATATTTAGGAGTTATCTAAATATGTAAGATTTCCTCTTCTCTATATAAGAAGATGCTAAGTTGTGGCATAACTTATGAGTTTTAGAGAGAATTAAGAGTTAGAACTACGTGTTTGGGTTGATTCCTTCCAAAGGGTACGTATGCAATCTTCTTTAGAAGATGCAGCCTTTCAATAATTGGTATCAGAGCGTAACGATCCTGGAGATCTCCGAGAGGAGAAACAATCGGCGGACAACACGATTCGATCTCGGCGTTGAGATCCGGATCTCTTGGTGAACACGAAGAATCAAGAGTAGTTGATTCAAAACCCTAAAGAGAATCACCTCTAGGAGGAGCTTGCCGTGACATAGAAGAAAAAAAAGAAGGATCTTCTTGAGAAGAAGAGAATCGTTGAAGTCAAAGAACGGAGGAGAAACCAATCTGGACCGGTGGAAGAACAAGGTGATCACGTTAGCTTAGGTTGAAGCTGATCGTGACCTTGTAGAAGCAGAGGAAGGAGCTGCTCGTGGTAACTTGGAGAACAAGCAACGATTGCTTAAGAAAGAAAAAAAAAACCAATCGTTGAAGATGAAGGAGACCAAGCTGATCGTGATCTAGTGGAGGACTGTTTGGACAGGAATAAAGCGATCACTTGGGTTATAAGCCGATCGTGAAGTCCTCTGAAGCCTTTAATAAAAACGATCAAGGAGAAGGATGACAGAGCTGTGGTTAAAAGATCAAGAGGAGCTTGATCATTAAACCTAATCACGACAAGGAGCAAGCTTGGCGTGAAAAAGAAGAAAAGGTCTTCTTCTTAGAACGAAGAGGAAACGATCACAAGTGAGTTGTGATCACAAATACAATAAATAAATAAATAAAGGTGCACGATTCTTTGAAGGCAAAGGAAACGTGGCAAAGGAAAGGCTCAAGCTTATCAGATTCTTTGAAGGTTTTACGGTAAAGGAGCAAACTTTACAGAGAAAGTTTCAAGCTTTGTGAAGAAAGTCAACGATCGTGTAAAACCCAGATCTGATGAAAGCACAAAAGAGAAGAAGTATGCTCAGGTAATGGGTTCTAAGTTTCTGAATCTAGTGAGCAAAGTAAAGCGAGAAGATGAGTTAAGGTTTGAGACGGACGTGGGTTTTAACGGAGGAAGCTCGTTGGAACTTTGAGGTTCGAGACGCAGAGATCCAGAGGAATAAGGATTCGGTAGAGACCTTGGTCCTCTCAGAAAAAGTTTGTCGGAGTTAGACAAACGGAGATGACAAGAGATTAGAAGTTGAGAGCTTTATTCAAAGTAGAAGCTTGTGTGGGTTCTCGGGAACAAGGGAAAAGCGAGAAACGGAGAAAGCTTCTGAAGGGGCTTTGGTTTTTCTCTGTGCTTGTAACTTCGGTGATTAAGTAGATTCCGGGAGACGTCGTGGAAACGGAGACGGCGCCGGAAGAAGATCTGTAAGCATCGGTCTATTTCATCTTTTTGAAATCGAGTCGGAGATGTTACCAAAAGGAGTCTTGGTGGTTACAGTCTCGGTGACAGAAGAGACTTTAGAAGCAACGACCGCAGAGTCACCGGAAATCTGCACAGATGGTGATTTGAGTTTGCAGTCAGGAAGAGTCGTGGTGGGAGAAGCTCACCGGTCAGGGTCGTGACGGTTTGAGCGTGAGTTCCAGCGATTAACAGTGAAATCGCCGGAGATGGAGTCACCACAGTGAGTGTCGCCGGAAATCGCAGATGATGTTGAAATCAATATCAAAGTGTGGAGGAAGAAGCTCCGAGGCCGACGACGGAAGCTTCACCGACGGCAGTAGAGACTCGCCGGCACCGGAGGTTGCTCTAGTAGAAATCGTTTGGTCGATTTCGAAGTCGGAGGAGTCGTTCTTGGTGTCACCGTCGTGAAGAGAAAGGAGAAAGAAAAGCTCGTGATGTATTTTCCTTGTCTGATGAGCCAATATGGGCCTGATCTTCTTAAAAGAAATTTTGCAGTCGTGGGCTAAGTTTGTTTATGTTCAAACGACTAAAGCTTTTGTCGATAGCTATGAAAGTTTTTGTCGGAAGTCGCAGAAGAACATCGGCGGTTGGTTTTGAAGATAGTCAGAGCTCGCTAAAGGGCCTCGGAGAAGATGACCTGAGAAACGATGGGTAACAGGAATCTCACCAGTTAAGGTTAGTTCAAGCCTTGGAGGAACAAGAACAAAGGCAACAATGGAACTTAGAGTGTTGTTGTTTATCTAAAGTCAAGAGAGGTAGGTGTTGGAGTTGATGAAGGTTTGTGAAGAGAGGGATTCGATCAAGAATAGGTTTGATAT
Organism: Draba incana; assembly: GCA_963576765.1. Lineage (NCBI taxonomy): Eukaryota > Viridiplantae > Streptophyta > Magnoliopsida > Brassicales > Brassicaceae > Draba > Draba incana. The sequence goes on along the minus strand of OY755211.1, from coordinate 8,413,449 downwards.
GTAGTATGAGGAATTGAATCGATTGAAGGAGAGTGTGATTCGTTTGGAGGATAAAGAATCGAATCTGGAGATTTTGATTGAGAAATTGAATTCTGAAAACAATGGATTGGTGAATGATAGGAATATGAGTGAAGAGTTGATTGATGGGGTTAAGAAGGAGAAGATTGTTCTGGAGAAGACGATTGAAGAGAAGAAGACGGAAATCGATGGATTGAAGCGAGAAATCGAAGTCTTTTTTGAGTGATAAGAATGAGATGGATCAAAAGGATGATGAGCTAACGCGTTTCATCTCTGTGCTGCAAAACGATTGTGATGGTCAGGGTAAGACTAAAAAACTTAGCTGCGAAGTTGGAAAGCTAAGCAATGCGCTTGAGCAGATGGCGCTCGAGAGAGAAAAGGATGATAAGGCGCTTGATGTAGAGAAGAGACATGGAGAGGAACTTAAGGCTTGCGTTTTAAAATCAGAAAAAAATGATTAAAGCAACTGTGAAAGAGCTTGAGAAAGTTAAGATTGAGCGCAAGAGTATTGTGATTGAAGACGACGAAGCTCGTAGATTAATGACCGAGACTGCGACAAAGTCCTGTCAAGAGAAGCTAGTGGAGTTACAGCGAAGCAAGGTGAAGAAATCGAAGTCGGAAACCGAAAGCGATGGTTCCAATTCTGATTCGAAGGTAAAATTGAAGAGGAAGTATGATTCTGTCTCGATTTTGGGTAATGGTGAATGGGAAACGGATTACGAGGCGATCAAGAGGAAGTACAAGAAGAAAGGGTACGAAAAGTTGTGCCAGAGATTGTGTTTTGGAATTTGAGGGATTCAAGGTCTTCGCCAATGACGGGAAGTGAGAATGGAGTGACTTTGGTGAGTGGGTATTCGAATATCTCCTTAAATCCATTTTGGATAATGACGGAGAGATAAGTCCAATGAAGACCATGGAGGCTCCTATATCAGGAGAAGAGTATAAGAAGCTTGTTGATGATGTTAGATCTCATGGGAGATAGAAGAATATGGGAAATATTGATTTTAGGGATTTAAAATCAAAAGTGGAGTAAAGACGAGTAATGGAACAGTTTTGAGTGATTCAAGTTGGGATTAAGTGAAGTTTGCACATCGTAAGGCATAGAACACAATAAAAAAAAAAGGAGAATCTATGTTGAGTTATGACATAGATTAAGAGAATCTCGGAGAACCGTTGTTGGGCATGACAGGTTGAGAGAGATTGTGTGAGCTTTAGTTTTTGAGTAAGTTTTCTAAAGCAATAAAAGAGTAATAAAAGAGTGAGTCTTTTATAATCTCGTGTTCTTAAATGAGAAGAGAGCGATGGTGCAGAACACACTTGGAAAGGATCAAGTTCAAGAAGATGAGAGATCTTATGGGAGTTCAAGATGTGTCAAAAGAAGAATTCAAGCTTAAGGGGGAGAATGTTGGCATAAGCTTGAAGATAGCTTGAGCAATAAGCTATACCAAGAGACATTAGGAAAAGTGTTATATTTAGGAGTTATCTAAATATGTAAGATTTCCTTTTAAGATTAGGAAACTCTTCTCTATATAAGAAGATGCTAAGTTGTGGCATAACTTATGAGTTTTAGAGAGAATTAAGAGTTAGAACTACGTGTTTTGCTTGATCCCTTCTAAAAGGTACGTAGGCAATCTTCTTTAGAAGGTGTAGCCTTTCAATAATTCAGACACATAATCAAACCAGAAGGAAGCGACTTTGTCATCACCAATTTCACATCGTAAAAACTGCACGAGTAAGTGTTTCAGCTGTAGCATGTTTCTGATTGTTGGAGAGAACCGATTAGCATCCTCCGTGAGCCAAAAACCCCTTCCTCCCAAAGACCTAACAAAAAGTTAATATATGAACCTCAGTGTGCAACTTCCACTAGATTACCTTTTACGAGTATAATGTAAAACAATGATCTGAAAAGAAAACATTTATATAGGATTGAGAGATTTAACAATGTTATAGTACTTTTCTGTTTATCATGATAACCATCAGTTTTTTCAACAATTGTAGTAAATATAACAACCGGACACTTTATTGTCTGATATGTAGAATTACAAGTTGATTGAGCCTATTTCATGGTATATGTCCGCATACATATATATATGATTTTTATTTTCTTTGGAAACTAACCGAATATCCGGTTTTTGTATATCCGTTAGAATATTATGCATAATATGTATCTTCCACAAAAATATATTATGAGATATTTTTCTCGCTAATAAAGATCTTTTCTGTGAAAATTATTTAATTACACAACATGGATTATCATTTTTATAATTTTAGTAATTTGTACCCTTTGTTTTACGGAAACATATGTATGTACATAGTTAAAATTTACACTAAACTTGAAAACTCAATCGTTTTACCAACAACAACAAAAATAATTTAATAACATAAATATCACATATATACATATATAGCTTATGAGGGATATTGCATAAAAATATTTATATATGAATAAACAAAAATATATATACTAATTTTATTTTATATATGGTGTATCAAAAGAATTTTTATCAGCTTTTAAATGTCGTTTCCACATCACCGCAACGACAGTGACATTGATGGTGGCGCTAGTGACGGCGGTGATGACTGTAATGGTGGTGGTAGTGCTGGATATCGAACATAATACCCATGACCTTTTTCTACTTTTCGATGGTACTGCTTGTATCAATTTTGCTCTCCTACCTATTCGATGTATAATAAAACTACCATCAAGTCAACAAAAAAAAAAATACTATAACGAAATTAGGAGAAGAGTACGTAATAATCTTCATCATGATCTAGCAAACAATGAAGGTTATGTTTGTATATTATTGTTTAACTAATCCAAGAATACATTATAAACTTAAATCAAAGAAAAAATATTATTAGGTATATGTGTCAATATATAACTGACCGATTAATGATAGTATTCCTTGTGGAGAAGCAATAGCTTGGTCGACGGAGCATGAGACCAAGAGAATCACTAGAAGCAAGAACAAAGGTCGCAAATCTGGCTGATTTGCCATCTCTCTTCTCAAATCTAGTTGATTGATTTGCCATCTCTGCAAGAATTGAATGTTATAGCCACAATATTTGTTACAAAAACGATTTGCAGCAAATATTAGCTACAAAATGATACAATTTTACTACTAATTTCGGAAGAATGTTAAACATAGCAAATTGATAACAATGTGTGATTAATTTGTTACAAGTTTGTTACGAAAATAAAATAGTAACCAATTTGCTTCACATTGTTTCAATGCGTGAAAAATTGTTACCATCAAAAATAAGAAAATTTTATTATAAAGTGTATTAATGACAAATTGCTACAAATAATTTTGTCGCAAAGAAATTTTTTTATTACGAATTACATTTGTAGCTAAATTATTATAACTAGATAAGAGCCCGCACAAATGTGCGGGTAGTTTTCTTTACCTTATTTCCAATAGAAAATCAATTATTTTTTCGAAACTATTATGCTAATTTCACTTAGATTATGAAAATTGTATTTGCATCTTCAAAGCGATGACTAAAAGTCCGCCAAATAACTTTACTTCCTGACTGTTGAGCTCATTCCACTTTTATCACACCACAAAATCTAACATATGCATGATTCTTTGTCTTGTGAAAGTCCCTTTTACCTATTTATTATTCAATTTTTTTTTCTTCAAGCAATATGATTAATTTGATCGGTATAGGGGAAGCTTAATGGTCGAAGAAAGAGACCACCGTAGAAGGAGGAGCGATTTTGCGGCCGTTTGCGAGAGATTCCGAGTCTTGCTTGGTTTCATGACTGATCATGAAAACAACTTCGTTTTATGGCTTACTTCACTACTTTGATCAACTTTTTCTTAACAAATGGGCTTGTTACGGACCATTAGCTCACCAAATAATACTACTTGCAAGTTAATTTAGGTTTAGTCACAATTAATCCCACATCGGAAACTATTAATGATTTGATTGAGTATATAACAAGGATTAGTCATACCACTAATTGCCAACTGGCATGGAAGTAGAGAGTCTTATGAATCTTTCCATGGTATCATAACCTAGGCCCAATAGGGCTCATTCAATTCTTGAAAAATAGGTAAATAGTTGATACAAAGATGATTGATTTCGAAAGGAGTAATCATCCTCAATGGGAAGATCCATGAGCCAAGCCAATTGGTTTTTTGCCCTTTTTAAGCCTTCTATGCAAAACCTTAACCTAGTTTTTTAGCTCTACATTAAATAAATCAATTCTAATCATTGATATAAATTAGCTACTCAAATAAAAAAAAATACAAGTAATCAAAGAACAATCTATATTTACATTGTTTTTTTACTTTTTTTTATAATAGCTAGCTAATCAAGTTTATAAAGATTATATTTTTGCTAACAAAACCAGAGACTTGATTCTTGTGGACTAGTCATGACTCATGAATACACCAACAAATCATCTCTCATGATCATGCTCGTGAAGCTTTATGGTTTAGGTAAGAAGTAGAAACCCAACGTTAAACACACCATCACTACTTCTCATCTAAAACATCTCCAAAATCACCACTTATAAATAAACCCCTCATAAAACCATAACACACACACACCACAATCATATATAAACACAAGAGCTCAAAGAACACACCACAACAACAATGTCGAAAACCTCAATGGCTTCTTCTTCTTCTCTCTGTTTACTCCTTCTCGTCGTCTTCCTCCTCAGTCCGCAACCCGCACTCTCACTCCGTGGCCCGAAAATTCAATCAGAACACGAATCAGCTCAAAACATCATGATCGATGATTCGTCTTTAATAAACAAGATCGAGCCTACGAAATCCATGATTGCTGGATTCTTCAGCCACATGTTTCCATTAAAGGGTTGGCCTTATCCCAAATACCCACCTTTCACAATGGTTAACCCTAATGTTCCAACAAACCCATCTGGAGCTCAAGAGGAATCCGAGAAGGTACCTTCTACTCCAAGCAATGGCAACAACAACAATGGAGGAAACGCATGAAGATTTGAAAGTTTACTTGTGTTTCAAGCATGTCCCTAAGGCTTTAAATTGCATTAAAATAAAGAAAATGTATGTTTATCTTTAACAATTGAATGGTAAAAGACGGAAGATTGTTATCTATCTATCTATCAGCTTGATGCGATTTTCGTAATGACAGAAACAGGGATATTCACAATGTGTCCTGTATTTCCAAACAACCCGATTCTGCCAAAAGTAGAACTAGAACTGCTCTTTGTCGCGTTGAGGGTTACACTAAGTGTCTGAGTTTCTCCCATGGCTATAGAGAATTGAGTAGGAGATACTTTCATCGAAACACCATAAGGTGGACTCCAACCAACATTGTATGTCTCATTTCCGGCTATATTTCTCATCGATCTTTGAAAAATCTGCATGCCATTAAGGGTCGATACTGTAATCGATGGCAAATTGAGATCAAAACCGCTTATTGTTGCGTTGTAAGTGGAACAACTTAGTCCGGTGTAGTTGAATACAACCGTATCCGAACCATTGATCCCACAAAGAAATGACATATAATCTTCAAACCCTACATAAGAAGAAAAATACATTTTGAAATGAACAATCAAGATTTTAGTTGTGTGAATCAATATCGATAAAACACTTACTAGTGTCGAAAACGAGGCCAGGGTTTAAAGCTGCTGTTGCATTAACGAAGCCGCTTCCCATATCAAACGGTGTCGCGGTAGAGAGGCTTTGATCAGGATTAGGATAAAAACGTTGAGCCATTATCGGACCGCCTTTATTATCATACAGAAGTGCGGTTGTAGAAAGCGCGGATGCGATTTCCGAAGGACTAAATTGCGGGTAAGTTTGTTTGATTAGTGCAGCCACACCAGCTACATGAGGAGCAGCCATACTTGTACCGGAACTCATAGCAAATTTCTCACCTAAAACAGAACAAAAATAACATAACTTTAATCTGAAGTTACTGACTTTATATAAGAATCCTCTGTTTTCACTTGTATAAAGTTTACCTTGAAACTCGGTGGAATCGGTGGAAGCGGAACTCCAAGCACCCCAAATAGAGTTTCCGGGAGCTACGAGGTTTGGTTTTAATATGTCTGCGTTGCTTAGAGCATTGTCTTCTGGATCGGGTCCTCTTGCTGAGTAATACATTACTTGAGGAGCTCTGTAACTAAAGTTAGCATTTAAACCGCCTTCAATGGCTCCAACCGCTCCAAACGCAACAATTTCTTTGGTGGTCACATCTCTTTGAATAGAAGAATTATAGTACTTGAGTAAACTCTGCGAAAAACATATCGTCTGATCATTTATTTTGTTCTAATACTAAGAGGTTCTAGACCTAGGCCCGTACTATACATCCCCTCATGCCGAGGACCAGAGCATTTTGTTAGATCGTTAGAAACCGCGTAAAAACATAAAATATTTGCTTAATACCTTGGAATCTTCTGCAGATGGAATTATGATTCCAGGCATATCCATTGGTGTTGGATTGATCTGAAATCCAAGAACATAGGGGTCCATGTAGAACACAACACCAATCGCAGATAGATTCTTGGCAACATCTAAGGCTTGTTTAATAGTCGAAAGCCCGAGAACAAAACGAACAGAGTAACTACATAACAAAAGATTCCCCGAGACAAGATCTTGATTGAAATTTTCGTAATCTTGACATTCACCTACATACATATCATTATCTACAGAAGTACTATTGTTCAAGGCGTGTAGAGCGGAAATCATCTTGTACATCTTTCCATCATCCGTAGGAGCTATAAACAAAACAATTATACAAAGTTCAAATCCGTAATTCCGATTTAAAAGCGAACTTTGTAGTTTGAGAAGAAATTAAGGACTTACATGCAAATCCTACACCTGGAATAGTTACATTGTTACCTAGTATTAAGGAATTGTAGTAAACTCTATCATGAGAAGAAGCACCAACTGTGAAAATCCATGGACTAAAAGAAGACATGCTTGTAGGCGATGGACCGGTATTTCCCGCAGCTTGGACTACAAAAATTCCGGATTTTACAGCGGAAAGTATCGCCATATCGATAGGATTAAAGAAAGTAGCAACACCAGGAGGTTTTCGGTTCGGTGTAATTGATAGACTTAATATATCTACTCCATCTTGAGCTGCCTGAAAAATTCACAAAACCATTTTTAAAATCTCAAATTTTGAAAGAACAGCTAAAAAGTTTTACACTATTTAGTTTCTTTGATTTATAAAACCTGATCTATAGCTGCAACAACATCGGCAGCAAAACCTCCAAAACCTTTGTACAATGCCTTGTAAACAGATATACTAAATAGAAAGAATCAAAAACATAAAAGTTTGAATTAGTTTGTGATGTTTTTACTAATGATCCAAATTTTGTTTTTGTTTTACTTACTGCGCACGAGGAGCGATTCCACTAGCATTTCCAAAGTTATTGTTAGAAACTATTACTGGAACTCCGTGGTTACCCGCTGCAATCGAAGCTGTGTGTCTGCATTTACATCCAAAGTAACAATCTTTTCAAACTCTGTTTCATATGATAAATTTTACCACACTCAATAGTTAAACTTACGTTCCATGGCCATCTCCATCGAAAGGCGAAGCGTAATCTTCGGATGAGTTAAAGATTCCTCTGGTTATAGCGGATTGTGCGAAATGTCGAGCTCCAATAAGCTTTTTATTGCAAGATCCTGATGGAAAATCCGGTGTAACTTCGCAAAGACCTGAGAAATGCTTAGGGGTTGGATATGAATGCTGAGAGTTATTAATGTCATCGTCACTGAAACTAGGATGATTATGATCAATTCCAGTATCGATAAAACCGATAACAATTCCTTCTCCAGCAACCTCAAAACCACCTTCTTTCGCCCATGCTCCTTCTGGTAAGCCCAAAAACTGTGGAGTATATGTTGTTTCTGTCCTAACAGAGAAATCCAACACTATGTTTGCTACTTCCCTTCTCATTGAAAGCTTCTCTGCCTTAGAGAGATATAAAAACACAAGAACTCAAAATCAAGAACTCTTAAGAATATTTTATATAATGATCAAGAATTCAAAATCAAGAACTCTAAGATTATTTCTACAATGACCAAGAACTCAAAATCAAGAACTCAAGATTATTTCTACAATGATCAAGAACTCAAAATGTGTGTATATATTACCTGTTGTGAGCTAACAAAAACAGCAAATCCATTGATTAGGTAATGGTAACTATAAAGCTTTATATATTTCTCTCCTTTTAGTGCCTTTCTCAAGAAAGAGTCATGAGTTTGAGTAAGAGATGGTGATTTTTTTGATCTCCCATGACGTTTCCTTGAAGTGTTCCTATTATAAGAGACCAAAACCAAAGTCAATACAAAAAGGGCTTAATTTAAACTACATAGAATCTAGTGACAACAAAAAAAGAATCAAATTCCAAATACCTTGGTTGCAATTTGGGTGTAAATTTGTGTTTATTTTTATTTTGTTTAAGCTCTTCTTCTTCAAAGAGATGAACAATTGAAGGTTGTTTAAGTGTGACAATGTACACAGAAGTATCATCATCACCGTCATCATCTTGTTGTTGTCCCAAAATGTTTGATAAAAACCCAAAAGAGATTACAAGTAATAAAAACCCAAACTTCACCAACATAATTCTCCCCATTTTTGCCTCTCTTCTAAGAAAGGGCTTTTGATTTTTTCCACTTTCCACTTGGTTTTATAGAGAAAATGAAATGAGTCATGAAACCACATAAACCAAACCCCACCAAGAAACAAAAAGATAATTAAGGAAAATAAAGAAAGCTGAAAAAGAATAAGAAGTACCCATTAGAGCATTCATGGAGAACAAGTGGAGTTGACAGAAACACAAAAAAAGGAGTTGCCTTTTTTGTGTAAAGAGGTCGGTGAAAGGGAAGTGCGTATTTAAAATGTAGTATTATGTGCAAGAAGAAGTGAATGATCACGAGAATATGAAACATTTGTTTTTGTTGGGTTATGGAAAATTTTGTGAGATAAATTTGAGTGGCTGCCAAGAATTTGGTTCCCACATGAATAAAGCAGAGAGTAGAAGAAGAAACATTCACAAGTGCGATCAAACTCACAGTACTCTCATTTTTGTTTTCTTTCAATTATTCAATGTTTCTTTCTTTCATTGGATCGTCCAACTAATAATTCAAAAAATATATTGTGGTTATTAGAGGGAAAAATTGAAAATTATATATATAGTTAAAATGTCAACAAAACTTTTAAAATATGACGGTTTATCCAATTCCAACCTAATTTATACCCATTTTAATTGTTCAACATATAGGAATTGGATATAATACTTGTAAAATATCTAATATGTAAATGTAAAATCACTCATTTTAAAAAAAATGAATATGAAATTTAATCTTTATCCAGTTTGGATCATTTCATAAAGTTATCTCGATATTTTATACATACATTTTTTGTAGAGGTTATTAATATTTCGAGTAAAAACATACAGAATTTATGTCACTTTAATTCATTATTTTTTTAAATACTAGAACATTTTTGATTGTAATAAAAAAAAAATTGGGATTATTTTCGTAAAATCAAGAAACTATACTAATATCGTCCTACTCCACCACTCACAGTATTACACGACATTTAGCGGGATAAGGGCGGTAAAACCACTGAGTCACACAACTCGGTGACACAAATCGTTCTCCACACAGAACAAGAAAATGGTAATTGTAGCAGCGTCGACTCTACTTTCACTCTCGTCCGTGGTCTTCACACGCCGTCGTAGCTTCAGACATTTTTCAGTGCCTCGAGTGACCGCCAAATTTTCTCCGGAGGTTTCTCCTCTTCTCCGAGCAGCTCACCACACCGTAAGAGGTTTATTGAATTGCTTATAGATTAATAATAATCCATTTTTCGTAATCTCTTATGGGTAATTTACTGAAATCCATAAACTTGAAGAAAGATAAAAACTTGAATATGAATTCGAATGTTTATAATCCAATTTTAGGGTTTATCTCTTCTGGTTATCGTTTGATTTGTGTTGAAGTTTCACAAAAGTGAAGAAAAATCGAATCTTGAATACAGGAATTGAGTCTATGTTAGTGTTTTTTTTCTTTCTCAGGTTGATAGTTATGTAAAGAGTGGGATGATTATTGGTTTAGGATCTGGAGAAGCATCAGATATAGCTATACGTTATTTGGGTCAGCAACTTCGTTCTGGTTCTTTAGAGAATGTTATTGGTGTACCAATGTGAGTCTTTTTGATTCTCAATCCAACAAAGAATCAATCTTTTGTTACCTCGAATCTTGTTTCATTGTGATTTTTGTCATTACTGTTGTTTAGGTCTGTTCGAAGTGCGAGCGAAGCTGCAAAATCTGGAGTCCCTTTAGAAAAATTCCAAGATGGTTTTCAGGTAGAGAACGGTTTGATTGGTTAACTGCGTCTTGAGGATGATATTTGCAAGCATGATTGTTTGGGAATTTTTTTGCCTTGTAGATTGATTTTGCATTTCATGATGCTGATGCTGTAGAAGAGGATTCACTTATCGCAGTTATTGGGAGCCGAAAAGGCTCACAAGAAGATGACTTTATTCTGCGGCAAAAGGCGAGTGTGGTTTCGTATAAAAATTGAAGTTTTTATCGTCTACTCATTGCTTAGCTTTGCACTTACAATGCAGTCTATTCTCAAAGCAGCAGATGAGGTAGTCTTCATGATAGAGGAAGAACAATACAAAGCCGGCATTGAAGGTTCTATCCCGGTTTTAGTTCAATCGGTAACTATCCGACAAATTCTCTTTCAAGCCAAGTATGATTCAAAGAGGCAGAAACCAAAAATTATAATGTTTGAACGTTTTTGGTTTGTAGCTTAATTGGTTGGCCATAGCTGAGGAGATAGATGACTTGTATTTAGGCGATGCAGAGGTGCAAATTTGGTTTTTTTGCAAATGTTTTCTTGAGGTTTCGGCTTTATCGATTGTGTCAAGACCCGTTTGATTTGGCCTTGTGCATATGTTGAAAAGGTGTGGAGAAGAGCTTCTGTGGGAGATGCAGGGCCTCTTGGAGGAGACTTTCCTATAGTCACTAGTGATGGTCACAACATTCTCGATGTCATATTTACAACTCCAATTCCAAGCCTCGGTAAGTGCATTTTACCATTGCGCATGGTGAACTTTGTGTGTGCATCGCTCAGTCGTTGATTAATCAATGCGAAATTCTGCAGCTGAAATGGTGAAAAGCCTGAATGCGATTGATGGGGTTGTGGACCATGGACTGGTCACCAAATCTAGGTTAGTTTCTCCAAAAGTTTCAAAACAATTGAGGTCAGATTTAGTTGGTCAGTCAGTATTAAGATTTACATGCTCTGCTTATGGCGTTTGCAGATGCACGGTGGTGATCGCAGGAGAAACTGAAGTAAAAATTATTACCTTGCAAACTAGTGCAGTGGAGAGTGGTGGTGTATGAACCATAGTCCATAGAGAGACTTTGCACAAGTCGTTGATTGCATACAAAACCTAAAGTGGTGATTCAAATTGCCAGTCAATTTTTACATTCAGTTTGTAGAGCAAAACAGTTTCTTTTTCCATGAGAAATCACCAAATATGAAGCAATAGATACTCGAGCTCCGGGAGAAAAAAGGTCAAGGACTTGATGACTAGCCGACAGGTCCATTCAGTCATGTAGATACGACTTTCGAACTCCTACAATCAAGATTGAGAAACCTGTACTCAGAACAAATGATAATACATATATCCAATTTCACAAGCCAACAAAGAGCAAGATGCATACACAAGTTCTTTCTCCAAAGGAAGCCAATGTTTAACCCTCTAACATCCACAGCTTTCCAAAAAATGGTTCAAGAACAAACAATAAAGAAGAACCAGAGGTTTTGCTATGGTAAAGATCTTAACCACTCTAGGAGGAAGACTTAAGAGTCACCAAATCTTTCTTTTCAGTTCTTCTAAAAGTCTAATTAGGGTTCTTAAACTCATCAAAATGCAAGACAGTTTCTATGCAAGTTAAAGATTTCAGCATGTGATGATTCTTAGGAAACACAAATACCAAAAAGCAAACTGAAAATTGAAAACAAAAGCAGTCATCAACAAGCTAAGAACTTTGGAAGCTAAAGATAATCATCAGCATTGCAGCTAAGTCACGAAATAGCTAACCTAATCACTGTTGCTGATTGTGAGGAGGACGAGGCGGAGCAAAGACCGGAATACCACCAGGTGGAGGCGGCATACCAGGACGAGGCGGAGGAGGTCCTCTCATCATCATACCACCAGGAGGAGGAATCATTGGCCTTTGTCCACCAAACTGAGGCGGTGGAGGATACTGCGGTGGTCTCATACCGTAAGGCGGAGGAGGAGGACCTCTCACCATCATCGGAGAAGGACCTTGGCCGTTAAAAGCAGGCGGAGGCGGTGGCAATTGTCCAGGAGGACGAATAATCTGCGGTGGTCTAGAGATCTGAGGCTGCATCATTCCAGGAGAAGGTCCACCGATTCCACGAACCGGACCGGCTAATCCAGGCTGAGCTTGAACAAGCGGAGCTGTAACTACTCCACGACCAGCAACACGGCCGATTCCGGGACCAGAAACGGCGATTCCAGATCCTGATTTTGACCTAGATTCATCCGGTGGTGGTGGTCCTTCGACAGTCATCGAAACCACTTCTTCGCCTCTAAGTAAGATCATACCAATCGTACGACGGACTTCTCGTTCTTCGTTGATATTCTTACCTCCTTTCGCCGGAGGAAGTTTCCGAAACTCCTCGCAGTCGCCGAGAACGAGATTCATGTGACGATCGAACGCCATGAATTTTCCGACTAGTTGACGTCCGTCTTGGATCGTCACTCGCATCCGATAGTTGATGTGCTGAAGCATCTTCGAACTCTTCGACATCGACATTGTCACCGGAATCGCCGGAGAATCGAAACGAACAAGAACGAGAGCAGTCTAAAATTTTCTAGGGTTTATTTGGAGAGAAGGGGGAAGATACGTTCTTTTATTTGGGCTTTTGTTTTACTTTTTAGGCCCAATTTGACTAAGCCTTACATTAGGAAAAGTTAATTTAGGTTGAGTTATGCGATCTTGTTTTAATACTTAAAAAAAAGTGACAATTAATCCCACATCGGAATGTGTTATTGATTTGATTAAGTATATAATAAGGAATAGTCATACAATTAATCGCCAAGTGGCTCGGAAGTAGAGAGTCTCATGGTTCTTCCTAGGTGTATCGTAACCTTTTGGCCCAATTCGGCTCATTCAATAATTAAAATGTAGGTAATAGACATGATACACCAAGACGAGCCCGTTATCTCCGTGAAGCGTTTGACGATTCTTCATGATGTCCGGTATCCACAGTCCTGTTTAACGAAAAGGGGTTTGCGTATCAGTTACAAAATTTTATTATGGTATTTTGTTCGGCGATTATGGGATCCGGGTATAACAAATTCACGGAGAATCGACAAATCGACGCAAGAGAAGATATTGAGTATCATCAATAACGTTAGAATATTATGGAGTTTCATTCAAGAGATGATAGCCAAGAGCGACGATCTCATTATTTTGGGATTGATTCTGAGGAGGGAAAGAAACAGGTTTAGTAACTTGTTGACGAGTAAGTCTTCGATATCGAAAGCATCGCGGAAATTCACTTCTTCATCGTTCTTTTTAATGTTTGGTTATGTATTTGTAGATGTGTATTTGGATTTGGTTGTTATTGATGTTTTATGGATGTATAAACTCTTGTCCACGATTTGGAATTAATGAATGAATTTGATGTTAAAAAAAAAAAAAAGAATGGTGGATTTCTAAAAATCCATACACTCTTCATTGGGAAGAACTTTAAGCCAAGCCACTTGGTTTTTTTTTTGTCCTTCAAATTTGTGCAGCGAAATCAATTAATCTCACACAAGATTTGTTGTTCTTGTCCCCTTGCATACAGTTCTTGCAAAGTATACTTTTATTGTGTTATGGATTCGTCAATTCAGTCAAAGCATATGATCCAAGACTATCTCCAACCCATAACTCTATTTTTCACTCTAAAAAAAAATTCTAAAAAAATTCTTTTTCAATTTAGTCTTTGACTTATTAACATTATACAATTTACTCAATTATTTTATAATTAACAATAATTCACTAAAATCACAATAATATTTTAATTAAATTTTATTATAAAAATAAAATAACATTACACAATAGAAAAAAATAATAATATAATCTAAGCATTAGTATTACTATAAATTTCCTTTTAGAGTGGGGTTAGAGATGCCGTAAGTACATAATCAAGTCACAATGTATCAAATCTAAAGGCATCTCCAACCTCACTCTAAATCCCACTCTAAAAAAAAGGTTATAGTAAAATCATCTCCAACCTCACTCTAAAAAGTAACTACCTATTTTACTCTACATGTAGAGTAAACTCATTTCTCACTCTATTCTAGAGTTGAACTTTTTTATTTATAAAAAGGTCTTTCAATTTTTTACTCATTCTACTTTTACACCTAAAATATTTTATTAAAAATTTATTTTTGTTTTTGGTTCTTTAAATTTTGATAAAATGATTAATGGCCCTTTAACAAGATTACAAAATGATAATTAAAATTCATATTAAAAAAACTTTTACCCAAAACAATTAAAATGCAACAAAATATTTCAAATACGATGAAATTTATTAATGAAAATAATGAAATTAAGATAAATAACATAAAATAAATATTATAATTAATGCCTTAATAATTTAAATCATCATAATATTGTCCAAAATATAATTCATGACTTAATAATTTAAATCATCAAAATATTATTTGTATAATAAAATTTCAATTAAAATAATTTTATGATTTTAATGTTTTTTTTTTGTCGAAGTGAATTATTGTTAATTATAAAATTGTTGGGTAAAGTGTGTAATTTTGATAAATTAAGGATTAAACTAAAAATATTCTTTTAAAAGTGAAAAGTAGAGTAATTGATTGGAGAAAACCCTTACTCTAAAATAGATAGTGGAAATTAGAGTAATGGATTGGAGATGGTCTAAGTATAAAGCTAATAAGCCCTCAAAACATAAAATGAAACTCTTAAAGAGTTGTTTGTTGTTTTCTCTGTTTTTTTTTTTTTTTTAATAAGCATATCCAAGAGGATGAATCTTTTGCCACCTCCAAGCAACTTGAAGACTATCTTGAAGATTAGTGAATTTAGCAGTCCAATTCAAATCTCTCAATATCTTTGTCGGATCACTATAAACCTCCGCGTAATCTCCAGGTCGTCGAGGCAAGAAATCTACTTTGATCTCAACTCCTGTCGCCTTTTTACACGCCTCCACGAATTCCTTCACCGATCTTCCTGCTCAACCAAGCCACAAAACGGTTTAATTTCAAAATTGTAACTAAAATATTGTGTAGCGAAATCAAATTATTGCTCAACCAAACATAAAAATGGTTAATCTCAAAATAAAAAGAATTGTTGTGTGGTGAAAATGTTAAAGTAGAGACCTTTTCCGGTTCCAACATTGTAGATACCGACTTTTGGAGGCTGAGCTTTCTCGAGAGCCTTCACGTGAGCATCAACGAGGTCAGTAACATCTATATAGTCTCTAATACAAGTCCCGTCCGATGTTTTGTAGTCCGTTCCTTTCACCTAATGACGAACCATATCATACAAGTGTTTTTGCAAAGAAAAACAATTGAACATATAATAAATTTTTTCAAAAATGTATTTTTACTTGTAGTCCAGGAATGAAACCACGAGCTGCATCGAAACAAGCACCAGAAATCCGTCCTTGCTCACGAAGCTCGGGTCTTGGAGCTTCTCCTAAACTACCTCCTGGATCTGAACCAATCACATTGAAGTATCTGCAAGTCATAAAACATTCATCAATATTTGCCATTCTTTCATTCATCAAGATGGATCAAGAAAGTACTCGAGGAACCTAACCTTAAGATCATAACCGCCATGTCAGAGTTCTTTGAAAAATCCAAGATCATATCCTCTGCCATCTTCTTAGCTTTTCCATAAGGATTAATCGGGACCTGAATCCGATATTTCCCATTAGAAAAAAAGACGGACTCACATCGAATTAATGTCCTTACGCGAAAGTAAGCTTATTTACCTGAGGAGTATCTTCGGTAATCGGCATTTTTTCAGGCTCTCCATAAGTAGCACAAGTGCTAGAATATATAAATTTCTTCACTTTATGTCTAGCCATAGCTTCAAGAACTCCTAATGTGTTTGATGTAATGTTATGGTAATATCTACAACGAACAAAACATCAAACAATGAGACTGAAAAAAAACAAATTATTGCAACATTTTTTAGACCTATAGAGATGATTTAGAACTATACTTTAGAGGGTAAAGAGTGCTCTCTCCAACATAAGCTACCGCAGCAAAATGCATCACAGCGTCAAAAGCGTTTTCTGAGAAGATTTTTTCGACCTGAAAATGTATCGGTTAAGGGGAAAAACACACAAAAACTTTATGCTTCAAATCAAAGATCAACAAAAAACAATATGAAAATGTATAAAGGTTATGAAAGGATACAGCTTGTGGATCTCCTAAGTCAGCGTAAATGAATTGAAGTCTTCCGGTTTGTGGGAATAATCGCTGTAAAACCTTAACCGCGCCGAGATTCCCACGGGAAAGATTGTCCTGTTGAGAGACAAGAAGCTCAAAAACTCATCAAATAGTCATAGAAAATATTGAAACTATTATACATGAAATATAAGATATATTACCACAATGGTTACGCGGTATGAATCTCTAAGCAGCCTTAAAGCCGCATGTGAACCAATATATCCAGCACCACCAGTGACTAACACATGAGTGACTCCTTCTTCTCTTAGAGAAAACTGAAAAACAAAAACACAACAAAACAACAGAAGAAACATTAAGAAAATGTAAAAAAATTTATAAGGTTTTATTGAGTATGAGACAATGGAGAGATTACCACGCTTGGGGATGTGAAACTTGAAGCTCTATTGATCACAACAAAGGCTAAGAGTACAAGTGAAGCTAGTAAGAGAAGCTTTCCCATGAGATTGCTCTTTGTTTTGAGTTCTAAGTAATCCATATCTGCATTTTTATATATAAAAAAATTCTTAGAAATAGTAAATCATCAAAAGCATAATTTGTTGAATTAGTAATCTTTTACCTCCTAGAGGCAAATTTCTTGAGTTTCTTCGTTGAGTTCTTACTCCAGAAGAATTTAGCATTTGGAAAACTTTAAAATTGGTGGAGAGATCGCTGGAAAACAAAGGAAGAATTTACAAACAAAAATATATAAACAAAACAATACATTTTACAGGTCAAAGCTACCAAAATTCTGGATACATTTATATATGCATGGAGGGATAAAATTAAAAATATGTTACAAGTGGGACCTGAAAGCATAAAAGATCAAACATAACAAAAAAAAAAAGTTGAAAATTTCATATAAAATGAAAACAAGAAGAGTATTGGTTTTGTTCAACTAATTATATTTATAAAAAAATAGACTTGGTCAAAAAGTTGAACAGAGAATGAAAAACAAAACAGAGTAAAACAAAAAATGACGAAGAAAGAATCTACAATCTGTAAGAATAGTCGTTAATTTCGATTTTAAAAGTCAATTTTCGATAAATATTTCAACTAAAATTTTAAAAACTCAATTTTGATAAATGTTTTTGATCAGATTCCGATTCAGGTGAAGAAAAATCAGAAATTTATCGTACAATGAACTAGAATAAACGAAAACTATCGAGATTTGTGTGTACCTGAGAATTTGTGTGAGAGGACGAGAAACAGAGGAGCTAAGCGTTTAAAGATGGTTTGGAATTTGAAACGTGAGGATGTTTTTATTTTATTAACGGAGTGTGAGAGAACCCCGTGACGATCAAAAACGTAAAAAAGACATAGAGAAAGAGAGAGTATGAAGAAGAAGAAGAAGCAGAGAGAGAGAGGAAACGTGAATTGCAAAACGAGTGCACGACTAAGACCTGGTCGCGACTCTCTTTCTCTTTCGCGTCGGTTATTGTTGTATATATTACCATTTGTTTTTTTTTTTTTTCGTAATATCATTAAGATATCTAAATTTTTTACTTTTAAAAATATAAATTCATATTTTTATACCATATATGAGATTTGATTTTCATTAAAATGACTTAGGTAGATTTGACTGAGGCAAACTGGAGATTTCTAACGTACTCTTTTCGTTTTCGAAATATTGATTTTTTGGGTTTTTTTCTTGTTTTTGAAATATTGATTTTCTATACTTAACTTTATGCTTTTACGTTTTATCAAGTGATTAAATAGTTTTACAATTAATTAGAAATTGGAAAACAAAGAAGTAAGTCAAAAATTAAAGATAAATAATTAGTTAACACAAATATTTATTAGGGAAAATTATGAAATCTAACACTTTTTCAAAAACCTTATAAAATCTACCATAATCACAAATTTCTTTTACTCAATACCACATTTTGTCTTTTGTGGGTTATAATTGACACAATTGCCTTTCATCATCAATCATCTGTTTGCATTTTCGTCCACGGCCCCATGTTTGTCCACCGATTCTGTGTACATCCACCGTTGCCGTTTTTTTGTCTTTGACCACCGTCGCCATCGTGTCCACCGTCGCCGCCGTGACCGTCACCATTGTGTCCACCATCGTTGTCTTGTCCACGACCATCGTCTTTGTCTCCGTCGTGGCCACCGACGTCGCCGATCTCTGTTTTTTCTACAACTATCGTTGTCGTCCATGTTCTCGCCGTTGTCCACGGTCAGCGTCACCATCTCCATCGTGTTCACTCGTGAACCGCCGTCGTCTTGTCCACGGCTATCGTCTCCGTCTCCGTCGTGGCCATCATCGCTTTTACTGTTTTTGTCTACGACCACCGTCGCCGATCTCTGTCGTTATCGTCCACGTCTATGCCGTTGTCCACGGTCATCGTCTCCGTCGCCACCATCAACCATCGTCTCCGTCTTCGCTACGAGCACCGTCATTGTTCACAGTCACCGTTGTTCTCGTGGACCACCGTTGCTGTCCACGGTCATCGTCTCCGTCAACCATTATTTTCGTCGCCACCGTCGACCATCATCACCATTTTTCCGTTTTGAGTAAGGAGGAGGAGGAGGAGGAGGAGGAGGAGGTGGTGAAGAAGAAGATATGTATGAGTAAAAGAGTAATTTCAAATAGAAGATATGGTAGATTTTATAAGGGAGTTAAAAAAGTGGTAGATTTTATAAGAGATTGAAAAATAAGTGTTATGGGTTATAATTTTTCCTATTTATTATGTCTTAATATATGTGAAAAACTCAAAACATAAAAAAACAGAGGGAGTAGTATAGTAAAAACTTTCATCTTGGTCTTATGTATAAAAGATAAAATTGTTAATCGTAAACTTTATGCGACTAAGATTGTCTATTATTAACTTCTGTAGGATGGTTAGAATTGTAGAGTTGTAAACAATTTAAGATTATAGAAAAAAAAATTGAAATTCTTTTGGTATTTAATATTTATCTCCTAATAATTTGTTTAAATAAAATCAAACCATATCAAATCCATTATTAAGAAGATGGTGTTTAATATGGAAAACTTAATGCAACTGAATATATTTATGTTGACTTTCGACTAGAAAGTACTTTTTCCGTTTCAAATTACTTGTCATTCTACATTTTTTCACACAAAATAAGAAAACATTTAAAAATTCAGTTTTACCCTTTTTTATTACATTGTTTTATTTTTATTAAGTAATTAATAAGGTCAAAATTAAGGATAAAGATGGAAAAGTTGATAATAAATATGCATTGAAAAGTGAGAACGACAACTAATTTAAAACAAAAATTTAAGCCTAAAACGAAAACTAATTTGAAACGGAGGGAGTAGTAAAATTATATTTCATAAATATGCACATAGATTTAATTTCATAAATGTGACTTTAAATTTTAGAATCTACATTTTGAGATTAAAGTTGAAAATAGAGAAGCTATTTAACATGTATATTAAGAAGAAGGAGAAAAGAAAGTTAGCAAACACTGTTAAAAAATAAAGAGAGATGATGAAGATGTCGATAAAGTTTGTAAATAATGATTATCATAAAGTAATTCTAATAAGAATGATGAAGATGTAGATACATATATAAAACTGTTACAATAATTATCAATTCCAACGTAAAAATAATAGTACGGTATATCTAACAAACAATATTGGATTAATCCAAATATTTAATCAATTTAAAGGAAATTGCGAGTAAGTCTAATTAAATACTAATACCAAATGATACGTTGGCTTTATTATCCGATATACATTAGCTTTAACTAAAACTTAATAGTTTTTGTTCTTATTCAAATATAGTGCCAACAAAATAAACAAAGAACTCGAATGTTTTCTTAAAGTTTTTGTAGGCCACCTAACCTAATTTTAATGGCCGATTATTTAGAATTTTAGCCTATCTATGTAGAGTGACTAACTTCCCTATTGTTTAATCAAAGTCAAACTATAGAGTCGTGAACCTTTCTTGGACATTTTTGAAAATAATTTCACTACAAGCTATTAATAAATATAAATAACTATATATAACGCAAATAATTGACAATAAAATAGGTTTGGCTGCTTAGTTGTAGTGACTGCTCAACTATCTAACGTGTTTAGCCATCGTGATCAAATCAAATGATTTGATCCTTCATTTTGCAATTTTTTTTGTCAACTAGTATAATTTTGCATTTAATTTATCAAATTCAAAGATAATACGCGATTACTATTTAAGGAGGTAAGTAAAAATGTATACGGTTATTATATCCTTTTAGTGGGAATCGGAAGAAAATAAAAAATGAAGAAGATAAATGTTCTATTTACTCTACTTTAAATAAAATGGAACAGTTCTGTTATAGAGAATAATTTTTATTTACGGATCAATCACCTAACTACCAAACTCATGAATATAAAACATATCAGAACAAACCAAAACTCCCTTACTTGCTCTTTCATCTTTATAAGAAATAGATGCGTAGTATATGCATGTCACTAAATCCCCCTACGAGTCGCTACCAATTTCACATACAATATGCTAATGCTTATATAGAGTTAGGTAAAATGTAATTATGTTCCACTGTAAAAAAAAAAAATATATATATATATATAGAGTCCGAAACTCCGAAGAAACAAATGAAGCTAGTTCAATAATAAAGCTAGTTCAAAAACAAAGACAAAGTCATGGTTGCAGAATTATTTTTATAAACAAGTAATTAGGATATAAAATTGAATATATAACCATTATGAAAATCATAAATCTTATATATAATAGCAAACCCACATAAATGAATTTTTTTTTTGTTGGTTCTTCAAATTTATATATAATGGTTGTTTCCAATCCAAAGGTTGTGTCTTTTTATTTATGTTGCAACTTTTCGTAAATGAAACCGTTTGATAGTTATTTTGTAAAGTTGCATCTTTTCATTATGACTGTCTTTTCAAGAGGTGCGAATAGGATAACTGTTTTATGGTCATTCTAAGGGTTATGACTTTTCGTTTAAAAACCATTTAGTAGTTATTTTCAAAAGTTACATCCTTTGAAATCCATAGGAACGTGTATTTTCGAAAATATTTTAGTGTCGTGTTTTTTTCTGAAAAAACCGTTTTATGATTAGTTTGAAAAGTTGTATCATTTGGAATTAGTAAAGTCGTGTATGCTTCAATTATTTCGTAGTCATATTTTTTTTCCAAAAAACCCCATTATGATTATTTTGAAAGGTTGTGTCCTTTCAAATTTGTAAAGTTGCATCTCTTCAAAAATAACCGCTTAATGGTTATTATGTAGAGTTGTGCCTTTTCGGGTGGTATCTTTTGAATCTTAACTTTTTGGAAAAGTATTCTTCTACATGTTTCTTTTGTTTAACTTTTTCTTTATATATGGATCAATTTTAAAAAAAATTTAAAGCATGATAATGATACAAAATGTCGAATACGATCGTGTATTCTCAAAAAGATTATGTAGAATCACATTTTTTCCCTAAAAAAACCGCTTTATAGTTATTATGAAAAGTTTAGTTATTTAAAAGTATATAGGATCGTGTATTTTCGAAAAAATTTGTAGAGTCGCGTCTTTTCCAAAAAAAAACTGCTTTATATTTTCTTTTTGAAAAATTGTGTCCCTACAAATTTGTAGGGTCGTGTATTTTCAAAAATATTTCGGGGTCATATTATTTCCAAAAAATATTTCGTTGAGTCGTATTATTTTGAAAATATTTTGAAAAATCGTGTTATTTCCAAAAACCCGCATTATGGTTGATTTGAAGAGTTGTGTCATTTTAAAAGTTGCGCTTTTCATTATGATTGTTTCGTTAAGATGTGCGAATAGGATAACCATTTAATGGTTATTCTTAGGGTTGTGAATTTTCGTTAAAAACTATTTAGTAGTTATTTTCAAATGTTACATCTTTTGAATTTTAAAGGATCACATATTTGTGTAAAGATTTTATAGAGTTGCGTTTGTTCCAAAAATACCGGTTTATGGTTATTTTGAAAAGTTGTATCTTTATAGATATGTATGGTTTTGTATTCTCGAAATTATTTCGTAGAGTCGTATTTTTCCAAAAAAAACCGCATTATGGTTATTTTGAAGGGTAGGGTCCTCCAAATTTGTAAAATCGAGTCTCTTCAAAGATAACAGTTTTATGGTTATTTCGTAGAGTTGTGTCTTTTTGGCTAATATCTTTTGAGTCGTGACTTTTCAAAAAACAATCTTCTATATATTTATTTTGTTTAACGTTTAGTTTATTTATGGCTATCAATTTAAAAATTCTTTAAAGCATGATAATGATATGAAACTCATATGATTATGTAAATAATAATAACAATCCCAAAAAAAAAAAATCAAAGAGTTGTGTGTTCTCGAAATTATTTCGTAAAGTCGTATTTTTCCAAAAAAATTCGCATTGTGGTTAGTTTGAAGGATTGTGTCCTTTCAAATTTCTAAAGTCGCCTCTCTTCGAAAATAATCGCTTTATAGTTATTTTGTAGAGTTGTGTTTTTTTGGGTGATATTTTTTTAGTGGTGACTTTTCAATAAGAACGTCATTCAGGCTAGATAAAAATCTACCTTTTTATCTGATTTCGGATATAAAAAATGTTTTATTTCTTTTATTGTTACATAGCCTTCAGAAGTATATAAAATATAATATATTCTTAATTTGTGTTATCTCAACTTAAAAATTGATGATAGTCATGTTTTAAAATATATTAAAAATGATTATGAATTTATGTTTGCATGTGTTAAAATAAGTTATATTTTTAGTTGTGTTGCCAATTTTACAATAAAAACTAAAAATGGTTTTTTGACCCCGCGATTTCGCGGGGGTTCGAGTCCTAGTAATGATAACATTAACCCACATGGGCAAACTATACTACTAGGCAAATTGATACGAAGTAATATATATACCTGATATATACTATGGTTCTATTTTTTGCATTTTGACAATTGTATAACTTATATTTTTGGGAATAGTAAAGAGTAAACTTATCGTCAACGACCTAATCGTGTTATTACTCTACCATTCCTCTTTTACAAATCGAAGCGAACAAAAAGGGAGATGCCAATGTTTCAAGTACCTAACTTAGTTCTTTACTTGTTAGGTAATGCATAGTAGAATGGGAATCAATATGTCAACTACTTCTCTTTTGCATGTTTTAATAGCCCGTACCATTTTTTACATTCTTGTCGCAGTATTGTTTTCAATATGAAATGATTCTTTCATACAAAATTTATCTAATTAGATCAATCATTGGACCAAAATCATTATCAATTAACCAAATTCAAAAGAAAAAACTTATGAAAACTTGGATTAAACAATATTAGACCTCGACGAAACCAAATCCAAGGCAAAAAGGCTCATGGATCTTCCCACTGAAGAATATATGAGTCTTTATTTCTAGAAATCTACCATTCTTTGTATCATTTTTTTTTCTTGTTCAACATATTCTTTTTCCTATTCATCTCAAACTAGTATCATACACAAGAGGGAAATCATCACCCTCTTGACAGTTTTACAACAGGAATTAAAAGCAAGATAGTAAAGGATAGAAGTTTCATCGCAATGGATGGACTGCGAATTCAAGGTAACACTCAAATGCGTCGAGACGATCTTCACGGCACAGCCGAAAGGTCTAGAGTTGGTCACTTGCCATAGTGATTTAAAACTCGACCTCCTACCCTCGGAAGTCGTACAAACGATTCCAATTGCTTCATATGAACTCGAGAGAGCCACAAGATAAGCACCATCAGTAAAGAGATTTGAAACTCCCGTAGCAAAGCTCGGAAGAATTACCATTCTTGAAGACATGGAAGACATTGGACTAATACTTTTCCCCTTGGGAAAACACAGTGATACCATCAACATCCTATAAACTGGGATCCTAGTGCAAGCCAAAACACTAGAAAACCTATCTACCAATTTTATTATGTTCCAAAAGGATGAGAAATTGAACCTTGCTCTTATTGGGCTTGAAACTGCAAAGGATTTTATGGGCCAAGCCCATCTGTTGAAAATTTCAAGAGCAGTGGTGAGGTTGGCTCGGAGGCTTCTAATCGTCGAAGATCGGATCGGACTTAGAACGTCAGAGACTAACTGAAGGAGCACTACGACAGAGACCGACGGCTTGTTAGAGCCCAACTTCACACATATTTTGCCGTTTCAACGGTGGAGGTTTGCCGTATTGAGATTAAATGGCCGTACTGGACTCTTCATCTTCAAGATTTTCGCCGGAGACAGCATCAATCAGTGAAATTAATGGAAGAACGAGATGAAAGAGGATGGATCTCTCCAGGCTCAAATTGGAGGATATAATTTTTAACGAGTCTTGTAACATGCACGAGCCTAAATACACTGGCGGCGAAAGGATAAAGTCGACGGGACCGAAACTTATCGGCCAAAGGATCTGGATCCAGCCTCTTGATACCGTCCTTGAGCACAAGTAGGAGGAGACATCAGAGTCGATAGCCGAGAGAGACGGTGCTACCGCAGCTGCAGCACCGGCGGCAATTTGACCAGAGAGGAAGCGAGAAGAACGCTCAAATCCCAACCGACACTCGAGGTATCACCAGAACCGAAGAGCCGAACAAGGGAGAACATCAAACGGGGAATCTTTTTCCAGTGGCGGTGAGAGCCACCGCTCACCGAAAAAAGAGATTGGGCAATTGTGGCGGCGGCTATTAGGATAGAGAATTGAGAGAAGAAAAAAGGTTTTGTCCTTTTATATTTTCTTTGTATCATTTATCTTACCAATTTTCCAAACATGAAACAAGTGAATTGTGAACCGTATTGGGACGTAGGTTATGATACCATATCTAGATCCCTGAGACCATGATTAACGAGATAAACTCTACTCAGTCTCTTAGATATATTATTTTAATATTTTTAATTAATTTCATTAATTATTTAAATGTTAAATTATTATATAAAACCTTAACCAATCCTATACCAACACATGACAATTAGGCCTGAGAATTCGGCTAATCGGTTCGGGTTCGGTTCGGTATTTTCGGGTTTCGGGTAATCGGATGTAGGAGTTTTATACCCATTAAAGAACCGAAACATATTCGGTTCGGTGTCGGTTCGGTATTTTCGGGTTCGGATTGGTTCGGTTTTAAAATTAATTACCCGAAAAAATTCGGTATCGGTTCGGTTTCGGATATTTTTACCCAAACTAAAAAAAAAATACCAAAATATCCGAAAATGTCCAATATATTCGAAATTTATATAATTTTTTTAATAAAAAATGAAACCATTCACATAAATTGGTTTTTTAATTAAACTAACCGAAAAAAATCTTAAAACTAACAAAAACAAAATTGTAAAATTCACCAATTTTATCCTACATATCCAACCTAAAACCAAAATGTTTACAAAATAATTTATGTGTCGGATATTTCGGGTATCCATTGGGTTTTCGGTTCGGTACTAGTTCGGTTTCGGGTTTTCGGTTCTAGACATATATGATCCATCGGGTATTTTAAAAAAATTGGTTCGGATTTGGTTCGGATAATATCGGTTCGGTATCGGATCGGATGTTCGGATCCGGGTAAAAATCCCAGCCCTAATGACAATGTTAGTCTCTAAAATTGAGGAGAAACGTCTCTTTAGGAAGAAGATTTTACAAACGTCTCTTGCCTTCTTTCTTTGCTTTTTATTACTTTTGAATTTTTTATTGTGTAGAGATCTTGTAACATACCAACGTTGATTATGCTCTGAGTTTACAACTCCAAGCAATCCTTCTTATATACTCAAGGTTTTCAAAACCGGACCGGACTGGCCGGTTGGACCGGTCCGACCGGGACTCCTTCTTCTAACCGATTTCGGGTTAGTCTAAAACCCGGATTTGAGTTGGCTCGGTAAAACCGGCCGAAAACCGGTAAAACCGGCCGAAAACCGGTCAAACCGGTGATTCGGTTCCATGTCAAAACCCGGTTCACAAAAATTAATTCAAATTTTTTAGTTTTTATTCAAAAATTTAAACTATGATTCAAAATTTATAGTTACTATTTATGTACTTTTAAATTTATTTTTGCTTTTTTACTTTAAACAAAAGAGAAATAAATTTTTATACAAAATAGAATAAAATCTTGTTAGGTATGTATATTTATGACAATTACAACATGATCAAATCATATTCTATATTATTATTCTACATTTAAATGATATATTATCTTATTTTGTTGTAATTTATCTTGTTAAAAAATTAAATGATATAAAAAAAAATAAAGTTTAAGTATGTTTTGTCTTTTCTTTAAAAATTTACATAATCTATTGTTATATATATATATATATATATATATATATATGTAAATATAGATATTTAAAACTCCGGTTGAACCGGTCAGACCATCTATCCAACAACGATGCCGAGTCGGTGTCGGGTCCGATTTTCAAAACACTGAATATACTTTAGAAAAATCACTAACACTTTCCGATGTGGGATTAATTGTGTGACTAAACCTAAATTAACTTTCTAATTCTATCTTGCCTAAGTTGGAAAAAAACAAATTATATCTTGTTTAGGTTAGCTATTGGGCCTGTACAAGCCCATTTATTAAAAGAAAGTTATCGAAGTAGTGAAGTAAGCCATGTAACGACGTCGTTTCAATGTCAGTCATGAAACAAAGCAAACCCCCGAATCTCTCCGGTAGATCTCGCAAACCGCCGCAAAATCGCTCCGTCGTCTACGGTGGTCTCTTCTCCGACCGTCAACCCCATCGTCCTCCATCTAACGTCTCCGTCGCCGATCGAAAGCCCTTTGATCTCCGCAAATGGAGCCCAGATTTTTCATCTCCTTCTCCGACTACTTCCGCTTCCTCTCCGATCGTAAGATTCATCCTCGACGCATTTCGAAACAACGGAGACCGTTGGGGACCGTCCGTTGTATCGGAGCTAAACAAACTCCGTCGGATTACGCCGGGAATTGTCTCCGAAGTGTTGAAAGTAGAGAACGACGCTAAGATCGCCGCGAAGTTCTTCCACTGGGTAGGTAAGCAAAAAGGTTATCGACACGATTTCGCTGCTTACAATGCTTTCGCTTATTGCCTTAACCGTACCGGACATTTTCGTGCGGCGGATCAGTTACCGGAGCTGATGGAATCTCAGGGAAGGATTCCGTCAGAGAAACAATTCGAAATATTGATCAGAATGCATTCGGATAAGAAGAGAGGTTTAAGAGTTTATTATGTTTATGAGAAGATGAAGAAGTTTGGAGTTAAACCTAGGGTTTTCTTGTATAATAGGATTATGGATGCATTGATGAAAAGTGACAACTTTGATTTAGCTTTGAGTGTTTATGATGATTTTAGGAAAGATGGTTTGGTGGAGGAAAGTATAACCTTCATGGTTTTGATTAAGGGATTGTGTAAAGCATGTAGAATTGAAGAAATGTTTGAGATTTTGAAGAGAATGAGAGAAAAGTTGTGTAAACCTGATGTTTTTGCTTACACAGCCATGATCAGGACGTTGGTTTCCGAGGGTAATATAGATGTAGGTTTACGAAATGCGATAGGATAGAACCGGATGTAGTAGCGTATGGAGCACTAGTTATGGGTTTGTGTAAAGAAGGCAGAGTCGAAAGAGGCTATGAATTGTTTAAGGAGATGAAGAGGAAGAAGCTTTTGATCGATAGGGAGATTTACAGGGTTTTGATACAAGGGTTTGTTGCGGAGGGGAACGTCAAGTCTGCTTGCGATCTATGGAAGGATTTAATTGATTCCGGGTACATTGCCGATATACGGATATATAATGCAGTTATTAAAGGATTATGTAATGAAGAGCAGGTTGATAAAGCTTATAAGCTGTTCCAAGTTGCAGTTAAGGAAGAACTAGAACCAGTTTCGAGACCCTGAATCCGATAATGGTTGCTTATGTAGTGGCGAGAAGACTGGATGATTTCTGCATTTTGTTAGACC
Organism: Draba incana; assembly: GCA_963576765.1. Lineage (NCBI taxonomy): Eukaryota > Viridiplantae > Streptophyta > Magnoliopsida > Brassicales > Brassicaceae > Draba > Draba incana. Next base: position 8,385,100 of record OY755211.1, on the reverse strand, counting down.
GAATCGTAGAATACGGTTATAGCGTTGAAGATTACCTTTCTCAGTTTTTCAGAGTTTTGTGTGCAGAAGAAGAAAAATTACCAGCGGCATTAGATGTGTTTGATGTACTTAAGACAAATGGCCAAGGCAGTGTTTCTGTATACAACATTCTCATGGATGCTCTGCACAAGGTAGGGGAGATTCAAAAGTCATTATCTCTGCTCTCCGAAATGAAAGATTACGGATTTGAACCTGACTCGGCATCATATAGTATTGCGATTTGCTGTTTCGTTGAGAAAGGGGAAATCAAAGAAGCTTGTTCGTATCATAACAAAGTTATCGAGATGTCTTGTTTTCCTTCACTACCCGCTTATATGTCTCTTGCTAGAGGACTTTGCCAAACTGGAGAAATCGACGCTGCGATGATGCTAGTTCGTGAATGCTTGAGAAACATCGAAAGTGGTCCTATGGAGTTTAAGTACGCGCTTCGAGTTATTCATGTGTGTAAAGAGTGCAATGCCAAGAAAGTTATAGAGGTATTAGATGAAATGAAACTCGAAGGTTTGTCTCCGAGCGAAGTTATATACTGTGCAATTATCTTTGGTATATCGAAGCACGGATCAGTAAAAGCAGTGAAGGAGGTCTTTACAGAGCTTAAAGAACCCAAAGCTTTAAAAGAGACTGATATGGTGGTCTATGATGAAATGTTAATCAAGCACATGAACAAGAAGACATTACACAAGAACCATATTTGAAAGAAAAATCAAGAAGGAACAAGTAGAGATTGCATCATGTCTTTGAACTCGAGAAAGTCAACGCGACCGTCGTGATTAGTATCAACAGAGACAATCATCTTCTTCACTTGTTCGATTTCTTTACCTTGAGGAAGCCCTAACTTCTTCAACACGTTTTGTAATTCCACGGCGGAGATAAACCCGTCTTTGTCTTCATCAAACACTTTGAAAGCTTCTTGAAGATCTGATTCCGGCGATGATCCGTCGTTGTCGGACTCGGAATCTCCGTTGTTTTCGAAGAGAGATTCGTCTAGGGCTTTGTGGAGTGCTGCGAAATCTTCGAACCCTAGTCCGGTTTGTTCCGGTTTGATGAATGATTCGACGGTTGATTTGAGCTCGTTGGAATCGGCTTCGAGACCGAGTTGTGAAAGAGCTTGACTTAGTTCATCGACGGTGATGAATCCGTCGTTGTTATTGTCGAATAAGTCGAAGATTCGGTGGAGACGGATTGCGTTAAGACTCGGACTTCGTAGTTTGAAAGAAGAAGATTGTCTTGAGAGTTTTTTCTTCTCGTTAGTAATCTCCATTCTTACTCTTTGCTTCTTCTTCTTCTTCTTGTTACTTGTCCTTGTTAATATAAAATCGGAGACTTTTATAAACACGAGGTGGAGACTCAATAATAATTTAATACTTCGTGTAGTGTATACACGCATGACTAAAAAGAGAGACAAAACAGTTTAATGCTAATTTAAGGAAAATGATTACTACAGTATAAATTTTTGTCACCGGCAAATTTATTTAACATCATATCCTTGATTTTTTGTTTTGAATGCGAATTTGAATTAAGTCAATTATCTAGAAAAGTATTAATACAAATAAATGAAATTACTAAACGGAGGTTGAGATGTTGAATCAAAAATAAAACTTACGGAATACAAAAAATAAGGTAATTTATTTAAATTTTGCTATGAGGTCGACAATGTCACTATAATAAGAGAAAGATTCCATTTTTGGCAGCCTTGACGATGACAGATAATTTGACCGGAGTAAATTATGAATATGATGCTAAAATCCATAAGAATAATCAAGTTGAAGCCCTCTTGGCATAATAGTTAATCAAATGTTTATTAATATTTTTACATTAGGAGAAATAAATTTCGAATCTCGTAAGATGCGATTCACAGAAATAAATTTTGAAGCTCGTAAGATGCGATTAATAAAAGTATTAATAAACACTTGAAAATAATAAAACATAGAAAAATAAATCAAAAGATTCTATTAATCTACTGAACATTTGACATTCCATTTATTTTCAAGAGTTGTATATAAATGAATACATAGTTTCATATCATCAAGTACCAAATTATCCATTGCTAATATTTGATAATATACAATTGCTTCGAAGGATATATGCTTTATTTGTAGCGAGGACACCGAACAGGAACTTACCATTAAGAGACAAAGCGGTTACTTATTATAACCGACACCTAGCAAGATCAAATGCAATATAATTGTAATCAAGGCTGCGACTTCATTACAGCCAATGTACATGTACTCCTTGAGAACTCGTCCCAAGTTAATCAAAAAGTGATGAGGTCGAGATCAGTGATGTCCGAAACGAATAAAATCTATGATTTTATAATGCCACATCATAAATATATCATGAGGCAAACATCACCGACAAACGAGTTTCTATATGCAACCAAAAACATGATTTTTTTCCATCTCCGTAGTGGTTCAACATTTCGTATGTTTGGAGCAAAAACAATAACATCTGCTCTAATGGCAGAAAAATTGAAAAACCATTTCCATCAAAATCTATGTCAAACGGAGGACAAAAATTAGTACTTATCGGAAACACACCACCTGCAAATAAACATCACCAACAATCGAGCAGAATTATTATCTTCGAAGACGAAGAAGAAGATCTACGTTCAATCACGCAAGAGAGAGACAAGGATAGGCAATCTTGATTAGAGTTATTTACCGGTTTAGTGCAATGTAAAGTAAAGTTGCATTGTAAAAACATTTGATTTGAATACAATTTTATATTCAATTCAAAAAAAAAAGTAAATAGAGAGTACAAATATCTTGTAACAAATCTCTCATCAGTATATCATGGTATTAGAGCCACTGTGATCTAATAATCGTATATGTTCCTTGTTCTAAAGCGAAATGCTTAGGTTATTTATATAAAAGTTTTTAGCCATATCGTTCCCCATATTCAAGCTCATCATGAACCTATATCAAGCCACAATGCTTTCACAATTCAAGCAAGAGTTATCCTAGTAGAATCTGTATTTATCTCAATTCAAATTTATCATAAACTTGTGAATCCAAGCCAAAGTGCTTATAAAAATTCAAGTTCATCAATGAACCTTTGAATCTCTGAATCTAAACCTAAGGGCTTTTTTTTCCCTGCAGTTAAAATTAAGTCATCGATTTTATTACAAGATATTTCGCAAGGATCGTGTAACACATATCTTTTCTCTTTGACTAACCCAATTGAAACGCAAGAAAGAACATGAATGAATATTTCAATACAACTCAACAATCTTAGTTACGATAATAAAAATTGGGCCAAGAAAGCAGGATGAGGATAAGGTCATCACACAGATTCACACTTGCATGTTATTCGTCAGAAGGGTAACCTTATCTCAACTAAACTAACATTTACTTGGTTCTTTTTTTTGTAAGAGAGAGAGAGTATTTACTTGTTTATTCTACAATAGAGGTGATTCAGTGGTGAATAAGTACTTAGCCTAGTGAGTTTCGCAACTATATTCTGTTCCGTAATGTTTAATATGTACTATAAAAAAAATATTTTAGTTTACAAGAAGTTTTATAAGTTTTAGTATAGATTTTAGTGTTTTTTGTTTAATAAAAACTAAATTTAATGTACTTGTTATTTGTCGACCAAAAAAAAAAAAGAAATGTACTTGTTATTTTCGATTCTATGATTTTAACATCATAATTGTTTTTTACGGTTAATGAAATTATATCTTTTATCAACTAATAAAATAACATTTTGTTTAAAAGTATTACTTTTTTATCTTTACATTTTTATCTATAACATCTTATAATTTTGAGACAGAGAGTAGCATTCATTTGTCATTATGGGCACATGGCCGGACGTGTTTAGTGTTTACTCTGGGTTCACCGCCGTCACGCGGTTCAAGAAAGCCAAAAGAGAAAAGCAAGGACTTGTTCGATCTCGTAGTTTGTTTTTCCGGATAATTAGAGAATAATTGGGGTTTTTACAATCTTACTTATCAAGATAAGTGTAGTTATGTCGAATTTTTTAATGGGTCTAATATTTGATCTCGTAGTTGATCAAAAAATAAAAAAGACTTATTTAAGGATTTCCGTACGATGATAATACTCGCATGTAATTATTCAAACGAATAATGAGAGATTCTTAAGGATAAAAAGAAAGTGTAACCACGACAAAAACGGAGACATGAACTAATGAAATTAAGTATTTGTTCTTAAGACCAGTAAACATTCACTTGGTTGAAAAATCAAGTTTCTCTAAGTATTTCTTTTATTTTGTACTTTAAATGGAATATAAATCAAGTTTCTCTAAACTATACATGGTTCCTAATAGCTATGAATATACCAAAGAAGCAAAACCAAGTTTCTTGTCTCTCTATCTTTGCCAATCCAAGAAAAACAAACCTTTACTACCATGGCTCATTACATAGGCTTACTTGAAGTCTTTATAGCTTTCCTTGTCTTTATTTTCTTCCGTTTCTTGATCCACAAGAAACCCCACCAAATCTTACCTAGAAATTGGCCCATTCTCGGGATGCTTCCTGGTGTGCTCGTCATGTTTCACAGGATTAATGACTACATCGCAGAGGCTCTCGAGGTCTCCAACTTGACTTTTGCATTCAAAGGCCCATGGTTCTTTGGAAAGAACATGTTGATCACTGCAGATCCTGCTAACATTCAACACGTTTTCAATACCAACTTCTCTAGTTATGACAAAGGACCCGAGTTCAAAGAGATTTTTGATTTTCTTGGACAAGGGATCTTCTCCGCTGACTCGAAACTCTGGGAGGAACTAAAGAAATCCGCACTGGTCATGCTTAGCCATCAAAGGTTTCAAAGCTTCTCATTGAAGACCTTCACTAGTAAAATCAAGAACGGTCTTGTGCCAGTTCTTGATCATTTTGCAGAGACAAATACGGTTTTCGATTTACAAGGCGTGTTCCAGAGGTTAGCATTCGATGTAACCCTTTCTTTGGTCACGGGTTACGACTCTAATTCTCTTTCCATCGAAATGCCGGAGAATGACTATGCAAAAGCTATGGATGATGCTAATGAAGTGATAGTGTATAGACATGTTAAGCCTATGATCTTGTGGAAGCTACAAAATTGGATTGGACTCGGAATAGAGAAGAAGATGATAAAAGCTAATGTTACTTTCGACAGATTATGTGCCGAGTATATATCCTCAAAGAGAGCCAATATCGGAGAAGAAGCTCATGATCATGAAGATATATTAAGCTTCTACATGAAACTTGATACTTCTAAGTATGAGCTTATGAATACAAAAGACGATAATTTCCTCAAAGACACCATCAAGACTTTCATGATTGCCGGAAGAGACGCCATTGCCACAACTCTCACTTGGTTCTTCTTGCTTCTCTCAAAGTACCCTGAAGTCGTGACCAAGATCCGAGGAGAGATCAACGGAAATCTACCATGTTCTGGCAAGAGTTTAGATCCAGACATGTTAAACAAGATGGTGTATTTACATGGTGCATTGTGTGAATCACTAAGGCTATACGCTCCAGTCCCGTTCGAAAGAAAGTCTCCAATAAAGAAAGATGTGCTTCCAAGTGGACACAAAGTCGACGCAAATTGGAAAATTTTGTTCTCTGTCTATGCGTTGGGGAGAATGAGAGCGGTGTGGGGAGAGGACGCATCTGAATTCAAGCCAGAGAGATGGATCACTGAGAATGGGGGCTTAAAACATGAACCTTCTTTCAAATTTTTCGTGTTTAACTCTGGTCCGAGAAATTGCTTGGGGAAAAATTTGTCTTTCTTGCAGATGAAGATAGTGGCTATTGAGATTATTCGGAACTATGACATCAAGATCGCTCAAGGGCAGAAGATCGAGCAAGCTCCTTCAATGGTTCTTCACATGAAACATGGCCTCAAAGCCACAGTTGCTAAGAGATGTTTGGTTTTATAAACTCAAAGGACAATATATTATCATGTGACCCATATATGTAATAAATAATTATAAATAAATGAAACACTACTTGAGAAATATGGGAGTCAATAATAGTGTAAACTAATTAATTTGATCTTGGAGAATTCTCTGTTTTAAGGTTTAAAGACTCGTACAAGTTTGAGGTTTTGAAGACTGAGACAGATTTGTGAAACCGCCATTGACTATCAATGTAGTTAATTAGCAACAATGTTCCAAGTGAACATTTATAGAAGTTTCTATATACAAAAATACAAAAAAGTATTTGAAATATATAATCTTGATGATCTATCAAGATAGTCTTCTTCATGCATTTTGAGTCATCTGAATCAGATATTGGATGCAGATATTATGTGAATATGATTCAACCGGTCTTGAATATTTGATAGGTCTATTTAGCGCCAGAAGTTTAACAGCATTTGTGCAAAACTTGGTTCTCCAAGTAGTTCACCATGGCAAATTCTGCTGCCGGTAGCATTTAATTTATTAATTTTTATAAATATTTTTTATAATAATTATTATCGCATCATTTAGTTAACCAATCATAAATATCTAGCAAAATGCATTTATTTCCAACCATTGCGCATAACGCTTGAACCGCAAACTCTTGCAACCGCAGAAGTTTAAACCGCAAAGGATAATCCGAGACCCGGCTTAAAATTAAAAAGTCATGAAACCCTAAAAAGCCCAATAATGTCTCTTTCAATTTACAGCCCATTCGTCTTCACCTTGACAACAACACTCGCACTTCAACCACCAAAACCATATCTCGCCGCCGCCGTCAACGACTGCTTCGCCACCGTCTCTGTATCGTCGGAGAAGAGAGATAAGAATCGTTTTAACTCAATCGCTTGATTCAATGGAGGTTTGTGGCGTTGATTCTGAAGGAAAAGAGTTTAGTAGCGCACAAGAGATGTGGAGAGAAGAAATCGGTGAAGATGGAGATGAAACAAAGAAAACCCAATGGTATAGAGATGGTGTTTCTTATTGGGAAGTAAGTTTTTTGAATTTCCCATATTGTTTCTCTTATAAAAATTGAATCTTTAGGGTTCCTAACATAAAAATTGAATCTTTAGGATAAAAATTGATTTATCAGTGTGTGTGTTTAATGTTTTTAATTAAGGGTGTTGAAGCATCTGTTAATGGAGTATTAGGAGGATATGGACATGTGAATGAACCTGATATAATAGGAAGTGAGGTTTTTCTTAAGACTCTTATGCAAGAAAGATTATTACTAAATGGAGGAACAAATCAACATTTAGTGGCTCTTGGTAAACTCTCTTCTCTTTGTTTGATATTTAGTGTTTTATTGTTGTTGATGTTTATGGCAAAATACATGAATCATTTGCAGATTGTGGATCTGGTATTGGAAGAATCACCAAGAATCTTCTGATACGATACTTTAACGAGGTGAAGTTTCGTTGAATTCTGTAATTTCAAGGTCTATTCTTCTCTGTTTTATTATGTCATCATTTGATAATTTTTCTTCTTAGGTTGATCTTCTTGAGCCTGTAGCGCAATTTTTGGACGCAGCGCGTGAAAATTTGGCATCTACGGGCTCGGAAACGCACAAAGCTACTAACTTTTTCTGTGTCCCTCTTCAGGTAATGTTCTTCAAGCATCTCTTCTGTTTTCTTTTCTTCGTTTTCGATTCTACATCACCGTTGATTTTGGGAATGTTGTATAATCATAGGAGTTTACTCCAGCTGCTGGAAGGTACGATGTCATATGGGTTCAATGGTGCATTGGGCATCTCACGGACGATGACTTTGTTTCTTTCTTCAACCGAGCAAAGGTAAAGACTTTGATTCGTCTCCTCATTGCACAATGTTAGGTTTCTCGATTACAATTTTGCAAGTCAAGTATTTGGTTGATATCAGGGATGTCTTAAACCCGGAGGGTTTTTCGTCGTGAAAGAGAATCTTGCTAAAAAAGGTATATTTTCGCTCTCTCTTCGACTCTCACTTTGACATACGTATGAAAGCATTCTCTTTGACACAAAGCTGCATGTAATTTTTTCTTATGTGTAGGATTTGTTTTGGATAAAGAGGATCATAGCATTACAAGATCAGATCCGTACTTCAAACAGCTCTTTCGTCGATGTGGGTTGAATCTATATTTAACAAAGGTCGAATTCTTGTTTGTTTTTCTTTATCTTAAAACCACATCTAAGAACCGTTGGAGTTGAAAATTTAAAGTCTTTTCTCGAAAACCATTTTACAGGATCAGAAGGGTCTTCCGCAAGAGTTATTTGCTGTGAAAATATATGCTTTAACAGTTGATACACCTCCCAAAGTCCACAAAACCAGGTCCAAAACTCGTGGCAACAGACCGCAGATTATCAAATGACAGCATTGTGATTTGATTTTTACGGTCTTAGTCTCTTGAAAAAAGAAGCTACGAAATGTGTTGTAAGATCTGTATCATGGCTTGACTGCTTCAAGGATGGTTGGTTTCGGCCGGCTCGAATCTCCTGGTGTCTGCGCCTTCTTGTCCCTTGTCTGATCATTTGTCCGAACTTGAAAGATATCTGTACTAGAATTTACACATAAGTTAGAGGCTACTCTTTAAATGGTTATTTGTACTCTGAATCTTATTGTTTCTTTATATGATAGATTTTTTGAGGAGCCTTTTGTTAAGTTGCTCCAAACTTATAATATTTTCCAGTAAAATTCACTCAAATCTGTTGCTCTGGCTCTATTCGGAACCTAAAGACAACAATACCTTCATAATAATACTTATTCAACCTTTTTTTCTTAATTATATTTTGCTTATTATTTCAAAGAGGTTATCTTTATTAATGAATTTGTTTAAAATGCACGAGGGTGGTCCATAATCGTACTTGTTCAAAATGTTTGAAGTAAAGGAAATTATCAAAAGTTTCTCCAATAATTAGTGTTTTAGTAATATAAAGATAGTTATCAAATTTTTTTTTTTTGGTGAATGGCTAAGGGACCTATCCCTTAGCTTTTATTAAACGAAAAAAAAGAAATTACACTCTAACTCGTCTTAAGTGAGATTGCCCACAAGCATCCTCCCTTAAAATCGAATCAACATCCATTGGAACCGAACATAAAACATGAAATCCTAAAGGTAACGAGAAAGCATAGTTCTCTAATTCATCCGCAAGGCGATTAGCTTCCCTATACATGTGAACAATCCGAACTATCTAGTCCCTCGATAAAAAGTCATGCACAAGCGTACCAGGAAGGACAGGGGATGTGAGTCACATATCCATGTTTTGAGAAAACCAACTACCATCTCTGAATCCACCTCTAACTCCACTCTAGTGACACGCTTCTCCCAAGCAATATAGAGACCATAATACACTCCTCACAACTCCGCTAACGGCGCTGAACATCTTCCAATGTTCAACGCAAAACCACCAAGCCAATTTCCTGCCTCATCGCGTAATACTCCCCATGCCGTAGCCTTAACTGGATTTCCTCGAGAAGCACCATCTGTATTCAATTTCAGCCAATCCATCGGATGTACTCCCCACTGAATGTATCGGTCCACCAACTCCCCCAAACCCGGGGTTTTATGTCGTTGGAAAGCTCTTCTTGTCTAGTTTTTGGATCTTGTTTCCGATTGAGATTCTGAGGTAAGCTCCGATCTCTGGGTTGATTCTAAGTCAGCGCGTCGGTTCTGTTTTCAGGAAGCCTAATTCGGGTTTTTGGGGAAACCCTAGTTGTGAGTTCTAGGTGATAGAGGAAGCGTTCCTCGGTGTTTGTGGGTAAAATCAGAGGCTGCGAGGGTTTAGAGTCGCTGATTTTGTGTCCATATCCTTGTCATTGGTTTTGTCAAGGTGAGTACGTGATCATGGTTATGGATAGTGATGTTAGGTTGTGAGTGATGGTTATGATGGAATTGATATTGTTAATTACTTTTTCTGTGATTTTGTATGATTTGAGCAAAAATCATGTTGCTTTGTGTTGTAAATGATCGCTCGATGGAACGGAATCGAGCCATGGAGAATTTGACTCGATTTAGATTTCTGTGATGAGTGTCGATCGACACCTTGAAGGAGTGTCGATCGACACCCACTTTTGTATCGCGATGTTTGTGTTGTGAGAATTGTGTGTCGATCGACACCTAGTGGTAGTGTCGATCGGCACCCTGTTGATTTCTCGGTGATAGTGTTTGGTGTGTCGATCGACACCGAGTTGCTTTGTGCAGGTTTTGATTGTTTGTTCTTATTTTGATAATTCGAACACTGTGAACTGTTGATTGATTGTTCTTATTATGGTAATTCGAACATTGTGAATTGTTGTGTGATTGTGTAGTAATTGGCATCTGTTATTCTTATTATGTAACCGGTAGACGGGATGACCGTCTCACTGAGTATTTGTGATAATACTCACACAACTCTTTTACCCATGTGTTGCAGGTAAAGTTAAAGTCTGATCGTGGAATCATGGCTGAGACAAGAGGATGATTAGGATCTCTAGATTATGTGGTTATGCGTTGAATTCTGGAACCCGGTTTAGGTTGCTAGATTTCTGTAGAATTGATAATCTGGAATAAATGATTGATTGATTTAATGGTTTGAATTGTTTATGTTGATTTCCGCTGGTTAGTTGAATTGAGTTTGGTTGAATTAATCATTGAGGATTATTATTTATGGAATAATAATCCGAATTAATTATAAAAAAAACTTGGTTGTTTCACTTTATGTGACTAAATTTGTGAATTTGAAAGATGTTAAGCCCTATTACGGGAGCCTAAACCCTCACAGACGCATATAAATATTGCATGATTCAAACACTATATGTGACTAAACTTGTGGATTTGAAGGAATACTAAACCTAATACGGGAACCTAAACCCTCACATACGAACATAAGATATTGCATGATTTAAAATTCTTTATGTGATTAAACTTGTGGATTTGAAAGATACTAAACCTTAATATGAGAGCCTAAACCCTCACCCATGAATGTAAAATAATGAATGGTTTAAAACGTTCAATTGGACTAAATTCGTTGATTTTGAAAGATAATAAACCCTAGTACGGGAGCCTAACCCCTCACACATGATGATAAAATACAGAATAATTTAAAACGTTCAAATAGATTAACTTTGTTGATTTTACAGGGTATTAAACCCTCACACATGAAGATTAAATACGGAAAGGTTTAAAACGTTCAATTTAATTAAATATATTGGTTTTGAAGGGTTATAAACCCATATATAGGAGTCTTGACCCTAAAAAATGAACATATAGTATTGAGTGATTTAAAAGGATCGATTTGATTAATATGTAGATACTAAAAAATACTAAATTCTAGTAGTGGAGCCTAAACCCTTATCTATTCATATAAAATACAAATTAATTTAAAACGTTTCATTTAATTAAATTCGTTGATTTTGAAGGTTACTAAACATGTTAATGAATTATATAAAGCCGGCTCAAAAAGTCCAAGAAATGAAATGGACTACCATTAGAGGACGCACGGTTGTAATGGTTGAGGTGGACGCGAACCACAATTATAGAGAATTACAGTAAAATATCTCTCTTGCTCTTCTTTAACATTCGCCATTGGGAATATTTTTGCTTATAATACTTTTTTCAAAAACCTTATAAAATCTACCACAATTTCAAATTCCTTATATTTTAATACCACATTTTGTCTTTTAGTGTCTGAAAGTGACACAATTGCCCTTATCACCACTTATCCATTTGCATTTCGTCCACGATTTCTGGTTGTCCACCGATCCTGTTTACAACCACCGTCGCTGTTGACCACCGTCGTCACTGTATCCACGACCACCGTCACCGTCGCCATTATGTTAACCGTAGTTGTTCTGTCCACGACCATCGTCTCCATCTTCGTCGTGGTTACCGTCGTCATCATGTCCACCATCGTCATCTTGTCCACGGTCATCGTCTCCGTCATGACCATCTTCGCCGATCTCCGTTCTATGTGGGACCATCATTATCATCCACGTCTCTGTCGTTGTCCACAACCATCGTCTTCCATCTCCGTCGCGGTCACCGTCGTCGTCTGGCCATCGTCATCTCCGTTCTGTCTATGACCATCATTGTCGTCCATGTCTTTGTCGCTGCCCACGGTCATCGTCTCCATCGCCGCCGTCAATCACCATCTCCGTCGTCGCCGTCACTCACCGTCTCCGTCGTGTTGTTCACCACCATCATTTTCTTCTCCGTTGTGGTCACCGTTCATGATCATAGTTTATGTCTACGACCAACGTTGTCGTCCACGTCCATCGTCTCCATCGCTGTCCACAATCATCGTCTCCGTCGCTGTCCAAAATCATCGTCTCCGTCGCCACCGTCACTCACCATCTCTGGCATCATTTTAGAACCATCTCCATTTTTTCTGGTTGGAGAAAGAGAGAAAGAAAGAAAAGAAAGAAGAAAAAGAAAGAGAAAGAGAAGAGAAATAAAGAGATAAATGAGGTTATGTTGGTAAATTCATCTCCACTAGAGTCCAAAATGTGTTATGGAATACAAGGTATTAGGAATTGTGGTAGATTTCACAAGAAATTGAAGTGAATATGGTATAGAGTGTAATTTTTCCTTCGCCATTCCCCTTTTAGCTCTTATGGTCTTTAATAACTAATAATTGTATGCAATCCCGTATTTCAAACTGTTAATGTCATAGCCATGTAATCCACTTTTACAATTTATTGAACATGTTTTATAAAAAAACAAAAATAACTATTTTATGACTCGTTTCTTTGTTGATTTTCTTATAAATCCCTTAAAAGATATTTGAGGTGAAAATTTGAAACGACTAAAGATAATAAATCAGGGACATTATTAACAAAACAACAAATTATGAAGGATAATCTAAATAGACATAAATTTTACAAAAAAAAATAAAAAATAACACATGTATTGAGGAATGATGAGCAAATATCAAAGAATACAAACTGAATGTTCTTAAAGCAATGGGAATCCCTGAGATGTTTATTCATTGGATAAAGGGTTGTATCTCGACAGCAACATTCTCAGTCAACATTAATGGTGAATTAGAAGATTTTTTTTACTAGCACCCGAGGCTTAAGACAAGGATGTTCGATTTCGCCCCTCTTGTTTGTGATTGCAATTAATGTCCTCTCTCATCGACTTGATAACGCAGTACAAGAGAAACGTTTTGGGTTTCATCCAAAATGTAAAGAAGTGGCGATTACTCATCTAAGTTTTGCCGATGACATAATCATATTTACGGATGGGTCCGCTAAATCTATTGGTGGAGTTATGGATGTATTAAAAGAGTTTGAGGAGGAATCCGGTCTAGCTATAAACATGAGTAAGTCAGCCATGTTTATGGCGGGTAAAACTCATCATTATTTACAAGAAAAAGCTACCACTTTAGGCATTCCCATTGAACAACTCCCTATTCGCTATTTGGGATTACCTTTGACCACCAAAAGCATGACCAATCTGGACTATGAACCCCTTATTGATAAAATTATTCTCTCTAGGTCTAGTAAGTCTCTCTCTTACGCCGGTCGTCTCCAACTCATTCAATCGGTGATTGTAAGCACTATAAACTTTTGGTGCTCGGCCTTTCGTCTCCCAAAGCAGTGTTTAGAAACGATTGAAAAAATGGCTTCGGCTTTCCTATGGTCCGGTTCCCCGCACACAACTACAAAGACAAAGATAGCTTGCGAGGATATTTGTCAACCAAAGAAGGAAGGGGGTCTAGGGATACGGAGACTACATGATAGCTCCACTGTGTTTTCGCTTAAGCTTATTTGGAGATTTTTTGCTCACTCGGGATCATTGTGGGTAGCATGGGTCAAAAAACATCTCATTCGAGAGTCTTCTTTTTGGGAGATTTTGGATACTTCGACTAGGGGATGCTGGATTTGGAAGAAGTTATTGAAACTTAGACCTTTAGCCGCAACGTTTATAAAATCAGAAGTTCGAGATGGCGTGAGCACCTTATTTTGGTATGATAATTGGTTAAACATTGGACCCCTGATTAACGTAACCGGAGAAATGGGAACTCGAATATTGGGCATCCCAAAGCTGGCTAAAGTGGTTGATGCAGCGGCTAAAAATGAGTGGAGGATAAGGAGATGTTGTGGTCTTTACTTAGGGGAGATGCTGAGACAAATAAGAGAAGCACCAATCCCATCACTGGATGCAGGGTGTGATCGGGTCCTATGGAAACAGAGACAAGACTTGTTTGACCATAAATTCTCATCTAAGCGGACTTGGGAGCTACTGCGACAAGCTCGACATGAGGTAGCATGGCATAGATTGGTTTGATTCCCCCCAAGTTGTACCTCGGCAAGCATTCATCACGTGGCTTGCTTTTAGGAATATGCTATCTACGGGGACAGGACCAGGACATGGGGAGATCAAACAGCGTGTTTGCTTTGTAGAGACCCAAATGAATCCCGCGATCATTTGTTCTTTGCCTGCCCATTCACATTCACGGTTTGGACATTGCTCTTGACATCGATCGTGGGCTCAAGACTCAACCCGGATTGGACTATTACCGTACAATACCTACATCGCAATAGGCTTTCCAAGATTGACTCTCAATTGACTAAGATGGCTTTTCAGACAGCAATCTACTGGTTATGACGAGAGCGCAACGGACGTCGTCATCAACAAGCTCCTTCCACCGCTATGTCACTAGCAAGAATCATCAACAAAGAGATTCACAACAGCTTGGTCTCACTCCGTCAAAATCTGAAAGACGAACTCGTAACGAGATGGCTTCAAGCTTCGCTCTAATGCATATGATCAATTTTATACAGTAGTTCATATTGTAACTCTGCTTTGATCATTTATAATGGCTTATTTTGGATCACTATGGACCCAAAAGATTGTAAAACATTTTTTTTGTTGATGAATAATTTAACATTTCAAAAAAAAAAAAAGAAGATTTGAGAACACAATTAAACTAACTTCAAGAAGGTTGAAAGAATGTTGAGGTCTAATTAGGAGATGTTGAGGGGAAGAGAGTAATCTCAAGAGCTGTTTATATGTTTCATATTGGAATCAACGACTATCAATATCCATTCACTTCATATTCTTCACTTTTCCAATCCACTCTCAAAGATAAATATGTCGATTTTGTTGTTGGTAACACGACGGATGTGCTCGAGGTAAATCATATCGAAATTGGTAAAAAAAAAGGTTTCTATAAATGAATAAGTTTTGTTCTGAAAATGAGAAATGATGTTATGGTCTTAGGAAGTGTATAAATTTGGAGGAAGGAAGTTTGGATTATTAAACTTTGGAGCTTATGATTGTAATTCAGCCTTATTGATTACAGACAGAACAAAGATTGGATCTTGTTTCAAACCGGTCACCGAGCTAATCAATCTACACAACGAAAATCTTTCAAATGGTTTGAGCCGACTAGAGCGTGAACTATCCGGATTCAAATACTCCCTTCACGACTATCGAACTTCTATGTTCGAAGAATTAACAATCCTTAGAAACAGAGTCGGATCTAAGATAGTCGGAGCCCTATACAAAATATATTTGATAGTATAAAAACTTAAATGTAAAATACATATAAAGTAAAAATTAAAAAAAAAATCAGTTTCACCACAAAAAAATATATAACAAGAGGCTAACGACTTTGAAAAATAATTTTTTCGCATTTTTCTAGCAAAATCAATAAAACGTTCATTTTCTAACCATGCTTTTTTAATTTCAAGACCATATAGTTCTTCTTAAAAACATATAATTTTTTTTTAAAGTGGGGACCTTCAAAGGTGGGGGCTCCATTCAAATGTTTCATAAAACTCCCCTCAGATCCGGCTCTGTTTAGAAATTGGGTAACTAAAAGTCTGATACTTACATGGTAATTGCAATGTTTTATGCAACATATAGATCTTTAGAACAACTTTGGATTCTTTTTGAAGGGTTTAAGGAAGGGAAAAAGGCATGTTGCGGAAGCGGACCAAGAGGAATCAATACTTGTGGAGGAAGAATGGGACTTTCTCAATGTTACGAGTTATGCGATAACGTTACAGATTATTTGTTCTTTGATCATTTTCAAATGACGGAGAAAGTTCATCGACAGATCTCGGAACTGATTTGGAGCAGACCAGCCCATGTCACTAGACCTTATAATCTCAAAGCATTGTTTGAAATGAAGTAGAATTTGTCAACGTCACTACTATCATGTCTAGTCGTAATAATCATGTTTTTTTGTGTGTGTGGTTTGTATAATAAGAATTGATGATTGTTTGTGAACAATATGAACAAAATCTCCTCAACATAAATTCATTAATGTGCATTAACAGTTACGTAAACCACAAGAAAATCAATGAAAAATAGATCACCGATTTCGGGCTTGAAAACAAACAGATACATTTTTGCAACCGCAGCGATGCGACATCGTGCTAAGGGTCGACTCGTTCTCGATACCGTAGTCAGCTATTGTGCAACGGTTTTATACCACAAGAAACTTATACCACAAGAAACTTGTAACCTGTTCACAAGAAACTTGTTTTTGTTGTGAATCAAGAGAACGAATGGGGAAGATTATGTTTATTCATTAATCATAAGATCCTTTATATAGGATTATTACAAGAGAGAAAAGGAAAATTCATTTTCCTAATGGGAAAAGGAAAGTACATAAAAGGAAAATCCTAATTCAACTAGGATTCATTAAACCGGCCTAAAGACTAAGTGTTAATGGGCCGTAAACGGACCAGAACTAGTTATGACAATCCACTATGATTTATAACACTCCCCCTTGGATGTCATAACTCTAATGGGCTTGTAATACGCTTTGGATGTTGCCTCATTAAAACCTTACCAAGTAAAACCCATTTTGGGACAAAACCGTGGTGAAGGAAAAAGAGTACAACACGTATTACTCCCCCTGTTCTGAACCTCACTGCAAGTCTTTCAAACGACGCATTCCAATCTGATAAGTAAGTTTCTTGAACGTTGAGGTTGGAAGTGACTTGGTGAATAGGTCTGCTGAATTCTCACTTGATCGTACTTGCTGCACTTGAATTTCTCCATCTTTCTGTAGATCGGATGTGAAGAAGAATTTTGGCAGAATGTGCTTCGTCCTATCACCTTTGATGTATCCATCCTTAAGTTGAGCTATACACGCTGCATTGTCCTCGAACAAGACCGTCGATTCCTGCTTACCTTCGGCCATTCCACAATCCACTCTTATGTGCTGGGTCATCAGCCTTAACCAAACACACTCACGACTAGCCTCATGAATTGCCAATATCTCTGAATGATTAGAAGATGTAGCTGCAATGGCCTGCTTCATTGACCGCCAAGATATTGCAGTTCCTCCATGAGTAAACACATAACCTGTCTGGGACCGTGCATTATGAGGATCTGAAAGATAACCTGCATCAGCAAAACCAACTAAACCGTCCTTAGATTGGTTAGTATAAAATAGACCCAAGTCTTTCGTTCCTTGTAGGTAACGAAGAATATGTTTTATCCCGTCCCAGTGCCTTTGGGTCGGACATGAGCTAAATCTTGATAATAAATTCACGGCAAAACATATATCTGGCCTAGTGTGGCTTGCCAGATACATTAAAGCTCCTATGGCACTGAGATATGGCACTTCGGGACCAAGGACTTCTTCAGAGTCTCTCTTAGGACCAAACGGATCCTTTTCTAGATCAAGAGATCTCACCACCATTGGGCTGGACAATGGGTGACATTGATCCATATTAAAACGCTTGAGTACCTTTTCAGTATATGCCATTTGATGCACAAGGATTCCATCATTTATGTACTCAAGTTGCAATCCCAAACAGAACTTAGTTTTGCCTAGGTCTTTCATCTCAAATTCTTTCTTGAGGCATTCAACTGTTTGGACGATTTCACCAGGGGTTCCAAGGATGTTCAAATCATCCACGTAAACTGCTATGATAACAAACCCTTTGTTTGCAAACTTTTTTATAAAAATACATGGACTGATGGGATCATTCTTATAGCCTTCTTTGACTAAGTACTCACTCAATCTATTGTACCACATACGCCCACTTTGCTTCAGTCCATAAAGGGATTTGTTCAGCCTTATGCAGTTTTGTTCTCGAGAACCTTTCTTATCTTTGAGCTCAATACCCTCTAGTAATCTCATATAAATCTCATTATCCAGTGGACCATATAAGTATGCAGTTACAACGTCCATTAACCGCATATCCAACTTTTCTCTTATAGCCAGACTTATCAAAAATCTAAAAGTTGTAGCATCCACCACATGGGAGTATGTCTCCTCATAATCTATTCCTGGTCTCTGTGAGAATCCTTGTGCAACAAGCCGTGCTTTATATCTCACGATTTCACCATGTTCATTTCTTTTCCTCACAAAGACCCATTTATGTCCAACTGGTTTAATCTCATAGGGTGTCCGAATTATTGGACCAAAGACATCCCTTTTCCTTAAAGAATTCAACTCCACGTTTATAGCTTCTTTCCATTTAGTCCAATTTTCACTCTGAGTGCACTCATATATCGACGTGGGTTCTAGATCCTCCATAAGTTCAAGTGCTACCTTAAAAGCAAATATATCATCGATTTCCACACACTTTCTATTCCATTGTATTCCAGACATAACATAATTCATTGAGATCTCATTATTTTCAGGAACGTCAGAACCATGAAACTCGGCGTCCCGAGTCTCATTGCTTGGAACTATCGGTTCAGTTATGTCTGGGGTTCCATCAGATTCCTCAACCACGATTTCAGCACCTTTCTTTCTTTTCCGAGGATTCTTATCTTTGGAACCTATTGGCCGGCCACGTTTTGAGTGTGGTTTAGATTCTGTAGCAACTTGATTGTGTCCCTCTTGAACATCAATTCTAATCGGTGCATTAACAGCTGGTATGTAAGACTTAGTTACTCTTTTCGGGTCAACAAAGGAATCTGGCAATTGATTAGCTAGCTTTTGTAAATGTATAATCTTTTGGACTTCTAATTCACATTCTTGAGTCCGAGGATCTTGCCATTTTAAGAACGTTTGATTCCATATAATTTCCTTTACCAGTCTGTTATCTCCTCCTAATGTTGGATAGACAGATTCGTCAAAATGACAATCTGCGTACCTGGCCTTAAACAAATCACCCGTGGTTGGCTCAAGGTACTTAATGATAGTAGGAGAATCATATCCAACATATATCCCCATCCTCCTTTGAGGTCCCATCTTTGTTCTCTGTGGTGGTGCAATAGGCACATAAACGGAACATCCGAATGTTTTAAGATGGGATATGTCTGGCTCTTGACCCGTTATTAACTGTGATGGGGAATATTTATGTTCACTAGATGGCCTGATACGAATTAGCTCTGCTGCATGTAAAACTGCATGTCCCCAAGCTGAGACCGGGAGTTTTGATCTCATTAGCAACGGTCTAGCAATTAACTGTATGCGTTTAATAAATGATTCAGCCAAACCGTTTTGTGTATGTACATGTGCCACAGAATATTCAACACTTACCCCCATGGACATACAATAATCGTTAAACGCTTGGGACGTAAATTCACCAGCATTGTCAAGACGTATAGTCTTTAAAGGAAAATCTGGAAAGTGTGCTCTTAAACGTATGAGCTGGGCAAGCAATCTTGCAAATGCCACATTTCTAGTTGATAATAGGCAGACATGTGACCATCTCGTGGATGCATCAATAAGGACCATAAAATATTTAAACGTCCCACAAGGTGGGTGTATTGGTCCGCATATGTCTCCTTGAATTCTTTCCAGAAAATTTATCGTTTCCTTAGTTACTTTAATTGGTGATGGCCTAGTAATGAGTTTCCCTAGTGAACATGCTTCACACGTGAGATTCTTTGGGATAACTCTCCTTTCTTTCAAGGTGTGCCCATTAGTACTTGCTAATATCTTTCGCATCATGTTAGCACCGGGATGGCCAAGCCGGTTATGCCAAAAAGTGAAATTCTCAGTAAACTCTTTGTTTACCATAGCATTTGCTTCTATCATTCCGATCTTAGCACAATAAAGGCCCACAGAAATGGCAGGTATAGTCTCTAGGACTTTCTTATAGCCATGGACGGTTTCAAAGATTTAAAGGAATTCTTTGTTATTCTCGTCCTTAGTTTCAACATGAAGACCATTCATTCGAATGTCTTTAAAGCTCAATAGACTTCTCTTTGAACTAGGTGAATATAACGCATTAGAAATTTCTAGATGCGTGCCCTTAGGTAATAAAATATGGGCTTGACCGTGGCCTTCAATTAAATTTGCTATACCCGCAATTGTGGTTACATTTGCCTTTTTAAGTGTAAGATCAATGAAGTATCTCTTATCTCTTAATATCGAGTGGCTTGATCCACTATCCACAATGAACACATCCATATCGTTCATACTTCAAAAGAGATAACAATAGATACTTTTAAATAACACTCTTTCATTCCATAAAGTTTAATAGAAAGCAATAACACAAAACCAAAGTATAAAGTGTAAAACGTAAAACAAGCAAAACACAAAACACCAAAACAGAAAATCAAAATCAATCACTTAAGTATATCTGAGGTTTCAAAATTCATCAAGTCATCTTGCTCATGATCGAAATCTCCTTCATTATCATGCTGGATCATATGAGTTTCTGGATTCTTCCCTTTAAGGCTCTCTTGATAGAGTTCAACCAGATGCTTGGGAGTCCTACATGTCTTAGCCCAATGATTACTCATTCCACATCGATGGCAAACTGATTTTGGGTTTGATTCTCGTGGTTGAGAAGTAATACCACGGTTATTACGATCATAGTCAGTTCGGTATCCGCGTCCTCGTCCTCGCCCGCGGTTAGAATGATCGTTATGGAATCCGTGGCCTCGGCCCTGACCTCGGCCGTATGGATTAAAATGGCCACGGCCACGTCCTTGCCATCTACCCCCACGTCCACGACCACGATGTCTATAATCACTTTGGACGTGGTTAATTTCTTTCTTTTCATCTGTGGCCACATTCGCTTCAGGAAGTGGGGCTGATCCAGGAGGTCTCATCTCACTGTTTCTCATTAGCAGTGTATTATTCTCCTCGGCTAATAATAGACATGCTATAAGCTTTGAGTATGTCTCAAAACCTCTTTCACGGTATTGCTGTTGAAGTAACACGTTATTAGTGTGAAAGGTGGAGAAGGTCTTTTCCAACATGTCTTTCTCAGTTACCTTCTCACCACATAGTCTCAATTGAGAAACTATTCTGAACATAGCCGAGTTATATTCTTCCACGGACTTGAAGTCCTGGAACCTGAGATTCCTCCAATCATAATTGGCCTTTGGTAACAACACCGTTCTATGGTGGTCATATCTTATCTTTAATTCTTTCCAAAGGTCCAAAGGGTTCTCAATGGTTAGGTATTGATCCTTGAGACCCTTAACAAGATGATGACGAATGATCGATATCGTTCTGTATCGATTCCTTTCATTCTCATTATTATCCTCAATGATACATTCGCCAAGTCCTTTAGACTTTAGATTTATCTTAGTATCCAACGCCCACTGTAAGTAATTGTCTCCAGAGAGATTGAGGGCAGAATAATCCAAATTGTTGATTTTCGACATCTGAAAACATTCATCCTATTCTCTAAGAACTATAAGATTTTAAAGTTTATGCATATGATGCAAAATAGGTCATGGGTGCTTATATAAACGGGTACGGATGCATGATGCTTATGAAACCAGATTTTTATGTTTAACAACCTAACATAATGTTTTATATGCTCATGATGCAAGCCTAGTATTCAAATTCTAAACCGTATGATGATATGACCGGATTTTAATCAAGCATGTTATGTCTATATGATGCAATCAGTTTCAGTTTCATGTTTATCAATCAACGAATCAATCCAAACAAGCAAACAAACAAATGAGTTCAAATAAATATGCAACCAAATTTGGACAGAGTGTTTACTGTCGAACGACGGGTGATTTGTGTCGATCGACACAGTTTAATTCAAACAACAAATTCAGGCAGAAGTTTACGTGTCGATCGACATAAAACTAGTGTCGATCGACACGGGTACAGATCATGCAATCGGTTTGGATTTTAATTGAATTAGGTTAGGGTTTCAAGTTAGGGTTTCAAGTGATTACGAATCATGAATCAATAAACACAATCAAGCAAGCAATAACAATAACAAGCATGATTTAGATTAGGGTTTCTAAGATTATCATGAATCTAGGTTCTTTAGATTAGGGTTTCTTATTGTTTACCTTAACCTCCGTGAGTCTTCTAGTTCGCCGTAACCGTTGATAGGCTGTATGAACTTTCTTCTAGTTCGCCGTAACCTTAAAGGCTGTATGAACTATGATTTGAACAGTAACGCCGGATGAACAGTAATCGTCGATGAACAGTAATCGTCGATGAACAGTGCGCGATGAATAGTGCGCGATGAACAGTACGCGATGAACAGTACGATGAATAGTAACGATGAACAGTAATCGCGTTTTTTGTGTTTTTAGGGTTTAGGGAGCAACTCGTGCTGATAACGTGTTGTGAATCAAGAGAACGAATGGGGAAGATTATGTTTATTCATTAATCATAAGATCCTTTATATAGGATTATTACAAGAGAGAAAAGGAAAATTCTTTTTCCTAATGGGAAAAGGAAAGTACATAAAAGGAAAATCCTAATTCAACTAGGATTCATTAAACCGGCCTAAAGACTAAGTGTTAATGGGCCGTAAACGGACCAGAACTAGTTATGACAATCCACTATAATTTATAACAGTTTTTTTTTTTTTTTTTTTGCTAAATAGTACATTATAGGTTCGCACGATTTTCTCAAAGTATCATCAACTAGAAACTTGTTACTGCTGTAGGGTTTCTTTCCTTACCATGAAAAGAAAAAAACTACCCATTTGGCAAAGTAAAAACTTAAAAGCCATATCTAGTTAGCCAATTATTAATTTCTCTTAATGTTTACGTTGCGGCGACCAAACCGCGATCGACGGTCCAAAATTGCGGCACAACAAAACGCTGTATATATATACTTTACTATTTATCATTCTCGTCAAAAGTGACTCAGATGCTTCTAATTCTAAAAAAGTATTATTTCAAGTTTTGAGTAACCGAACATTTTTCTCTTATATAATATATTGATCTTTTGATTGTTTTAAGTATATTTTAGAAGTAAAAATGCAATTATCTCCCGATAAAGTAATATTAAAGCCTACTAATATTACGGCAGGGCTGGAAAAGTATTTAGTATAGTGTATACTAATTACTTTATGGCTTTGATTGGTAGAGTTTTTTAAATCTTTATGCCACTTTTTAATTCATACAGCTTTAGATTGTACCAATCACTAAATCTTTATCAAAAGCTTTACCAACACTATCACACTAATCTTTATCTCAAATCTTTATCTATACAGCTTTGCACTATGCTATAAAGCTTACCGCTCCAGCTTCCCGCTCTAGATTTTTAAAAAGCTAGTTTACCAATCGGACCCTATATGTGTAGTTATGTATAGACTATAGTTATGTCTGATCAACAATTGCTAATTACTTTGATTGCTCTAATTGCTATATTCATTACTAGTAGGGTTGGGCATTGATACCCGTTACCCGTCTTCGACCCGTGACCCGTCTCATACCCGTCTCAAAAACAAGGGTACCCGTAGCTTTCGGGTCGGGTAACGGGTATCACAATTCTATTACCCGCGAGTAAGGGTCGGGTACCGGGTATCAATTTTTTTTTCACTACCCGTCTTCATACCCGTCCCGTTACCCGTCTTATACTACCTGTTTTATACTACTCGCACATATTACATAATACAGCTATAAATTTATACATGTTCTCCCAAATCTTTTGGCAAACCAACTCTAAAATTCATTTCTATTCTTTTTTCAGGTTTTAGGAATCCTAATATAAATATGATGGAAGAATCACACAGCAACGTGGACTTTTGGAATCTTTTTTGGCATTTCTGAGCTCAAGTCTGGACACCAGAAAATTAATTACAATCTTTTAGCTTTGGAGTTTGTAATTAATCTTTTGAACGGTTGCGTATGTGTTAAGTACAATATGATTTCTTCCTCTTTTTGTAAATCGGATCCTATGTGGTCTTTGAATCCTAAATATATATGTTTCCAGATAAAAAAAAATTGTTATGAGGCGGGTAAGAGTAAAGGGTCGGGTAATTACCGGGTCGGTTAATTTTGACCGGGTACCCATTTATCCAGGTATCCGCTTTTTCCGGGTCGGGTACGGGTACTAAAAGTCTAATACCCGTAAGGGTCGGGTCGGGTAACGGGTATCCCAAAATTCATGGGTACCCGACCCGTGCCCAGCCCTAATTACTAGTATCATTGTATTGCACCGATCACACTTATAATAACAATTACCGGTCGATATGACCACAATAATTCGATCGTTTAACCATTTCGAATATCCTTACATTTCCACAACACTTGTGGAATTAAATACTTGGATTATTGTCTTATATATCTCATTTTTTTGTAGGTTAGATGGAACAGAGTTTTCATTTTCATAAAAACAGATCTATATATCAATGCCGGATAGAAATACATTATGATCCAAAATATTAAACATGTCTTTGTCAACTTCATACTTATACTAACAAGAAATGATCAAGTCGAAGAAAATTATGCTTTAGAAAAACAACTTGACCACAAGAATATAGAAGATCCTAAGATATCATAGATATTATGTAAATATCTTCAATAGAATATATATGATATCTTAGGATCTTGTACATCGTTCCAAAAAATACATTTTTATACACAAATTGTTGAAATAAAAACGTCTTCTGAAACTGTGTGCTATGTTTAAGCCTTGGTTTGGTTGGTTTATGGTTTAAACTAGGATGTTCGGTTTTGAAGACATTTTTATTTAATAAAACTGACGGAAGGAAAAAAAAAATTGATAAGTCAAAGCAAAATCACCTATATATTAATATCCATAACACAAAACAAACCAACTTAATTGTATAACAAATAAGACAACATTAAACATGAGAAGCTCAAGATTAATTTCGATCATCTACACAATAATCTTATCCATCGGCTTAATCAGTTGCAGAGAAAACAACTATCTTGTAACAAAGCAAGCTGCTTTGTTCGTGTTCGGAGATTCTCTGTTCGATGCCGGAAACAACAACTACATCGATACTATTACAGGTTTCCGGTCAAATATCTGGCCGTACGGCCAAACAACTTTCAAGTTTCCCACCGGAAGACCCTCCGACGGACGTTTGATTTCTGATTTCATAGGTAACTAAACAAAACTTCTTTGTTTTGTTAATTTTGTTTCCGAATTTTTTTTTTTTAATTTTAATTCTTTTTAACTGATTGCTAACGTAACAGCTGAAAAAGCATGGTTACCATTAATTCCGCCAAATTTACAACCAAGCAACGGTAACAGTCAATTTACTTATGGAGTAAATTTTGCTTCCTCCTCCGCCGGAGCATTGGTCGAAGTTTTTCCCGGATTAGTAAGTATCTAAGTTTTTCTTTTCACTCGTTTTAATATAAGTGTTGTTTTGATAATTTTCACTCGAGTTAAAGAAAACAAATGACTTTAAAAATTATTTTATGTTACTTAGTTAAAATTTAATTTGGATCATAGATAAACTAAATATTTATGATAAATGTTTGAACTTTAATAGTAAAACCTGTGATATAGTTGTTTACTTACTTGACAAATTTTTTTACCCCTATAACCATTGAAGGTGATTAATTTAGGAACTCAGTTAAACAACTTCAAGAACGTCGAAAAGAGTTTAAAATCTGAGTTAGGAGATGCAGAGGTCAAGAGAATTTTCTCAAGAGCTGTATATCTGTTTTATATTGGAGAAAACGACTTATTCTATCCTTTCTTTGTAAATTCTTCAACTTTTCAATCCAACTCCAAAGAGAAATTTGTCGATTTTGTTATCGGTAACACAACATCAGTGATCGAGGTAAAATTAAAATCAGAAACTGGCCTCAAGTTACAACCCTTTGGTGTAAAATGTGATACATATATATATATATATATATATATATATATATATATATATATATTATGTTATGTTTCTTAGGAAGTATATAAAATGGGAGGAAGGAAGTTTGGATTCTTGAATGTGGGAGCATACGATTGTTCTCCAAGTTCATTGATCTTGGACCACACAAAGATAGGATCTTGTTTCAAACCGGCAACCGAACTTATTGATATGCACAACAAGAAGTTTTCATATGCTTTAAGGCAGCTACAACGTGAACTAACCGGATTTAGATACGCCCTTCATGACTATCATACTTCTCTATCCGAAAGAATCAACAATCCGACAAAATACGGTAACTAAACTTGGTATAATTACAAATATGTAATGAATCGATCTTTAGTATAGCTTGAGGAACGTTTTTTGGTTTGTTTGTTAATTTTGAAGGGTTTAAGGAAGGCAAAAAAGCATGTTGTGGAAGCGGACCTTTCAGAGGAATCAATACATGTGGAAATCGAAGGGGACCTTCACAAGATTACGAGTTATGCGAAAACGTGACCGATTATTTGTTTTTCGATTCCTTCCATTTAACAGAGAAGGCTCATCGACAGATCGCAGAGCTAATTTGGAGCGGTTTGCCTAATGTCACTGGACCTTATAATCTCAAAGCTTTATTTGAACTTAAGCTTACTTAGAATAGCTCATGAATGTTTATGGTTGATGTAAGCTCAACATAGAGGAACAATTGTTTGTGTTAGAAAGAAAATAAAAGAAAAGAGGAACAAATTTTTTAGTGAAAAAAACACAATAGATAAGGTAAATACGAACTGAACAAATTAATCACCAACTAAAAAGAAAATATATAGATTTTTAGACAAATTGATTAATCCAAGAAATAGAGATAAAATATATTGTTATCACAATAAAATTTGTTCAACAATAAAATAGTTTTCTGATTCTTATTTACATTAAAATAAAATTAACTGTGTCAACATCATTCCTTGTTCCTTTCATGAAAGATTAAAAGACGATATTAACTAAAATTTATAGATTATATAAACGTTGTATAATATATACATAACGAACGATTGCAAATTTCTTAGAGGACACAAAAGTAACATTCAACAAACCACGAATGCAAATAGGAAAACAAAAAGAAGAACATCCAACAAATCAAGGTACCTCTTATATAAAAGTCTTGAATGAAGTTCTTCCACCGATAGATTATAGATGCTATCATCGGGTACACAAAAATCTATATGCATTTATATTGGAAAAACCTTTTAAATATGAGAAAATATAGAAAAAGAGCAAAAATATAAAACGGCGATTTAGAATTGTGAAAACAGAACTAAGAAACGATATTTATCGAAGAAGCGATTCGGGTTTTATCAAATTTAGAACGTTAAAGATCACGTGAGTACCTAAAAAATACGAAAGATATACAAATTGTTAATATGCGAAAGAAATCATTACCTTATTAATCAAAGTATAAATCCACAAACCTATAAAATATCAAACAAAACATTAGACCAATACTTGGGTATAACAGAACATCAATCAAACGATTGTAGAGAAAACACTACACAAACGAAACTCAAAGAAGAACAAATATAGAAGAAAAGAAACGTACAATGAAAAAAATAGAAAGGGGAATGATATGTTTTAGATGTTACGAAATAAGGTGGGAAGTATATATATATGCAAAAAATAATGAGACTACGTTACCAGGCTAGGGTTTACCAATGATACATTCATGTATATCTAGAATATATAAAATCAAAAAATAAATCAGTCGAAGGACTGTTAGTGAAGAACATAATCTCAAACAATTTATGTATGGAAACAACATCAGACCACTCGCTTGCTTCCACTATTGTTGTGATACACTCCTTATCATCTTCTTGTAGCATGTTGAAAAACTACAGGAATCAAAAATCATAATAATCATCAATATTGGAAGAGTCCAACTACGAAATATCAAAAACAAAACTTTTAAAAAAAAGCACATGATA
This sequence comes from Draba incana, assembly GCA_963576765.1. Taxonomy (NCBI): domain Eukaryota; kingdom Viridiplantae; phylum Streptophyta; class Magnoliopsida; order Brassicales; family Brassicaceae; genus Draba; species Draba incana. Next base: position 8,357,265 of record OY755211.1, on the reverse strand, counting down.
ATGATACATACGAAGGTGAAAAAAAATCTAAGGACGAACTCTCTGAGACCTAAATCACAATGAAGGTCTATATATGGAAAACAATAAAGAATTAGATAAGGTGAAATATTGATTCGATATAATCAAATCAAATATTTATACATTTGATTCCATATCATCAAACCCAATATTTATGCATATATATCTATATTTTTAAATCACATATAAAATTATCGAGTATATCTCTTAATAATTAAATAATCAAAGACAACAAATTAATAAATAACATTTAAAATTTGATTGAGACTTTTTAACTACAAGATTATTATATTATAGCTTGTTCCCATTTTAACATAAATAATTTCCCATGCTCCTGGTACGTAAGAGAATATATTGTAAAAATAGTTTCCTCTAATTATGTAAAATTATAAAGATGGCATCATCATACAATATAAATACATATAAAAAGTTGAAAATAGCTCTAACCACATGTTTTGGTATCATATAGATAGTTATCATGACTATAATACATATTTTTAGGAGACTTTTGTACAAAAAGAACTAATGAAATAATCATAGAGGATAAGTACAAGATAGCCGATTTAATGTAATTGATTACTCAAAATTTTAAAAAATTGGTTTCGCTCTACTATTCATCTATAAAAGCACTCCAACTTCACACACTCTCTAATCGTACTTGTTCAAAATGTTTGAAGTAAAGGAAATTATCAAAAGTTTCTCCAATAATTAGTGTTTTAGTAATATAAAGATAGTTATCAATCTGATTGAGACTTTTTAGCTACAAGATTATTATAGCTTATCAAGTTCCCATTTTAACGTAAATAATTTCCCATGCTCCTGGTATGTAAGAGAATATATTGTAAAAATAGTTTCCTCTAATTATGTAAAATTATAAAGATGGCATCATCATACAATATAAATACATATAAAAAGTTGAAAATAGCTCTAACCACATGTTTTGGTATCATATAGATAGTTATCATGACTATAATACACATTTTTTAGGAGACTTTTGTACCAAAAGAACAAATGAAATAATCATAGAATAAGTACAAGATAGCCAATTATAAAGGTGGCATCATCATACAATATAAATCCATATAAAAAGTTGAAAATAGCTCTAACCACATGTTTTGGTATCATATAGATAGTTATCATGACTATAATACACAATTTTTAGGAGATTTTTGTTAAAAAGAACTAATGAAATAATCATAGAGAATAAGTACAAGATAGCCAATTTAATGTAATTGATTACTCAAATTTTAAAAAATTGGTTTCGCTCTACTATTTTATCTATAAATGCACTCCAACTTCACACACACTCTAATATCACAAAAATGGTGTTATCAAACTTTTTCCTCTCCCTCTCATTCTTGCTACTAAATCTTTCTCTTCTTGTTTCATCTCATGCCTCTAACCACGACCACTTCCTCCGATGTTTATCTCATCGATTAAACGAAAACAACATTGAATCCAAAGTCATACACACTTCCAAAGACTCTTCCTTCTATTCCATCTTAGATTCTTCCATACAAAATCCAAGATTCTCTGTTTCCGAAACACCTAAACCGGTCTCAATCATCACTCCGGTTCAAGCCAGTGACATTCAAACCGCGATCCGATGCGCACGGCGACATGGAATCCATGTAAGGACTAGGAGTGGTGGTCATGGCTTTGCAGGTCAATCTTACGTCGCTTACAATAAACCATTTGTTGTAATCGATTTAAGGAATCTCCGGTCTATAACATTAGACGTAGATAACCGGACCGGTTGGGTTCAAACCGGAGCAACAACCGGAGAATTGTACTATGAGATTGGCAAAACCACTAAATCTCTTGCTTTTCCGGCCGGTATTCACCCATCTGTCGGTGTAGGTGGACAGTTTAGTGGCGGAGGTTACGGTACGTTGCTTAGAAAATACGGTTTAGCCGCGGATAACATAATTGATGCACTTCTGATCGATGCCCGCGGGAGGATTCTTGATCGACAAGAAATGGGCGAGGAGTACTTTTGGGCGATCCGTGGAGGTGGCGGATCGAGCTTTGGCGTTGTACTATCTTGGAAGATTAGACTAGTCGAGGTTCCATCGACGGTAACGGTCTTTAAAGTTGTTAAAACATCGGAGAATGAGGCTGTTCCGATCATTAACAAGTGGCAGTATGTCGCGGATAAGGTTCCTAATGATCTTTTCATCCGGGCAACGTTGGAGAGATCGAACGAGAACGCGGTACACGCTCTGTTTAATGGACTTTATCTAGGTCCCGTAGACGATCTATTAGCCCTAACGGAAATAACGTTACCAAAATTAGGTCTTGGGATCAAAGATTGCACCGAGATGAGTTGGATTGAATCCGCACTCTGGTTTGCTGATTTCCCTAAAGGAGAACCGCTCGGTTTTCTAGCGAATCGGAAGCGAACGTCTCTATCTTTTAAGGGAAAAGACGACTTCGTCCAAGAACCGATACGCGAGAGTGCGATTAGAGAGCTATGGAAGCGTCTAAACGCGCCCGAGGCTCGCCTTGCAAAGGTTATATTCACTCCATTTGGTGGTAAAATGAGTGAAATCGCGGAACACGAAACGCCATTTCCGCATCGTGGAGGAAACCTCTATGAGATTCAGTACTTGGCTTACTGGAGAGAAGAGGAAGACAAGAACAAGGGAGAGACAGAGAAGTATCTGAAATGGGTTGAGAGTGTTTACGATCTTATGACTCCTTATGTTTCGAAATCTCCAAGAGGAGCTTATGTTAACTTCATGGATATTGATTTGGGGATGTATCTTGGAAATGAGAAGACCAAATACGAGGAAGGAAAGAGTTGGGGAGTGAAGTATTTCAAGAACAACTTTGAGAGATTGGTGAGAGTGAAAACGAGTGTCGATCCAACGGATTTCTTCTGTGATGAACAAAGCATTCCGCTGTTGAAATCCGTCGTCGATATCTAAGAAGTATCGTTTGAAGTATTCATATATGTGTGTGTTTAATACTTTGATTCAAATATGTAAATTATGTACTTTGATTCAAATATGTAAATTATGTGTGTGCTTGTGATATATGAGTGTGTTGAATAAACATTTCATGATTGAAGCGTGTAATTAATACTAGTTTCTTTCTTCAAGCGCAAGCAAGTGGAGATAGGGTAAAAAAAATGTCCATTCAGAAACAGAGGATAGGTTTAATCCTACCATTATTACAAGCCAGCAGTTTCTTTAAGAACAAGCCAGTGGAATTAAGTCAATAAACAAATCTTGAAACATTAACATAGCTCGATAACACTATAGTCAATGATGTCTTAAGTATAATTGTTTAATACAATGATGATGTCTTAATCTTGAAACTCTTAGGTTTTGAATTTCTCAAACTTGGCTACATCAGGATGATTTGACATGTTCGAATCTTCTTTCGTCAGCTTTTTTTTTCAATATTTGCTCAATTGAAAAGTTCTTGGCCGAAACTCCTTTCATCAGGATTGAAACTTTTTCTAAGCAAGGTTCCAATTCTGATTTTTGGAGCATAACCTCCTTCGGAAAGCAATAACAACAAAGTTTGAATCTTTTTATTTGGCATAAAAGGAAAAAACGTTTGAATCCTCAATTGTTCCTTTATTTTGTTTTAGAATTCTTATGGTGTGATTGGTATTGTTAGAGTAAATAGATGGAATACAAGAAATGGAAAAAGAGGAAAAATTAAAATACATGAAAAGTAAAACTATCCTCATATTTCAGTTGAAAAATTGCTGAAAACTTTTTCATTGATTTTCATTTTATTGGTAAAAAACTAGAATAAATGAGTAAATATTTTTTTTTTGTCGTCAACCTGGAGTTTTATTAATATATTTGGTGAGATTTTACAACTTAGAAAATTAAAACAAAGCTATTATTGCCTCTATCAAACAAATAATGATAAAGGCATGTCTTCCACGTGTCCCTACACGTGCCAATTCTAAGCTGAAGAAGCTTCTCCGGTTGAAACTTTCCGACACACCGGAAACCACCATTGATCTTCAAATCTCTCCTTATCTCTGAAATAAAACTCCATTTAAACACTCCTTCAAGAACCAAATCTGATTGAAGCCATCAACCAAGATAATAATTGCCCTTCTTCACAATGAAAATAAAACTCATCCTAATCCCTTGACATACCTCACAAAATCATCTAGATTTTTAAGATGAGGATCAAAGAGGATTTTAAATCCTCGCCAGAGAAAAGACGACTTTAAAATGATGAAGAAGAACAAAAACATATCCGGTGGGATTTTAATTACTTCACCACAAAATCAGATTTGGAAGAGGAGAAGAAACTAAAACCAGATCTCCTTAAAGAACGGTCCAAGCATGCTCTTCCAATAATATTCTTACCTCCATAGATTCACAACCGGCCAGCACTTACTTGACCATACCACCCATAATCCTCGATGAGATAACTGATAGGGGATTTGGAGAATTTTAATTCCCAGCCAGGAAAGATAGGCAAAATAAAAGAGCCAAAAGATTCTGGAAAAACACCACCTGCGCTTGGCATCACCACCACATCAATGATTAAGAACAGGGCCAGTTCTGATAAGGAGAAGAGAACAAAATCCAGACAACGCCGGAATTTTTTACTCTAAAATATATTACTATTCGTAAAACATTAGTTTTTAATGAATAAGACACCTTTAATGCGTATTACCAATGCACTGCTCTTAGGCCATGTTCATTGGTAACCCCATAGTGTCTTAAAAAGTGTTTTTATAATATAAAATTATTAAAACACATCTTTTCTCTTCCTTTTACTCAACTTTATACTTTCTCTTTCTTTTTTTTACTCAACTTTATACCTTTTCTTTCATCATTTCACTCTCTCTCCTTTAAGAACACTCTCTAAAATATCCTATTTTAGACACAAAAACTCCTTTTAAGAACATTCTCTCTTCTTTTACTTAATTTTTATTAATTTTATATTTCAATATACCCCACAAAAACACTCTTTTTCTTCCTTTTATTCAAATTTTAATAATTTTATATTTTAAAAACACTTTTTAAGACTCTATGGGTGGAACATGCCCTTACGGTCTAATTGAGAGAATATTTGTCTAAAGTTCATGATAACCTCACGTTGAAAAGGAAATTCGAGAAATAAACAAAATAGAAAATTTCTTCTTTGTTACGGTCCAATAAAAAGACTGAAGAATAAGCATTCACAAAATATTAAAAGTACTTGAAGATCAAAGCGTGATGTATGAAATTTGATTCCATCCAATTTCAATGGATATTTATAAAGAACTGTTCAATGATTCACAATCTTTTGTCTCATTTTGTTATGTTCCAAATTATTTTGTACCGATTCTCCATGAGGATCATATTTTATATTTTTCAACTTAATAAAGTTCTAATGTTGTTTAAAAAAATATTAAAACTATAAAATTAATACCGATTAAAATTAGATGAAAATTGTAATATCCCAATTCCAATTTTTGTATTTGAAAAGGGGGTGTCGATTGATTATTCGGTTTTAATAAAATCGTCCGGTTTGCGGATCGGTTTAAGGAGAAATCTAGGGCTCTTGTACAAATACGTTTAGCCGTATTTGTGGCTGTATTTTGAGAGGAGAAAAAGAGAGAATCTTAGTTGAGAGAGATTGTTGAGAGTTTTTGAATGATTGTTGCAAAGAAAACCTTCTCATGTGATTCTAATGGCATAGGGTTAATCGTGTTGCGTGGCTAGCGTCGTTAGAGCCTTGTTCCTGCGAGTTTTGATCGTTGTTCGTCGTTGGTTTAGTCCATTATTATTCCTCGTTCTTTCTAAAATCGAGGTGAGTGCGTGATCACTTAGAAAATGATAGAAATCGATTGTAGGTTGATTGATGAATTAAGAGATTGATATTTTGGCGTGGTATTGATTGTTTGGTCTCTGTATTATGTGTGAATCGTACTGTTGTGTGGTTCATGTGATTGTTGTGTCCCGAGAAAGAGCCGAGTGAGGACATGCTCGAATTCTGGGTTCAGGAGCAGAATGTCGATCGACGCCTTGTGGCTGTGTCGATTGACACCCTGCGATGAAGATGATACTAGTATTGTCGAGTGTCGATCGACACCCATTATCTGTTTGCCGATTTCCGTGAAAAGTATTGTAAACCAGGAATTGGTTTATTTGTTAATCTGGATATTTAAAGAAATTGGTTTATTTGTTAATCTGGAAATTTAAAGGAATTGATTTAATTGTGTAATCTGGATATTTAATTAATGGAGAAACCTGGTTATTTATCGTTAAAAACTGTTTGTGTAACCTGTTGGCGGGATGACCGCTCCACTGAGTATTTATGATAATACTCACGCAACTATGTTTTTCCCTTTGAGTTGCAGGTAAAGGAAAAGTGTGATCGTGGAATCGAGGCGTAAGAAGAGGATGATAGGATTGTTTGTTGCTGTTTTAGACTAGTGAACCGAATAGTTTAGGTTGCTAGTTTATTTAATTGATCATTCCTGAATATGGTATTTGATTTATTGGTTAAAGGAATTATTTATTTAATGGAATTATTGGATTATTATTTTGGTTTAAATGTTTATGTGTTCCGCAGTAGAAATGCTTAGTTAAAAAAAAAAAAAAAAGAGCTTGGTTGTTTCATTTTGGTATCAGAGCTTAGACGGTTTTAGGACAATTGAACTGGATGTCGGAGACTATGTGTTTAAATTGATTTCTTGTGTTTAGTCAATTTAATAGAGTCTTAGTATCATCCCCTTCAGCTTTTTAAAATGATTATGCGGTAAGTCTATGTTGATTGATTGTGACTTCTTGTAGCTTATTGTCCCGTTCTGTGTGAGTACAGAGAGATGGACGCCAGAGCTAGAGGTCGTAGACGGGTTAGAGGTCGGGGCAGAGGTCGTGGTCGTGGACCAGTGGTAGAGTCGTCTTCGAGTGCTTCACATGCATTAGAGACTCTTACGCATCAGGTGAGATCCGAGGGCGAGGCCAGTGATAATGCAAGTGAGAGTGTTGTGGGCATCGGGAGGGGTGCCGGTATGGCTGGCAGAGGAACGGGCCCAAATGTAGGTGTTGTTCCAGCTCAGGATCGCTAGGAGCGTATGGTGGGCTTTATGGCGCAGTTGTTGGAGCGGTTTCCAGCGGCAGTTCCGGTTCAGGCTCCAGTGGTGCCTCCAGTGGCAGAGGTGCAGCCGAGGGCCGCGGTTGCAGAGGTGTGTCCGTCTTACCTGGAGATGGTGAGTCAGATGCGTCAGATGAGTACGACATTCTTTTCGGGTGGTGTTAGCTCCGAGGATGCGGATGAGTGGCGTATGCGAGTAGAGCGTAATTTTTGCTCGGTTCGTTGCCTTGATGAGTACCGAGTAGAGTTGGCGATCCACTATCTGAGTGGTGATGCACACGCGTGGTGGAGAGATATTGAGGCCAGGAGGCCTGGTGCAGTGTGGACCTGGGGGGAATTTGTGGCTGAGTTCATCGCCAAATATTTTCCTCAGGAGGCTCTAGATCGTCTCGCGACAAGATTTGTAGATTGGGTTCAGAGAGATCGTTCAGTGCACGAGTACGACGCTGAGTTTGGTCGTTTACTGGTTTATGCGGGCGCAGGAGTGGTCGATCAGCGGACGCAGGTCCAGAGGTTCATGAGGGGACTACAGCCAGATTTGCGGGCCAGATGCAGAGTGACTGAGTACGCCTCAAGGGCGAAGCTAGTAGAGGTTCCTGCAGGGATCGAAGAGGACCTGAGGAGTCAGACTGCAGCAGTGGTTCCAGTGGCAGCTGCTCCGGCGGTCCAGCCGCGGAGGCAGCATCAGCAGGGGAGTTCTGGTTCTGACAAAGGCGGTAAGCCTAGGGAGGGTCAGAAGAGGAGGTATGACAACACTTCTAGGACGAGTTCAGGTAGTCACAACACTCATGGGTGTTTTGGATACGGGAGTTTAGAGCATCGTGTGACGAACTATCTTAAGTTTTCCGGGAAGGCTAAGGTTTGTTTCCATTGCAGAGAGTCGGGGCATATCAGGCTGATGTGTTCCAACTTGCAGCCGTTGGCGCTTGTAATGGTTCATCCGGTGGCAGCACATCCATTGGCTCAGGTAACGGCAGAGCAGCCGTTGGGTCATATTGGAGGAGCACAGCGCGGGTGTGAGTAGTAGAAGAGCAGAGGTCAGAGCGGGTTTAGACTGCGGCAGCATTGGAGGAGAATCTAGGAGATTAGTTTGAGGACTGAGTTGCGTTCTCTTTTTTCAGTTGTTGTTCTTTATTTTTTATTTTGGGATTTTTTTCGTAGCGTCGGCTTGATGTTTCGGATTGTTATTATTTTCGTGTTATTGAACGATTATATCAATTTAAATTTATGAGATGAATTTATTTATTTATCATTGGCTTGTGACGGACTCCATATCTAGTTCAGTGGATTGGTAGAAGCGATGTCAGGTTCATCCGGATTGCCACCGAGACCACGTGATGTGGAAACGCGAAGGTTCGAGATAAGTTTATCAGAGAGTAAAAGTGACTTCAGGAAGTTTCAGCAGAGAGGGCAAACCTAATAGAACATCTAGAGGATTATGCGAGTAAGAGTTTATTTCAACAAAGTGCTTCTATGGGGAGCACCGGTATTAGTTGCAAAGGAAGCAGATGGAAGTATCTAGAAGTTTTTAAGGTTCATCGTCATGGATGACAATCCAGTATTTTAAGGAGTTCGTGGTCTATCGTGTTATCATCATGTCCAGACGAGGGGATCAAATATTCACAGGATGGTGTTCAGATCGAGCGTTGAGAATTTTTTAGTTATCGAGAAGTTATTTGGGTTATCGAAGGGAGCAGAGTTCACAAGGTTAAGGAATGGCGTATTCCCAAAGAGTACTTAGAGGTCTTAGTGATTCTAGTCATCGATGATATTTGAATGTACTCGAGAAGTCCTAAGGTGAGTTTCCCAGATACCGTTGGCTCGAAGAATGCATCTCGAGAGTTCGAGCGGTATGTATTATGATGGGCCTTAGGATGCGTCCTATGGGTGTCAGGTGTAGTCTGAGTTAAGAGCAATAGATACATGTTGCGCGCGGGGAGTATTGGTTTAGTGGTGTGATTCGCAGATTATGCGTGGGCCTTCAGGATAGTCAGTTGTGTCAGCCAAGTGTTCGGTAGGAGCAGTTTTGTGATGTCAAAGTATTAATGTCAGGTCAATATCATGGGAAGTATTCCTAGTTTCCAGATGCTTGTACATGTATGTGTTGATTACTCTAAGGAAGTATTTTCCTATAGAGCCAGAGCCTGAGGGAAGCGTCCTGAGAGTGGAGTGGCATCGGCATCGTTACCTAGAAGGAGACGTCCTGAGAATGTGATGATGACGGTATAATTATGAGTAATCAATATCTGATCGTGGCATAAAAATGAAACGGGATACGAACCTTTAAGATATTTCTTTTCGTTCGGTTCCGCCGACTTGGGATTAACTGATGCAGCGTCCTTGGTTGTGCATGTTCTTGTTTGATTGTTGCGCAATCGATCGATCCAATTTTGGGCCTACAGTTGTTCGTGCATGTTCTTGTTTGATTGTTGTACGATAAGTTGGGCAGACCTAGTCAGGATTAATAAACGTTGCATTTGTATATTCTGAGTCAGGAGTCGTGCGTATTTTTAGCTGGTTAGAGTAGATTTTGAATTTTTATTGATGATATGGGTCGTGTTGCGTGGTTTTTGCCCGAGATGTTTATAGGCGTTTAGAATTTATTATGGATGATTCATTATCTGGAGATGGTGGCTTTCTAGAGTATGTATCGGAGACGGTGGCTTCCTGTATACATATTAAGAGACGGTGGTGCTCTCCAGGAGACGGTGGTGTTCCTGTGTATTTATACTGGGACAGTGGTTTCCTTTATAGTACTTAGAGCCTATATTGGGACGGTGGTTTCCTCTATAGTGCTGAGGGACGGTAGTTCTCTCGAAGGGATGGTGTTTTCCCTAGAGTGTGTGTGTGTGTGTGGATGAGTTAAAACGTAATAAATATCTGAAAACGTGCGTATAAATGTGGATTTTGTTGTGGACTTTTGAGATTATGTGAGAATCTCTGATGGTATAGGCCGGCGTGGGCCGAAGTGGGATCCGGTATGGACTCGTATCTTGGGATTTGAGGTCGAATCTAGTTTAGTAGGGGAGAATTGTAACATCTCAATTCCAATTTTTGTATTTGGAAAGGGTGTGTCGATCGACACCACTGGTGGGTGTCGATCGACACCATGTTCTGCGGGATTGTTCAGTTTTAATAAAATCGTCCGGTTTGGGGGTCGGTTTAAGGAGAAACCTAGGGCTCTTGTATAAATACGTTTAGCCGTATTTGTGGCCGTATTTTTGAGAGGAGAAAAAGTAAGAATCTTAGTTGAGAGAAATTGTTGAGAGTTTTTGAAGGATTGTTGCAAAGAAATCCTTCGAAAACCTTCTCGTGTGATTCTAATGGCGTAGGGTTAATCGTATTGCGTGGCTAGCGTCGTTAGAGCCTTGTTCCTGCGAGTTTTGATCGTTGTTCGTCACTGGTTTAGTCCATTATCATTCCTCGTTGTTTATGAAATCGAGGTGAGTGCGTGATCGCTTAGGAAATGCTAGAAATCGATTGTAGGTTGATTGATGATTTAAGAGATTGATATTTTGGCGTGGTATTGATTGTTTGGTCTATGTATTATGTTCGAATCGTGCTGTGTTGTGTGGTTTATGTGATTGTTGTGTCCCGAGAAAGAGCCGAGTGAGGAAAGGCTCGAATTCTGGGTTCAGGAGCAGGGTGTCGATCGACGCCTTATGACTGTGTCGATCGACACCCTGCGATGAAGATGATACTCGTGTTGTCGAGTGTCGATCGACACCATGGTGGAGTGTCGATCGACACCCGTTATCTGTTTGCCAATTTTCGTGAAAAGTATTGTTAACCAAGAATTGGTTTATTTGTTAATCTGGATATTTAAAGGAATTGATTTATTTGTTAATCCGGATATTTATAGGAATTGGTTTAATTGTGTAATCTGGATATTTAATTAATGGATAAACCTGGTTATTCATCGTTAAAAACTGTTTGTGTAACCTGTTGGCGGGATGACCGCTCCACTAAGTATTTATGATAATACTTACGCAACTCTGTCTTTTCCTTTGAGTTGCAGGTATAGGAAAAGTGTTATCATGGAATTGAGGCGTAAGAAGAGGAAGATATGATTGTTTTTTACTGTTTTAGACTAGTGAACCGAATGGTTTTGGCTGTTAGTTTATTTAATTGATCATTCCTGAATTTGATATTTGATTTATTGGTTAAAGGAATTATTTATTTAATGGAATTATTGGAATATTATTTTGGTTTAAATGTTTATGTGTTCCGCAGTAGAAATGCTTAGTTACAAAAAAGAAAAAGAGCTTGGTTGTTTCAAAAATTAATAATGTAGTGAATGCGTACCAAATTTAACAATCAAAAATTAATAATGTAGTGAATGCGTACCAAATTTAAGACCACTCATATAGAAAGTGGAGAATTTTCATGATATGCCACTTTACAGTTATGTCATCGTTTGAAAATCTTTGCAAGAATGTCATCTTTATTTTGCACTAAACTTTTATATTTTTTGGGTTTGGTTTAACTATTTTATATTTAGGATATAATTTTTGGGATAGGGTTTAGGGTTTGGGTTGTGGGAGAGAGAAATTACTTTTTAATGAGTTTGCCTTTTTCTATAAAATATGGCATATTTGCAATAAATTTTTTAGAATGACATATTTAAAAAAAATATTTTCAAATATAACATGTATATAATTCCTCCTAAAAGGTGTCGGAATTGAACATAATTCCATTGTTACCACTTACCACTTTGTTTCTCAACTGTTATGAGTGGTCTTAAATATATATTTTCATAAATTTATCAATATTAAATGTATAATTATTTTATTAATAAATATATACAGTATAAAGTAAATAAATAAAACTAAAATAGATTCTTACACAAAATGTAAGTAGGACTAGGCAAAAAATCCGTTAAATCCGATTCGATCCGCGATTCGTTTCGATCCGAACCGAAAAAATCAAATATCCGTAAAGTTTCGAAGCAAAGCAAATATTAAATTGGGCGATCCGTAAAAAACAAAGCAAATCGCAAATATCATTTTAGAAAAACCGAATATCCGATCCGATCCGTTAAATATATTATAATATAAAATATATATCTAATGTATATAATTAGTTATTATTATTTTTGTTATTATAGATGTACAAGTGTGAAAAATTATACTCAAATCATTCATTTTTGTTAAATATTTGATTTTTATTATGAATAAATAATAAAATAAATAAATAATAATTAAAATTTTCACGGATCGGATCGGATAGTTACGGATATCTTAAAAAAGTTCGGATATTTGATTTTTCACGGATCGAATCGGATATCCGCGGATATCTAAAAAAATTCGGATATCCGAATTTTTCGGATACTCGAAAATTCACGGATCAGATCGGATCGGAAAATTAAATATCCGTTTAAAACGGATCGAATCACGGATACCTGCATTTTCCCTATTATTTGCTTCCAGGGCTACATGTAAGAATATGGACAGCAATTTGGAATGTCCCAACTGCCGCTTGTCCTCTTCCAGAAGCATACTTAAATTCGCAAGACTCGGATTTATTGTAACGACATCCCGAAGCCAGCAAAATTACAACTCATCCCTGCTACAATATAAAAAAAAAGTGAATCAAGGTTTTATTACATGAGTATATTTTGATAATATCATTCTTATAATTTCAAATAATAGTCAAAAGATTCAGGGAAAAGCTAAATTGGTGGGAAGAAGATTATTAATTGATTTAGCTAATTATCTTCTTTTGTTTAAATATATTTATTTTCTTTTAATGTAAGTTATTGTAAAGATTCTCTTGTAAAAGTTATAAAAAGCTTCATTATTTCATTGTAAATATAATATAGAAATTTTTGAAAAAAAGGAGAATTCTCTCGAAAAAACTTAGGCTTTGTATTTTTGTTTATCTAAGTTAGATGAGATGTCTTTACTTAGTAAACATTTGAATCTATGTCTCTTGTGTGTGATTCCATGAGACTAGATTTGTGAACTCATCACAAGGGCTTTCACACCCTTGAGTGGCGTTCTTCGATCCACCATCAAAACCATAAATAGATGCAACAAGAGAGAGTGACCGCCAGCTCGTTTGATATGATATCTATCTCTGCATCCATCCATTGAACAACAAGAGAGAGCGACCGCTTGTTGCTTCCCATCACTCCATCCACGCTTTGGATCTTATATCATTTTGGTGCGGTCATCAAACCAATAGCTAATCCGAAGCTCCATCAAACCGAATGCACAATGCTAAACAGACCCGAAAAAGATATATGTTCATTGTTTGGAGCGTATCTACTTAGCCACGAGGATTCAACGCATAAAACTACTTGGAAAATATTTTCAGCTCAATTAAGAAACTCCTCGAAGAAGAATCAGATCAAAAGGAGTTCAAACGAAGGAGTTATAGAATTTACAAATCAGGTGATACCCAGTTTATCCGATTTAGACATGCGAGCACTTATTGGAGGATACCCACCGAACCATAATGAATTAAGCTACAAATCAACTTGTTATGGAATCTTGGTTCAACAGAGAAGCTTGTCGAATTGGATTCATTGCTATATCAATTTTTGTTTAGGAGTTATTCAATTTCTAAACCAAAGGATTTTCGACTTACCTTATTTGGAGCCTCCAATACCATTTATGGATTCTGATTGGTTTGGTTCATTTGAGAACCATATTTGGCAACCAGGGGATTATATTAACCAATTAGAGGCTCTTAGAAGACTTATAACTCGTGGAATTAACCAGAATATCTCAAGATACAAAGGAGACAGCACTTTCCATATTTGGTCACAAGTGCATCTTTCCTTTAATCTCCAACAGCTAGTATATCAAGAGTGCACTTGTGTTCTATTGACTTGCGATTCTAAATTATTTGTGAACTCAAATAATTTTGGTTCGTGTGTTGCTCGTGGATTCGATCAACAAAACCTCCACTTCCATTTCTATCATCACCCATCTTCTGTAACAAGCTTGTAAAATCTTGATTATCTTGTGAACATCAGCTTGGTGGATTCCAATCTTATATCAATCCCCGTCTTACATGCGGCGTCATAGTATTCGTTCATGACGAAAGAAGCTTTCGAGTACTGAGATTGTTCACAAGTGAAAGCAACCTTAAAATGCAAATATATAGTCATTGAGTTAATATTCATGTAATATGATTACATTTTTTATTACATATAACACTAAAATTTTGAAAAGTAGTTATCGCAAAAGTGAAGTCTTCCACATAGTTTTTACTACTAAAGTTTCTAAAAACCATTCTTGGTGTTGTTAAATTTGCATTTCCAGAGCTATCAGATCATTTCAGATGACATTCCACTGGTTTGGTATTATCCAATTTAAAAAATTCCGACCAATTTGAGAATTCATCAACCATTTGAGAAATTCTGACGGACTTGTTGTTTCTCCGGTGGTTATTTCCTCTTTGGGGTTTTTTTAGATGTACTTTACCATCTTATTCCACTAGAATTCACTCTCTCCCAAGCAAATCATGATCAATTAACCAAAATATGAGTCAATACATTTTTGTTTAATTAAATCTATTTTATGTTTTGCTTATATTTTACTTATGTTTTGCGTGAAAAAAAAAACTTATTCCAGTTTTTGTCAAATTGAGAAGAAATAATTAAAATCGAACTAGAAAAAATACATGATTGATAGACTTTGTCACTAAACAAAAATAAACCATGATTTGCTTATACAATTTATCATGATTAACTGATGTTTTGCTTACATTATATATATTTTCATATTACCTTATCAATTGTTATTAATTTCGACTTATTATACATTAAAGCTACAATTATAAAAATATATAGATTCAAAATTTTAATTTCAAGTAGTCTTTGACGACGAACGGTCTTTCTCAAAAAAAAACACCAAATTATATAAAACATTATTTCACAACAAATAATTTGATCTAAAAAGAAACACCAAATTAGATTAAAAATCGAATATATTCACAATAACTAATTTGCTATTGTTGGAGTTAATATATGTTTATTAATTTAGGTGATTATCTTTGTTCTACATGTATCTAGCTTAAGAAAATATTTTAACATTATTGATTAATTGTAACTTTGGTTATACGGATCGTAGAGTGATTAATTCTATGTATTTCAGTTGTGTTATAGAATAAAAGAATATAAATTGGTGATGATTAGACAAAAAAAAGTAGAAATTGGTGATGATTTATTTCATTTTTTTTTTTTTGAACAAAAGATAACTTCTCATTTATATTATCGTGACAT
This sequence comes from Draba incana, assembly GCA_963576765.1. Lineage (NCBI taxonomy): Eukaryota > Viridiplantae > Streptophyta > Magnoliopsida > Brassicales > Brassicaceae > Draba > Draba incana. Next base: position 8,341,946 of record OY755211.1, on the reverse strand, counting down.
TACATGAAGAATATAAAGTTTGCTTTGCAAGACAATCAGCTTTAGCATTCATATCCCTTTCAATACAAACAAAACGGACATGTTCGAAGGTTTGGACAAAAGCCTTGATGTCTTCGATGAGACCAGATAGATTCAAAAGTGATGTTCCTGAATTGATGGCGTTGATTAGTTGAGGCACAACTAATATATAAGGTACAACTTGAATACAAGATGAGAATATGCTAGAACTAGAATATTTAGAATATTCAAAAAACATTTAGAATATAGATTTCTAGTGGACATCTGCATAAATGGATTTACAATAGGTTTCTTATCAAGATTGAGGTGAACTAATTTTGTTTTACTTTTAAAGGAATCGGGAGTATCTAAAAATGTAAATAAATATCTTCACTCACTTAAAGCTAATGTGACAAGAAGAGATGATTCTGACCGAGATAAGCTATTAACGGACACATAATTTTGGCGGACTGGTTCTGACAGATCAGGCCTAACCTTCTCGCTCCAGCCTCCAGCCACATACGTCGACCGTTTTATTTTATTTTTAAACAATTTAATTTCAACTAATTTATTTTAAAATTGCTTCCTTTATTAGTTAGTAAATAAATCAGTATAGACTACATAGCAATAGAATCCCCACGTTAAACATTTCCAAAGTACTATAAATAATTGTGAGAATCTCTCAAATTAATAATTCCTCATTATTGTAGCTTATTGGACGAATTCGACTTTATATGTAAAAAGGAAATGTAACCAAAACCCACTTCATATATAATAATAAAAGGAATAATTTATATGGCTTCAGTTCCATTTTAATATCTTATCCTCCCTGTCTCTGTCTCAAAAATGGAGTTTTTGAGCTTTTTGGTTTCTCTCTTTACAAATTTTCTTCTATTGAATCTTTCTCATCGGATCACTAACCACGACGAATTTCTCCGATGTCTCTCTCGCCGGATAAACGACAAAACCGACGAATCAAGAATCATACACACCGTTAAAGACTCTTCTTTTTACTCAATCTTGAATTTTTCTATACAAAATCCAAGATTCTCTGTTCTTGAAACACCTAAACCGGTCTCAATCATCACTCCGGTTCAACCCACTGATGTTCAATCGACGGTTAAATGCGCTCGGCTTTACGGTATCCACCTCAGGACTCGGAGTGGTGGTCATGACTACGAGGGATTCTCGTACATCGCCAAAGGAAGACCGTTCGTCGTCATCGATTTGAGAAATCTCCGGTCTATTAGCTTAGATGTCGGTAACCGGACCGGTTGGGTCCAAACCGGAGCTACAATTGGCGAATTGTACTATGAGATTGGGAAATTGAGCAAATCTTTGGCTTTTCCGGCCGGTCTTTACGCAACCGTCGGTGTTGGAGGGCAGTTCGGAGGTGGAGGGTACGGTACATTGATGAGGAAATACGGTTTATCCGCGGATAATGTAATTGACGCGCAAATTGTCGATGCGAGCGGGAGATTTCTTGACCGAGAAGGCATGGGTGAGGATTTCTTTTGGGCGATCCGTGGAGGCGGTGTATCGAGTTTTTGTGTTGTCCTATCATGGAAGATTAGATTAGTCGATGTACCGTCGATTGTAACGGTCTTTAACGTTACAAAAACATCGGAAAAAGAAGCTTTCTCGGTCATAAACAAGTGGCAGTATATTGCGGATAAAGTTCCTAATGATCTTTTCATTAGAGCTACGTTGCAAAGATCGAACGAAACCTCGGTTCACGCTTTGTTCCCGGGACTTTATCTTGGTCCGGTAAGTGATCTATTAGCGTTAATGGAAGATAAGTTTCCGGAATTAGGTCTTGAGATTGGAGATTGTAGAGAAATGAGTTGGATTCAGTCTGTTCTCTGGTTTATAAAAGAAGAATCAATCGATGTTCTTGCGAAACGAAAGCGAACATCAAGATCTTTCAAAGACAAAGACGATTTTATCCAAGAACCGATACCTAAAACCGCGATTAGAGAGCTTTGGAGACGATTACACGCGCCTGAGGCTCGCCTTGCAAAGATCATACTTACTCCATTTGGTGGGAAAATGAGTGAAATCGCGTAATACGAAACGCCATTTCCGCATCGAGATGGAAATCTTTATGAGATTCAGTATTTAGCTTATTGGAGTGAAGAAGAAGATAAGAACAAGACTGATACAGAGAAATATTTTAGATGGGTCAAGAGTTTATACGAATATATGGTCTGATCTGGTATGATCGGATTATTTGTGTTTATATATAAAAAAAAAAGTGAATTTAAATGGAAATAATTGACATGTCCCACAGACACACACTCGATTGGCATGTCCTACATTCCCAAGTCCCACAGGCCACAACTCCCAACCACAAAAAAAAATGCTCTACCTACAAATTTCTAAGTGAAAAAAAAAATTATAATGAAAATTTTGGACTATATTTAGATTTATGCGTGTCATCCTCGAGCAGAAATCATGATAATCTTCTCTATATCAATTTTATGGTCTTCGAAAGAACTAAAATAAAATATATATTTTAGAAGGCTAATTTGCATATATATTGGCAAAAAGATGGACCATATTGGCGTGAATATTCAATTTTCGCGTGATTTGTATATATGCGACTGTTTTATTCGTCTAGACAATGGTTAGTAGATTTTCAATAGTTTGTTTTCAACAAAAATACTAAAACTATAGAGATTAAAAAAAACTAGAATTTAGTATCTAAACATATGTCGAGATAGCGATTCTTTTGGCTTTTTCACCTTGAATCGAATATTTATCTTTTGTTTTAAATAATTATCCGTTTTGTCTTGGTGGACTTTCATATCATGAAAGTTTCAAGAAATTACTTGGAAAAGATGCAATTATTTGTCATTTTAACTTGCAAGGGGTTTAGGGTTACATGAACAAAGCTTATATACATCACCCATGACCTTATTACATAGTGAATATGATATAAGCAAACAAAGCCTAAGCTTCAAAGTTGAAAAGATTCTCTCTTTTATTTTCTAAAAATTCTATATATTTTTACAATAGAACAATTAAGCTTTTTATAACTCTTACAAGGTGATTTTTACAATAATTTACATTAAAAGAAAAAATTTACATTTTAACAAAAGAAGAAAATTAGCTAAATCAAATAATAGTTTTTTTTACCACCAGTTTAGTTTTTCCAATGAATAAAAATCTTTTGACTTTTTGAAGTTATGAGGATGATTTTATCAAAATAAACTCATGTATTAAAGATCTTGGTTCACTCTTTTTTGTCATTGCATCAGAATATGTCCTAGCAACACGTGAGAAATAATCAAATCGTAGTTCAGGATGATCTTCGGTGATCCTCTACATTTCTTTTTCGAACATTGTTTTTCCTCACCTGTTGGACACGAGCTTTATGTGTTACCACACACTGATAAAGACTTGAGAGTTTGACTTGATTTTGGAAAAATCCATTTGTGAATCAATCGTACTTATCCAACCTTCTGATTGTAGAATGTTCTTCTTTTTGTTCAAACTTGTGTCTTACCAAGAATGTTCCCCTTCAACACATTTTCAGTCTCATGTCTTACTGATCGAAATGTCTAACTAACGCCAACCGATTTTTAAATATTTTGGATCGGACTATCATTGACATGCCCCCAAGCATAATTTATGGACATGTCAATCCATAAATTATCTAACCACAGAAAGGAAAAAATTGACCAACCTGAAATTCAAATAAAAAATATTGAACAATATATGAATATTCTGATTCTTTTTTTTCATTTTTTTTTCCAAATAATATCAGTATCTGATCTTTGAGAATTGATAGGTCTAAATAGGGGTGGGCCGGATCCGGATATCCGGCCTTTTTCAGGATATCCGGATCCGGATCCGTGATTTTACTATCCAGATCCGGATCCGTGGCACCCGGATATCCGGCTTTCGGATATCTTTTCAAAAATTAACATATCCGCGGATATCCGGATCCGTGATCCGGATCCGTCAAAATATTAAAAATAAATTAAAAAATATTAAATTAAATAAAAAAACTATTTTTTTTGTAAAATTATTATAAATTTATTAAAAAATAAATAAAATATTACGAAAATAAATTTAATTTTAATTTTTTATGTTTAATTTTTTTAAAAATTAAAAAAATAAAATAATTATTTTTAATATATTTTAATAGCCCGGATTCGGATCCGGATATCCGGACTTGAAAATTAGGATATCCGGATCCATATCCGTTTTTGACGGATCCAGATCAGCCCCCCCGGATATCCGGATTTTCGGAGCGAATCCGGATCGGATCTCGGATCGGATCTCGGATCGGATCTCGGATCCCGGATAATAATTCCACCCCTAGGTCTAATAGAGTAATCTATTTGCAAACGTTTGCAATGGACTAGTCCAATCCTAATAAGTTCTGTGTGAACGGGTTTGTTTTCGCGCCTTGGCTCAAAAAAAATATTGAGTTCATGTATGGTTTTGGGCGAACCGGTCCACACTTAAGCACCAAATCAACTTGACAAATTTTGTTGGGTTCGGACCAACATGGAACCCACGGAATTTAATGGGTTTGGACCAACACTTGTTTTTCTTTTTTTTCTACCATTAAAAAAATAGGTCGACGTAAGACGACCGTAACGGAACTAGATCATGTTGGTCTGTGGGATTTTAACCAACCATTTGTAAAAAAAAATTCGTGTTTCTTGGGTTCATTTTGAAAACAGTTGAAGCCAAAAGCAAAAAGAAAAGAAGACTATACGTTAACTCCATGTAAAATTGTCAAATCACATATTTTTTACAATGAATGTATCCTTGATGCTGAGATGCCGAAATCATCCTAGCAAGTGTTTAAAGAAAAAGCAATGTTTGAACGTTTTAGCAGAGCCATGTTAAAACAAAGCCTTTCTATGGTCGTATATCGTTGGGATTTATATCCATGACACATAGCAAATATCATCTATTTTTGTGATATCCTTAATCCGATCCGCTTCATCTAGATTGACATATTTTCGATTAAAATCCGTTTCAAGTCTAAGTGGATAGGCGGTGAAGGGATGACTTCTTATGTTAAAATAATAGAAATCTTATTATATAAAAGAGGATGCGCAAAATTGTAACTCACAAGATCGCGACACACGTTAAGTAGTCGATTAGATTCCAACACATGTCAATTATTTGAATATGTAAGTTTTTCACTATCAATATTGTAAATTACCCAAAAAGAAAGAAGTTAAAATGAAAAAAAAAAACCAGCATAAAGTAATTTTACAAATTGCGTAAAACATCTATACGAATAGTTATATACGATATTTAATTGAAAACAATTTTTAATAAAGAGAAATTTAACATAAAACAAAAGTTAGGAAAAAGAAAATAACAAACTATAAAAATAGAAACAATCATGTTTCTATCGTTATATATAGGCAGAAGTTTAACATATGTTATATCTATGTGGAGCACAAAATAATTGACCAAGGATAAATGTAAAACTAGATGAAGGAGAAAAATCAAAGAAAGAAAATTTGGTTAGTGGTATGTTTTTACATGTTTAAAGTTTACGAAATAGCATCAATGAAGGATCGTCAAAACATGTAAGAATGATTTAGTTGTTATATTAAATAGTTGAATGATCTAAACCATATTTACATATATCAAACCTATATACTTTTTCAAACTATATATGAACCTATAACTTTAATCACTAAATTATCTGAGTTAGAGTTTCAATTAAGAATATAGTATGCTTTTCCCTAAAAGATTCTTTAACCATATCTATTTACTATAAATCAAATAATCCTCGCATCGCAAGGATTTTAATCTAGTATATATATATAAAAAAATCAATTAATAAAATTGTAACAATTACTTTTTGGAAAGATATATTGCATTATTCATATAAATATCATCTATATTTTTTTGTTTTTCAAATGTCGTTTTTGGACTATCATCATCAAGTGACATTTCTTATCTTTTGAAGATTTAATCGAAAATTCGTTACAACTCACAGAACCGTTAAAAAAGCTATTGATGGCGCGGAGGAATAGTGCTCACTCAAGTAGTTGAAGGATTGGACATTAATGGAAGGGAATGTGCAAAAAAGATCATGATCATGGAGATGGCCATCGAATGGTTGAGTACAGTGCAATTATGATGCTTCCCATAAAGTTGGTGACACAAGGATGACCTAATATGTATGCATTACATGATGAACATTGATTGCTTATGGGACGTGGAAAGGAGTGAGTATACAAGGCAGAGTAAACTCTGAAGAATGCTGAAAGATAGAGGTTTGATCTAGACAATGCAATCGATAAACAAGTCCGGAACCGCTTATCGACAATAAGGGAGGATCGACGGTACAGGAGTGGCATGAAAACTTGGTTTTCTTTGAGATGATTTCAACATTTTAGTAGGGTAAATTTCAACAAAAAAGTTGCACTAGTTGTAAAACGTTTTTTTGGTTTGAACTAATTTAACATTCGATTAAAAAAAAAAGACAATGTAATCGATTTGGGCTCTCGGGGTATCAAAAGGTTGAAATTTGAAGGCGGTTTTCATAACATTTTCTGAACTTTAAACCAATATTTGTAGAACTTGTCGTCCCAACACTTCTTAGCCCTACACACGATTGGGAAAATAGATTTCAAACAATAAGAGACATGTTCTATGTTAAATCGTTTTTCTATATTTTTAAAAGTCTTTTTAAAGGCTAATGGTATAAAACCTTCCAATATTTGTATTTTTTCTTAGCAAATATAGACTTTTAATCTTACTTTGTTTTTGTAATGAAACAGAAAACAATTCAAAACAAAACACATACATCACGAATATTTTGCCATCACTGCTTAACGGACACTTCCAGTTTGCTACAACCACAAACTGCAACGTTTTTTCAGACACATGAGAACAAATATGTTTAGTCACATCACGTCACATTCACATCAACTCGTCGTCATTGAACTTAAAATTCAACGATTTGTTTCAAATTCAACGATTACATTCTCGACTCGAAACAATTATAAAAATGTTCCTCAGTTTGAGTCTAAGTCTTACAGTCCAAGTCGTCTCCACCGTGAAACCTAACTTGGTCAAGTTTGGTAAGTCACTTGAGAGTAAATTTGTTTGGTTTTTCTAAACTTTCAAATGGGCACTGAAGTTTTAGTGGTAACATAAAAGTCAACAATCTCATGATGAAAATTTTGACTTTATTTAATTTTTGGTAATCAATATGACCACTTTCTCTTAAAAAGTTTAGGCCTTTGGGCAATAATTTCAAAAAGAAGAAAACAAAAAGTTTACAATTGTAGAAAACTTTAAGGAGAACGTGTAAAGAGGCTTTTCTTTTTCCATTTATAGACTTGAATTTTTGCAGATGCTATTGGAATCAAAGAGAGTAAACAAACAATAGAGACAGAGCTCCCCTAACAGTCAAAAATGGGAATTTCAAAACCATCCTCTGCATTATCATTTCTTTCAATTTTCGCCTTATGTTTTTCATTCTACACCATAACACCAACTTCTTCAGCTTCCTTGCAAGATCAATTCGTCAGTTGTCTCCAAAGAAACACAAATGTTTATTTTCCACTCGAAAATACGTTTTTCGCTCCTGCAAAAAACGTCTCTATGTTCAGCCAAGTACTCGAATCGACGGCTCAGAATCTCCGGTTCTTGACAAAAACCATGCCTAAACCGGGATTCATATTCAAACCGATTCACGAGTCTCATGTCCAAGCTTCCATAATCTGTTCCAAGAAACTCGGGATTCATTTCCGTATTAGAAGTGGCGGTCACGACTACGAGGGTCTGTCATATGTCTCGGAGATCGAAAAACCGTTTATAGTAATGGATCTTTCGAAGCTGAGACAGATCAACATTAATATTAAAGACAACACAGCTTGGGTTCAAGCTGGTGCAACAGTTGGTGAACTTTACTACAGGTATATAAATAAAAACAACAATACGGAGACAAACAATACTACGTTTAGTAGTTTCCGGTCTTTCTGATTTAGAAGTTGTCTATGTAAAAGAAAAAAAAAATACCTTACTAGTGAATCTTTAATTTTATATCTGATCAAGAAACTGTTTTCTTACTTGTAGGATTGCAGAGAAGAGCAAAGTACATGGATTCCCGGCGGGTTTGTGCTCGAGCTTAGGGATTGGAGGGCACATAACAGGTGGTGCATACGGTTCCATGATGAGGAAATACGGTCTCGGTGCAGATAACGTTCTAGACGCAAAGATTGTTGATGCTAACGGTAGGTTACTTGACAGAAAAGCGATGGGCGAGGATACGTTTTGGGCGATTAGAGGAGGCGCCGGAGGGAGTTTTGGCGTAATCCTAGCATGGAAGGTCAGGCTTGTACCTGTTCCTAAGACCGTGACCGTCTTCACCGTCACTAAAACGTTAGAACAAGACGTGGGGAACAAGATTATTTCTAAGTGGCAAGTAGTCGCGGACAAGCTTGTTGATGAGTTATTCATCCGAGTGCTCTTCAACGTAGCTGGAAAAAACGGAAACAAGACCGTGACGACGTCGTACAATGCTATGTTTCTTGGAAACAAAGGCACATTAATGAAAGTTATGAAGAAGAGTTTTCCGGAGCTAGGGCTAACACCAAAAGATTGTATTGAAATGAGCTGGCTCCAATCCATTGTTTACATTTCCGGATTCCAGAGCGACACTCCTACTAATGTTTTGCTTCAAGGGAAGTCACCTTTCCCCAAAATCAACTTCAAAGCCAAATCGGATTTCGTGAAAACCCCGGTTTCTGCATCAGGGCTTACAGGGATCTTCAAGAAGTTGCTTAAAGAAGATATTCCAATGATGATATGGAATCCTTACGGAGGAATGATGGCGAAAATCCCCGAATCCCAAATCCCTTTTCCGCATAGAAAAGGAGTCATCTTCAAGATTCAGTACGTAACGAGTTGGTCAGACAGCGATAAAAGACCGAGCAAGCACATCAACTGGATCAGGGATATGTACAATTACATGACGCCTTATGTCTCGGCGAATCCACGACAATCCTACGTGAACTACCGTGATCTTGACCTTGGAAAGAACACGAAAAACATGAAATCGAGCATGAAACTCAAACAAGCTCAAGTTTGGGGAGCTAAGTACTTCAAAGATAACTTCAACAGACTGGTGAAGATCAAATCTAAGGTTGATCCAGATAACTTCTTCAGACATGAACAGAGAATCCCAACTCTACCTGTTCGACGCTAAGCTCAAGATAACGACAAGTATATCAATCAAGATAAGAATAAACTAGAAGAAATCAAATAATGGTTCTTCTGTATTTGTGAGAAAATGTTCTAGCTAATAGTATAAATGCGTACATGTAGTACTTTGTTTGACCGTGCTTGTAGTACTTTGTTTTACCTCAAATTTCAAATCATTGCTTCTTCGTACCTAATTTCTCAAATCATACCTAGAATCGCCATATACCAAGTGAGTTTTGGTCTAGTAGTTCATGAGTGTGTTCAAGTCCACTTAGAAAAAATAATTTATGCTTTAAACGATATTATCAACGGTTAGTTTTTTTTGCTTAACATATTATCAACAGTTAGCTCTGGGCACCGAGATGAAACTTCTACTTAGAAACTGACTCCATGTTGATACACAAAATAATTCGTCAAAATTAAATCGGATAATCTATGTTAATATCTAAAAGCAGCCCATTTTAGAACTGCAGCCGGAGGTTTTTTTTTAAATGGAAATTAATATCTGCTCATTTGTTTGTGTAGCTTGCGGCTTTTAAAAACTCAGGGTCGGTTCGGTGTATCTACATGCCAAAATTCGGAGTTTGATGGTACTTGTGCTTTTACAATTCATTTTAATTAAATTCACATTGGTGATTTTATTTCAACGAGAGAGTTCAATCGGACGTACTCGTGCATGATGACACAACCCGTTCCCGATCACTTTGAGCCTAAGTCTCCCGTCTTAACTTGCAACACAATTATATCTGCACACTGAAAAGGGGAAAAAAGAGTGAGCAATTCCGGAAAGAATTACTCAGTGAGAGAGATCAAGTATGTCCACATGATCCATATTATACAACAATATAATTTTAATGAAATAGATACGCTAAGCCTAGAAACAGTTAAGCAACATTCAACCTAACAACTATCCAGATATCAACATAGCATATATTACATACTCATCATCACACATCACATTTATATGCCGAAGCACATATCATATATCTTGACCGAAGTCCATGAAACAACTTGGGGCTAGCCATCACCTCGAAATGTCGTACCGTTCTATGATCCACATTGCATTCTCAATCCAAAATATTTTTTCGCCAAAAATTTTAAATCTCGGGGACACGGTCGTGACACATGATCCAGTTGATTTTAATGCATTTTGGTTGTTTTTAACGTGAAACAAATTCTTGATACTACAGTGCTAACGAATTCTTGTAGTGCTAACTCTTCTTCCCTCCGTCTAAATCTGTATGGCTGCACAATAGCCCGACCCAGCAACCCTATTAAGCCGTAACCAGTTCGATACTTCCTATCCGTCGGGCAGATAAATTACCATTATGTTCCCCGAATAACGCCTTACCTAATAAATCAAACAAGAAAATTAGATAAATACATACGGAAAAATTGTTTGTTTATACTGAGGTTACTTACTTGGTTAAAATCCCATGAATATTTTAACTTAATGTTCATTTATGATTTTCTAGTTTTCTAACAAACAAACAAGCTGAAACAAAGTCAATGTTTTCAAGACACGTGAAGTATATCTGTCACGTCAATTAAGAAATGGCTGTCACGTAATGAGTGAGATAAATAATCATAGTCAATAATGTATTATGTGATATCTCATCCCAAGGCCCATTGGACTCGGATCCTGCCCATTTAGAAGGGGCCCAAATGAGTGATGACCTAGGGTTTTCTCCATTTTCCCTATATAAGGAGAAGGTGAAGGAGGTGAGAGACTTAGAAATCTCAAACCCTAGCGAAACGCTGCAGAATCGTCGTCGTGCCGTCGTCGCCATTTTCGAGCCTTGTCAAGCCGCCGCCGTGTTGAGAGAAGAGCCGCCGTGTGTTGTTACCGAGCGAAGAGAGGAATCAGTCGGAGGAGAAGCTCCGTTTGTGGTGAAAAGGAAACGGGGCCGTCCTCGCGGGAAGAAGATCACGTCCGTGACCGTAGCCGTAGAAGATCCGGTGGTTGCCGAGCCCGGTGAAGGAAAAAACCATCATCGGATCCCCCGTTGTTTCGGGAAGAGCTCGTCGTGAGACTAGGCCGAGCCGCCGCTTAGTCGAATCCGCTGCCTCGTTCGTCGCTGTCGTTGTCAGTTCGCCAAAAGGGTTCAGTAAAACCCTAGCCGTCGGGTTACTTGTCGCGCAAGGTAACTCTCGGTAAACCCTTGTTTGGTTTAGGGAAGCTAACTGGACTGGTTAGGGGAAACCCTAGTAAACGGTTCGGGTTAACCGGTTCGGGTTAACCGGTTTGGTTTGGTTAGGTTAACCGGATCGGGACAGATTGGTTACACCGACTTTCCCGAATTAGGAAGTTTCCAGAAATGGGGACTTTCTGAAAAATGAAGTTTCCAGGAATGGAAAGTTTCCTAAAATGGAAAGGTGGTGCTGGAACCTAACTCCATTTTGTGTTTGTGCAGATTCGTAGCTGTGTTTCCGTGCTTTGCTTGTCCTCCAAATCCCTAAGGTGAGGAGGTGACTTGTGAATACTCATAACTTATCTCGCATTTGATATACCTTGTGTAGGAGTAATTTGTTAAGACTCATAGCCTGTTCGCTAGTTATAGAATGTGGAATGTGATAAAACCCTGACCGGCTTGGAACAAGGAACTATGGAACCGCTTGTAGCCAAAGAACAACTTAGAATCGTGGAGGTTCTTAAAGACGTAACGGCCTTGGAAATCCCGAGTAGGCCAATGAGAAGGTCGAGGACAAGACAACTCAACCAAGCCGTCTCTATGCTTGTGTTGAGAATAACCAGCCAACTTCCTTTAGTTGCTCATCAAAACGCATTAGTTGTGATCCGAGCCAAGGAAGGATGATAATGAGAGGTATGTGGGCTCGTACTCTTTTTCCCTATCTTCGGTTTTGTCCCAATGAGTTTTCCGAAGTAGGTTTTTAATGAAGAAAGCACACATACTCTTCCATTTCCTCATTATCATACTTAGGCTATTTTTAGACTTCTTGAAGCCCATTAAGATATGAGATTCGACCGGCCCATTTATCACTATCTTTTATTTATGTTTTATTTTATGTTTTATTAGGATAAGTGTGAGTGTGTTCACACTTAAGAAAAACTTTCAAACTTATCATTTATGTCTTCTTTAAATTTCCGTGTATTGGGAAGAGGAATGGAGTTTGTCCTTCCATCTTCTCCTCCTTTATATATGGCCGATCCTCTCATAATAAAACTCATCAACCTTTTTATTAAAAATCTCTCTCTAAATCGTTGATCAAACCGTGTTTGTGTGTAATATCGAACACTCCTTTTCCTTTCCTTTGTGCGTCATATCAAAGGTTTGGAGAAGCTTTGTAGTCCAAGAGACTTTCATCTCTCTTGAGAAATACGCATCGATCCATTGTTTCGTTCATCGTTCACGTTCAAACCATTCATCTTCCATCACGAAATTCATCCATAATCATCTTTCCGCGTCTTCAAAACCTTTCGAAGTGATCATCGGACATAGATCCTTACGAGGAGTCTATCAAGTGGTATCAGAGCCACTTCGAACAAGGTTTTATCGTTCTAAACTCGTTTCTGAATTTTCCAGATTTCAGATCTGTTTTCAAAACATTTTCATAAATAATTGGCTCATTGTAAAATTGTGAAATCAATTGAATCTGAACCTGGAACGAGAGTAATTAATTTTAAAAATAATTCTAGAATTTTTGAACACGATTTGATATTTTAATTTGACGATCACTTGACTGTGTCAGATCTGGCTGTTCATCTTCTAGTTTTAGATTTGTTTAGAATTTCAAAAGATCTTTTTACTTGTTAGCTTTTCTTGAATTTTCAGTACCATGGTGAGTTTGGAGGAAGAATCATCCGCTTCTAATGCAAGGAAAAAGAAAAAGTTTTTGGATTCATTTACGACTATCATGGCGACAATGCTCGATGAAAAGCTTGGTGCTTTACAACTAAATCGAGTCGCTCCAAAACATAGTCCGAATCAGCATCAAGAGCTTACTCCAAAGTCTCCTGATCAAACACTAACATCAACCTGGAGAAGCCCACATAAAATCTCTCACGCTCCGGACTCTAAAGTTTCTTTGTATTCTGATATTCAACGTGCTAATAGACTTTATCTCCATGAATTTTCAGGAAAAAGAAATTATCTGGAATGGGAAAGAAGCATGGAAGAATGGTTTTACTACAAGTACATCGACAAGGACAAAATGATGTCTTGTGCAATTGGTCAGCTCAGAGGAGATGCTTATAAATGGTTGTGTAAAGAAGTTGATGATCGCTGGTACTATAAGGAGCCTACTATCACCTCATGGAGAAAGCTTAAGGAAATTTTGAGGAACAAGTATTCACCCAACAGTTCAGTGTCAAAAGAACCAAACCAGTCTTCACCAATCCATCAAAAGAAGAAAGACAATGTTCAAAGCAGCACGAAAACGAAAGAGCAACTAGAGAATGAGCTACTTGAGCTTCTCAATTCGTATAGCAAATCCATGAAAGCTAAGTGTGCTCTTCCTTCTAAATCTGTGTAATATAAGTGTGATTTTCCATTTGAAAAATCTGATTTTGTGCTTGCAAAACTAACCCCTTTGCAACCGGAGCAACCGAGTAGTATTGTTTGTGTTTCACAGGTCTTAGAAGAAGAATCGCTCAAGGAAACACAAAAGAGTTTGCCTTTGGTTATTGATTTGGAGCAGCAAACCAAACTTATGCCATTTCCTTGTGACTACCTAAGAAAGCACTACATAGGAGCCATGAAGAAGCATGTGAGGAGCAGATTTGAGGATCAACTTCAGATGGAGAATGATTTGAATGAAGTCAAAGGAACCATGATTAGAATTAGAGGTTTCACTGATCCAAGGAGAAGAACTCATGTGTTCTATACAAATCAAGGAGAAACCACCTGATGCTAAACCATCAATTAAAACTCGAGGTAATTATCTAAACTCCCAAAAACGAATGAGAACGAGCTTGCTTTCTCTTGGTGCAGATTGTACAATTATGGAGTTAAAGACTACCTTGGTTCCCTTGCCACCTCATGAGGAACATCTTGACCAAATTCTGTTAAAGGGTAAACAAGAAGGTAAGAAATCTAATTTATTCGCTATGACTGGTAAGGTTATAGAAACTGAGCTCTTTGAGTCATCTAAATTATTTATTTTTAACAATAAGATGTCTTGTGTTTCTAACCTTGCACCGGTGCCACCGAGTGAGTTTACCAAATTTTTTCAGGATGTGACTTTAGAAAGTAATTCACATGAGCTGCAGTTTGATCATCAAAGCTGCATTTGGAGACCAGGAGACCATCTAGAACAATCTAGACTTGTACCCGAATTCACTTCACTTCACATGTTCTCCGGGCAGCTTATAATGGAGATTTCCCCATTTGGTTCATTCCAAACTTATCAATGGCAGCCAGGAGAATTTTCAGACATCTCTAGAGATGAACAGTTGGTCACCAACAATGCCATGATCCAAGAAGAGTCTCCGGATTCAACACCACTCCTTTTTACCCTAATGAGCAACGAAAACACCAAGGACCTTATTCAGGTAAGTGCCTCTTTCTTTGGTTTTGTTTTTAATGATTTAATGGCTGTGAATACGAGTTTGTTATATCCACAAATCATTGAGAAAACCTTAGGATTATTCACTAAATGTTCTGAAAAAAACTCTTGTCTTAAACCGCTTGAAAAAGAGGAACATGATAAGGATAATTCTTTGGTCCGAACCGAGACTTGTTTACTTGTTTATAAAGACTCTATGACTGTGATAACACACTTGCTCTTTGCCATAGGTGTTGACTATTTTGCAGGTATAAAAGAGGAGCCACCAGACTTAGAAATTCTCTTGTCCAATTTCTTTGAAAGAATTGGAATTGGAGTTGTTTTGACAAAGGAGCTTGACACTTTCCAAAGACCTGTTCTTGTGGAAATGATTATAAAGTTGGGAGTTCTGTCCAAAGCTCTCAAAGATCGCAACTATCAGGTTGAACTTTATTTGTGTCCTTATGACAACCATATCAACAACAATGCCTACAAATTTGATCTCCAAGGTAAGTGCAATGTCTATAAATGTTTTAGTGTTTCTGATTTTTCTGTTTCTGTTTCAGGAGAGTCGGATTTGAAGTCAAATCCTTTTGAAGAGGGAGGGAATGATAGAAACCTGGCCGGCTTGGAACAAGGAACTATGGAACTGCTTATAGCCAAGGAACAACTTAGAATCATGGAGGTTCTTAAAGACGCAACGGCCTTGGAAATCCCGAGTAGGCCAATGAGAAGGTCGAGGACAAGACAGCTCAACCAAGCTGTCTCTATGCTTGTGCTGAGAATAACCGGCCAACTTCCTTTAGTTGCTCATCAAACCACATTGGTTGTGATCCGAGCCAAGGAAGGATGATAATGAGAGGTATGTGGGCTCGTACTCTTTTTCCCTATCTTCGGTTTTATCCCAATGGGTTTTCCGAAGTAAGTTTTTAATGAGGCAAGCACACAAACTCTTCCATTTCCTCATTATCATACTTAAGCTATTTTTGGACTTCTTGAAGCCCATTAAGATATGAGATTCGGCCGGCCCATTTATCATTATCTTTTATTTATGTTTTATTTTATGTTTTATTAGGATAAGTGTGAGTGTGTTCACACTTAGAAAAACTTTCAAACTTATCATTTATGTCTTCTTTAAATTTCCGTGTATTGGAAAGAGGAATGGGGTTTGTCCTTCCATCTTTTCCTTATTTATATATGGCCGATCCTCACACAATAAAACTCATCAACTTTTTTATTAAAAATCTCTCTCTAAATCATTGATCAAACCGTGTTTGTGTGTAATATCGAACACTCATTTTCCTTTCCTTTGTGCGTCATATCAAATGTTTGGAGAAGCTTTGTAGTCAGAGAGACTTTCATCTCTCTTGAGAAGTACGCATCGATCCATTATTTCGTTCATCGTTCACGTTCAAACCATTCATCTTCCATCACGAAATTCATCCATAATCATCTTTCCGCGTCTTCAAAACCTTTCGAAGTGATCATCGGACATAGATCCTTACTGAAACAACCAAGCTTTTTTTTTTTTTAAACTAACATTTCTACTGTGGAAAATAACATAAACATTTAAACCAATAAAATAATTCATTAATAAATAACTCCTTTAAACCATTTAATTCAAACACCAGAATTCATGAATGAAAAATAAATTATCTAGCAACCTAACCAAATGGTTCGATAGACTAAAAAATAAAACCATAAAACCCTATCATCCTCTTCTCTCGGCCTCAATTCCACGATCACACTTTTCCTTTACCTGCAACTCAAAGGGAAAAATATAGTTGCGTGAGTATTATCATAAATACTCAGTGGAGCGGTCATCCCGCGAAAAGGAAATACATAAACAATTATCCCAATTTCAATTCAACTTTTTACTTAAGATTTCTGATTAATTAATTGTTGAACCAAAATTCCGATTAAGTACAATTAAACCAAAAAGCAACAATTCACAGAACAGGGTGTCGATCGACACCCAACATGGTGTCGCTCGACACCACAAAACATTTTCAGCATTTAACGCCGAGTGTCGATCGACAAAACCTCTAGGTGTCGATCGACACTCGTTTTCAGAAAACAGAGATCGAGCTTGTCCTCACGTGGCTCGTCTCGGTCACTTTCCAAACCGATTTCAACCCAATCAACACAAATCACACGCAATAAACAGTAACAGATGATCCATAACATGCCAAACGATCAATCACTCTAGTCATCAAACAATCACATTCTTTTTCTAGCATTTCCTAACGATCACGCACTCACCTTTGATTTTCCAAGCGGATCGATTATGAAACGGAACTCGAACGACCGATCACCACCACCAGCTCACTGATTCTTCACTGGAACCGCCAAGGAAAGTGCCACGAATCACCACACGCGACCACCGGAACAAACGAACGACAAAGCTTCGAGAACACGATCGATTCTCACAAACACTCGATTCTCTCTCAACACTCTCGATTTCTCTGCATTTTCTCTGCTCTCCTGCGGCCACAAGTCCCCCACGACTTATAAATACAGAACCCTAGGTTTATTCCACTAAACCGAGACAAACTGCGATTAGAATTTTAACCCAATCAGTCAAAAACACATGGTGTCGATCGACACTCAACATGGGTGTCGATCGACACCCTTACCGAATTTCCATTTTCCGGTTTGGGGTATTACTATTCTCCCCCACTAACAATGGATTCGTCCTCGAATCCTGACAAACCGTCTACCAAAGACTCCAAACCCGACCCAACCTGGTCAACTATCCGAGATCAAAACCCGATCTCTGAGACTCCCGTTCAGTCTCACGTTTATACGCCCGTTTTCAGACATCTATTACCCTTAACTCATTCCACACCCCTCACACTCGCAGGACGCATCCTTTGAGCTATCGGTGTCACACCACTCTTACTCGTAGGACGCATCCTTTGAGCTATTAGTGTCCCGCACCCCTCTCACTCGCAGGACGCATCCTTTGAGCTATCGGTGCCTCGTGCCCCTTCCACTCTCAGGATGCATCCCTTGAGCTCCGGGTACACAGGGAAAGCAATCCCTCGAGAGAACGCATCCTCTCAAAACAAAATGAATAAGTTGCTCGGGACCGCAACCCCTAGAGTAATAAATTCTAAAACGTCTATAAACATCTATCGACTAACTGCCTCTCGTGGTCAAACTCGACACTCCCCAACCCGGAATATCACCACAAACACATATAAGAAATAACCATCTTATAAAACAGATAAATAAGAACAACTCCATCTTATAAATCTCGAAAAGGTATAATCGTTACAACACAACGAAAATACTACGATACAAAGCATCAACATGCTAAACAGACTAAACTGGAACCACAAAGAGAAATAAAGCTCACGCCACAACCTGCTTGTCGAACCACTTTCTGAACTTTAACTTCATCTTTTCCTCGGGCTCCCAAGTCTCCTCCTCAAAACCAGCGCAATCCCACAAAATCCGCAACAAAGGAATCTTCTTCCAACGTAACACCTTGACTTTCCTCTCGAGAATCCTCACAATTACCGGAACCGTCAAATCAGGTTGAAAATCCGCAGGAATCTCCGGCACTAACTCCTTTAACTCATGCAGGCACTTCCTCAACATCGACACATGGAAAACCTTATGAAATGCCTTCATGATCGGTGGTAACTCAAGCCGATATGCCACTGGCCCAACTCACTCTGCTACCTGAAACGGACCCATAAACCGAGGACTGAGCTTGTTCTCTGCTATGGCTCTGTTTGGACCCCTCAACATAGCCATCTTGAGATACATGCGATCTCCCACTGCAAACTCAAGCTCTCAACGCCTCTTATCCGCATAACTCCTCTGACGATCCTGAGCTTCCTTCATGTTCAGCCTCACAACTTGGACCTTTTTCATCGTTTCCTGAACATAAGTAGCCCCATGAATACTCCGCTCCCCCACTTGGGTCCAGCATAGGGGTGTCCTGCATGGCCTCCCCTACAAAGCCTCGAAAGGAGCCATCCCAATACTCTCCTAGAAGTTGTTATTATAAGCAAACTTTACTAAGCTCAAATGATCAGCCCAGTGACCACCCCAATCCAAAACACACATCCTCAGCAAATCCTCCATAGTCTGAATAGTCCTCTCTGACTGCCCATCAGTCTGCGGATGATAAGATGTACTCATATGCACCTTAGTGCCCATCTCTGCCTGAAACGCTCCCCAGAACTCAGATGCAAACCTCGGATCTCGGTCTGACACAATGCTGGCTGGCATTCCATGCAACCTCATAATCTCCTGCACAAATTTCTTAGCCAAAACAATCGCGCAGTCTGTCTTCTTAATGGCCAGAAAATGTACCGACTTAGTCAACCGATCGACAATCACCCAGATAGCATCATGCGTCCGCGAAATAAGTAACCCCACAACAAAGTCCATCGTGATCCTATCCCACTTCCACTTCGGAATGGGTAAATTCTGCAGGAGACCACTTGGAACCTTATGCTCTGCTTTAACCAGCGAATACGTGTTACACTTAGAAACATAAGCCGCCACGTCCCTCTTCATCCCGACCCAGTAATAATACCGTTTGATATCACGATACATCTTAGTCGCTCCCGGATGAATCCAGAACTTACTAGCATGAGCCTCCCGCAGAATCTCCTGCCTCAACTCCTCAAGCTTGGGTAAACCCTACCACGAACAAGAATCGCCCCACTCGAGGAGACCTGATACTAAGAACCCGCTGCAGTCGACGCAGCCACTAAACCAGAATCCCTCGCCTGAGCCGCAAAAATCCTACTCAACAGATCCGCCTGATCAACCTCCTCTAAACCCAACGGCTCCTCTGACATGGCACATAAACACAACGTGCTAATCTCGCTAATCATCGACTCAATATCCTGCTTCCGCGCCGAATCTGCCCAACGACGACTCAAAGCATCCGCTACCTGGTTCGCCTTACCCGGATGACAGACAATATCAAGCTCATAATCTGCTAACAGCTCAACCCAACGGTTGAGTGAAAATGTGCTGCAGATTCTTATGATCTGTGAAAATCTGAACTTTCCCACCATACAGATAGGATCTCTAAATCTTCAATGCAAACACCATTGCACCCAACTCAAGATCATGCGCAGGGTAATTATGCTCTACGCCCCTCAGCATACACAATCACCCTACCCTCCTGCATCAACACACAAACCCAGACCAATCCCGGAAGCATCCGTGTACACTACGTAGGGCTTACCCGGCTCGGGATATGCCAACACCGGTGTACTCATCAATATCTCCTTAAACCTCGAAAAGCTATCCTCGCACTACTGAGACCAAATAAATGGAACATCCTTCCCGGTCAACATTGTCATCGACTGAGTCATACTCGCAAATCCTTTGACGAACCTCCGATAATATCCTGCTAAACCCAGAAAACTCCTGATCTCGGTAGCATTGGTCGATCTAGGCCAATCTCGAATAGACTCTATCTTAGCCATATCCATAGAAACTCCCTTTCCAGAAACAATGGGACCAAGGAATCCCATCTCCCGCTGCCAAAAACTTCACTTGCTCAACTTAGCATAAAGCCTCTGCTCTCGAAGCTTCTCCAGAACTAACCGCAAATGAACCTCATGCTCCTCAGGACTCTTAGAGTAAACCAAGACATCGTCGATAAAGATGATCACGAAAAAATCCAGGTACCCCTGAAATACGCCATTCATCAACCGCATGAACGCTGCCGGCGCATTCGTCAAACTAAACGGCATCACCACAAACTCGAAATGACCATACCGTGTCCTAAAAGCAGTCTTCCGAACATCCACCTCGTCGATCGGAATCTGATGGTAACCTGAAGCCAAGTCAATCTTGGAGAACCAAGTAGCACCCCTCAACTGATCTAGCAACTCATCAATCCTCGGGAGAGGGTACTTGTTCTTGACAGTGACCCGGTTAAGTCCCCGGTAATCGATGCATAACCGGAAACTACCATCCTTCTTTTTCACAAACAACACCGGCGCTCCCCACGGTGAGGTACTCGGCCGGATAAAACACTTACTAGTCAAATCCTCCAACTGCCTCTTCAGCTCAGATAACTCGGCCGGAGCCATCCTGTAAGGTGCCTTGGAAATAGGCTCTGTCCCAGGCTCTAATTCAATCGTAAACGGATTAGACCGAGACGGCGGTAATCCCTGCAACGACTGGAAGATATCCTCAAACTCCCGGATAACCTGAATCTCGATCACCGCAACCTTACCAACGAACTCTGGCATAGAAATCGTTGCTAAATATGCCTCGCATCCTCGCTCCAACATCTGCACTGCCTGAACCGCAGAAATCACTATGCTCCCTGAAGTCGGTCTCACTCCCTGAAACGTCAACTTCTCTACCTCACGCTCGAAGCATACTCTACCTCGAAAATAATCCAGATGGACTCTATAATGAGACAACCAATCCATCCCTAGGATAACGTCATACAACTCCACCGGACTAATTACCAAGTCTGCTGGCATAGACAGCCCTGCAATCTGAACATCCACTGCTCTAGCACGGCCCGAAGTAGCCAGGAAACCACCTCCACCTACCTTGACCAACCCTGAACGCTCACCAGCACTGCTACGGATGCCACTGCTCTTGGCATGCTCCGGGGTAATAAAGCAATTCGATGTTCCAGAATCGAAAAGCACATGGGACTCAAAACCTCCCACTAACAAGGTCCCTACACAATTCATATGCGTTGAGAACCTTACTAGATTATCACAAGCAAAAAGCAGAAACAAACAACAATTCACCAATTACAGAATTTACGAAGTCTAAGTCTAGAATTTTACCACCTCTCCCGGGGTATAGACTTGCGGTGCTGGCCCAATCTGACCCAACGGCTGCACTACCGCCAACTACGCCACTGGCTGAACTGGAGCAAGTGTCATCCGCTGCAGTTTAGGACACATCGGCTTGATATGCCCGGGCTCTCGGCAATTATAACAGACCCTCGTATCTGCTTGCCGCGGTTGCTGCTGCTGCTGCTCACCCTTTCCAGGGCAACTCGACAACTAATGCTCCAAACTGCCGCATCCATAACACGCTCCGCCCCTCGAACCCTGGCTGGGCCTCGAAGAGCCATCCCATTTCTGTTTCTGTCCCTGCACAGGCTTGCCGCCCTTGTCGGAACCAGAACCGGAACCACTCCGCGACTATTGCTGCCTCGGCTGAACAGGAGGAATAACTGACACTGGAACCACCGATGCTGCATGCCCTCTCAGATCCTCCTCGATCCCCGCAGTAACCTCTACCAGCTTCGCCCTGGAGGTGTACTCAGTCACTCTGCACCTGGTCCTCAGATCAGGCAGAAGTCCCCTCAGGAACCGCTAGACCAGCGTCCGCTGATCGACTATGCCTCCCGCATAAGCTAGCAACCGCCCAAACTCAGCGTCGTACTCACGCACGGTATGATCTCCCTTAACCAAATCCACAAATCTCGACGCGAGACGATCTAATGCCTCTTGAGGAAAATATTTGGCGTTGAGCTCGGCCACAAATTCTCCCCAGGTCCATACTGCACCAGGCCTCCTGGCCTCAATATCTATCCACCAAGCGTGCGCATCCCCACCCAGATAGTGGATCACCAGCTCTACCCGATACTCCTCAGGGCAACGAATCGAACGGAAATTGCGCTTTACACGCATACGCCACTTATCGGCATCCTCGGGACTGACGCTACCCGAAAGGAACGCCGTATTCATCTGCCGCATCTGACTCACCATCTCCAAGTAAGACGGATGCACCTCTGCAACCGCAGCCCTCTGCTACACCTCCGCCACAAGCGGAACTGTTGGAGCCTGAACCGGAGCCACCGCCGGAAAACGCCCCAGTATCTCTGTCATAATGCCCTCCATGCGATCCATATGATCCTGAGCTGGAACAGCACCCACACCCGGGCCTGCTCCTCTACCAGCCATCCCAGCGCCTCTCCCGGTACCCACAGCACTCACGCTAGCACTGGTCTTGCACTTAGAACCCGTATGATGCGTAGGAGTTCCTGACGCATGAGTAGTACTCGTAGAAGACTCAACCACTGGTCCACGACCACGACGACCTCTGCCACGACCCCTACCACGACCTCTAGCTCCGGCGTCCATCTCTCTGCAACACTCACAGAACAGGACTATAAGTTACAAGAAGTCACAAGTAAACACAAAAAATTACCGTGAAATCATTTTAAAAGGCCGAAGAGGATGATACTAAGACTCTATTAAATTGACTAAACACACAATCAATTTAAGCAAATAGTCTCAGACATCCATATTCAAT